>REGM01000005.1:1680164-1694183 GCA_004194415.1 Aurelia aurita
TCCTGAGACCACAATTCTGACGCGATGTTGTTCGATATTTCGTTCTATTTGACTGACAGCGCTGTTAGATTCATACGTCAATCATACGAATCCTACGTGAAATAGGCAGGGTTCGAGAGCCTCAGAAAACACTCAGAGAGCCTCAGAAAACACGCAAAACTTTCTAGGTTGTTTAGAGATCTTTTCACCTACCTAATTCACTGAAACTCGAGATATATGTATTTCAACGCACTTGCTTCAGCAAAATCGTTTCAAATTAAGATTCTACAGTGTTTAAAATACTTATACAAATGAAAACAGAGAAATGAATTTTTTGGAAAATTCTCGTTATTTTCGAGGAGTGACCTGCCTTAAGTTACCGATCTTTAAATTTTATCTTTCCGTATTTGCGCCAAGGACCAAATAGATATAATAGATTATCGTTATTTGGTTATTCCGCGAGGGAGTCGATGAAATTACGGCATGAAAAACCTTATTTTGAGTAATAGTTTTTTACAAAACATGGAATATTTAACCAGAAATCTATAATTTGCGATTTAATATAAAAGTTCAAGTCCTAAGCGACATAAGAACTTTATCAAGAACATTAGAAACCAATTTAAGTGGTATTGCGGCATTAAAATTCGATTTGATAATTATTCCTTGCGACCTCGGAGTAAGCTTCAAAACCAGGTAGCTTCTAAAAGCACAAATTCCAACAAATTCAAAGCCATTTCAAGACTTTCCAATATTTCAAAAATTTGATTTGGTCCTTGACACAAATGCACATCAAGAAATTTTCTTGATTGGTAATATAATCAAATTTTGATGATTTTTCAAAAGGCGCAAGTTTTTTTACTCACCAAGTATATTGGAAGCTGAGATGCTACGAGAAAACGACATTTGTTATCATGACTAGAAAAGTTGATTTTAGTTAATCGCGAATTCGCTAGCCATGAAAAATCGTGCTGTTTTTTGTATCTTGGTGTTATTTATGAGTTGTTATTTGTATTGTAAAGTTTAAGGGTAAGGAAACGATTCTCTGCCCACTGCATTTCATAATTGGTGTGTCAGAAAATATGCTCTGTTACGGGTGAATATTGAAGCCGACATAACTGATAAATTTGTTTTATTTTGCTTTCAATCAATAGCAGGAAGTCGAACTCAGATTGTTTTTGGAGTTTCTTTTGATATTTTTGTGTCGCGAAATCGATCAAGTTGTAGTATCAGTTTCTGGCCTTTCAGTAAAAATGCTTGTTTGTAGTTTACCTGCCAACCAGCCTTTTCAAGATTATTCTTTTCAAATGTTAATTATTTTGCGAACAAATAGAATCAAGGAAGGTTACCCGTTCACTATCATATCCCAAGTCTTCTGCCTGTTTTCGCCTGTTTTCGCCTGGCCGGGATACCCCGGCTGCCTATACCAACAAGCGTAGGCGTCGAGCTTTTAGCTGAAATTTCTGACCTACAGTATAAACTATCAGCATCAACAACAACATAATTTCAAATCTTTCCTATACTGTGGGACTGTACTCAATATCTCGGTTGGTTTTATATTTCTTATTTCTTGTAATCGCTTGTGATTCTACTGCTGTTCGTTCGCTTAATTGTTTTCTTAATTTCGTTGAGATAACAACTTGAATCCCAACTGTAAAACGTTGTCCACATCAGCTTTTAGCTGAAATTTCCGACCTGCGCAGTATCAAAGATCTTTGCCATACTGTACTCAATATCTCGGTTGGTTTTATGTTTCTTATTTCTTGTGGTCACTTGTGATTCTACAATTGCTCGTTCGCTTATTGTCTTGCTTTCTTTAGGAAAATGTAAACAAATTCAAAGCTATAAAATATGTTTACATGATACATCTGCAGCACAGTACTTGAAGTTATTGATAGCAGCACCTGCTTTTTAAATCATTCAACTCACATAAAGCAAACTATCTATGTCACCTGTTAGTTATAATCTTAAAGCATTCTTTCCCTGAAGCTTGGTTTCCATATTGTCGTAAAGATTTCGGCAACTGATTTCGTTGTGACAAAATTACTGCTCAAATCGAATCTCGTGATTGTTACGAAATTGCTACAACTTAATGGCTATCAGATTTAGCGAGACTTAAAGGGGCTGTACAAGATTTTTGTAAGCAAAGGCCACGTATCATAGAATTTCTTAATCCTGCAGTGGGCTTTCGTGTGTTTAGGCTAAACACATCTAAAGCTTGTGGTTGTGAATCCAGCTGAATCCAGCTGAATCCAGCTTGTACAGCCCCTTTAAAGAGAACGTATAAGCTAAACTTAAAAAAAACCACGACGTTCTCTCCTTAATTCAGGCATACAGCAGCAGATACATTGCAAATGAAGATATTTTCTATAGGTTTGAACTCCGCAGAATTAGCCAGTGAAATCAGATTTTTCCTACCATCAAGGATTTTGGAGATACAGCTGGATTCCGCGTGACAAGTTTCAAATGCCTTTGGCCTAACGACACGAAAGCGCACTGCAGGCTTAAGAAATTCCGTGGCACATGATGACACGGGCCATTTGTTTACTAAAATATTGTGCTTACCTAACTTTTGATAGTCAACCAACCTTACATGAGAAAGTTCCCAATATCATATTGGCAGAGGAGATGAGCGAATAGACTTATTTCCTTGTGCCTATTGAGTTCAATTATATGCTTCGGTCGAAAGAGACTCATAATACTACCTTGAAAAACGTGAACCTATTTAGGCCCTCGTCACAAAATCTTGTGGCAGCAATCAGCTCAAAGATTTGACGAATTCACTAGTGACTCAAGTTTCAATCGACAGTGTGAACTTAACACTACTTACGTATGCTAACACTCTCCTTCGCAGAGGATGTGCCGATGGGTTTCGTTTATGCGAGGTGATAGCCGAGAAGGGGCTTTGGCAGGGTGGTCTTCTTCACTGTGTCCCTGTTGAGCAAAGTTTACTGCAGGGATACGAGGGACTTAGGCAATCAGTCAAATCAAACGACAGAAAATCTTCGGGAGCAAGATCATATTATCTATCTACATAGCGTCCTATCAGTCATGCCATTTTGCCGTTTTTTCAACTTAATGCCTTATTGTGCCATATAGATCAAACTGATTCTTACCGGGGGTATCTACCAAAATTTTACGGTATTTCATTCATGTAATTATTGATTTCTCATCATTAAATATTGAAAGAAGCTTTTGCTAATGCAAACATTGATTTAGGTCGTTGGTAAGGGTTGAAAATGCTGAACTTCTGTTTCATGTAGCCTCAATACTTTTACAAATGATGAAGTTCTAGAATGATTGTAGGATAGAATTTTGATATTTTATTTTTGAATGCCAAAGGATTTAGCGAGGGCCTCCCAGGGGGTCAAACTTCCCTTGTTCCCCAGTTGCTTTTCTGTTTTTTCCCTTGTCAAGTTGTTTCCCAAAAACTGTGATTTTCCGTTTATTATTTCCCTTGTTCCCAGATTATTTTCACTAATGCCCCCTTACTCCCAGCTTAAAAATTTTAAGTATCCGTTGTTCCCTAGAACCCCATGGAATGGCCTTCATAGTGTCGGACGAATTAGATTGTCGGATAATCGATAATTAGTATTTGGTAGAGTAAATCAGATTTCCTAAGGTTGTTTGCAGTATGGTTAAAAAAAGCCAAGCTTGTGAACCAACTTGAAATTGAAATTTCATAATGTTGAGAGTTAGTTTGCTATCAAATACAGCATTATAAAAAACCGTAAGTTTTGCGCCCTGTTGTATTTCGATATCATTTGTATTCAGTTAATACAGCATGTCTTCTCTGGGTATTTCACAGACGAGAAGAGTTCCTAGACATAACATTTTGGGATTTCGCAGATATGGAAGCTATTTTAAGCTATGACATCAGGAATAGACCATTTCGCAATTTGCAGAAAGGGGCCGAGGAGAGCGCGGCCAATTCTGCCAGCATTGGCAACAAGTAGGAAGTCTCGGGAATCCTCTCATCTGCAATGATGAATGTACGGCTTGCGGCTCGGTCACATCTCTGCTGCAATAAAAGAGATTCGAAATGTTATGGTGTGTCAATTAGAAGCAGCCGATACTATTGTTTCTGAATCTGCCCTTGTTTGATTAGCTACTAAAACCAATAAATTCATCACAATCTGAACAATTTCCCGAGCTCAAAGTTATGAAACTTTGAACTGTGAAGCATTTCTTAGTTTTTGACAAAAAATAGAGCTTATTAGATTAACGAGAGTTGCATGCTCGTTTCACGAGTTGCATGCTCGTTTCACGAGTTGAAGATCTGTTTGTCGGTTTGTCTTTATACCCAATTTCACCTGGATTTCACCTGGTGATGTACTAATAATAGATTATTTAAAGGTGAACCAACTAAGTTTATCATAAAAATAACACATATTCTTGCTTCTGTATTCTCTTGAGCCTTGGTCAACTGTGCTTGCTAGAAGATACCGACTACGCCTCCTTGATTGTCTTTAAAGACCGACCATTTACCCGCATGCTTTGCGATCGTTTGTTTGAATCACTGACTTCGCGCAAAGCATGCTGGTCAATGGTCGGTCTTTAAATTAATAAAGCTTTCCAGCGTTATTTATTCAACTTTTAGACATCGTCTGCTGTTGGGCGCTTAGAAGAAAAATTCGTTTCCTCACGTTTGCAAATTTTTCCGCGTAGCTAACATATCAACTCAGATAAGAAAATTTAGTTTGTCAAAATCGATGATATCGTTCTCAAATTACGAGTGATTTTATAAAAATGCTTTATCTCAAAATCCTTCAAAACAGGCCTTGATCAAATTTGCTAGCAATACAGCCCCATAAAAATGGACAATAGACGAAAATGGCCAAATGACAGTCCCGAATGGATGCGATTACACAGCAGCCTCTTTATATACCAAGTAAATGTCTGGGAAATAAGATAGACTGATAGAGTTTGATTGTGATAGCTATGGGGTTAAATTGCTAGCGGATTTGATCAAGGATTTTAGGCCTGTTTTGAAGGATTTCGAGATGAAGCATTTTTATAAAATCACTTGTAATGTGAGAAGGATACAACCGATTTTGATAAACTAAGTTTTCTTATCTAAGTTGATATGTTAGATCATAGTCAATAGTTAGATACACAGGTATTATCAGTTTATATGAATCTGATAAATGGTTTGAGAGCTGCAGGCTTTGAAACGTCTAGACATTTTTCTGACTCACCTGGTAGTAAATTGATGTTTTACTGATGTAATCAACAATTATACATCATTCGAACGGTCTAACAAAGTGACAATAACAATGAGACAAACGAGTGATAAGATATGGTCATACTAGTTCCCAAAACTTCAGTTTGCTGACGTCATCAAAAATCTCACTTCCGCTTAAAATTGAATTGGCCCAATCTTTGATTTGAAGTCTCCGTAGTCCATTTAGTAGGAATCTAGATACAATCAAAGATTAGTCTCTTTGTTAGTTTTTCCTAAGAATTTCCAACTCTGTTTTGCCTAGAAAATTTTTATGCGTGCAAAACTTACTTCAGTCAGCAAAATAAGGGGATATTTTGTTACTAGTGATCGCAAACAAAGGAATTTATAAGGCTGATTAGCCAAATCGCAAATACAAATAAACCAAGCTGCAAGAGATGCCTCAAACCCTGGATGGCTAACCACTCGTTATAGATGCGAAAAGAGGCNCATGCTGGTCAATGGTCGGTCTTTAAATTAATAAAGCTTTCCAGCGTTATTTATTCAACTTTTAGACATCGTCTGCTGTTGGGCGCTTAGAAGAAAAATTCGTTTCCTCACGTTTGCAAATTTTTCCGCGTAGCTAACATATCAACTCAGATAAGAAAATTTAGTTTGTCAAAATCGATGATATCGTTCTCAAATTACGAGTGATTTTATAAAAATGCTTTATCTCAAAATCCTTCAAAACAGGCCTTGATCAAATTTGCTAGCAATACAGCCCCATAAAAATGGACAATAGACGAAAATGGCCAAATGACAGTCCCGAATGGATGCGATTACACAGCAGCCTCTTTATATACCAAGTAAATGTCTGGGAAATAAGATAGACTGATAGAGTTTGATTGTGATAGCTATGGGGTTAAATTGCTAGCGGATTTGATCAAGGATTTTAGGCCTGTTTTGAAGGATTTCGAGATGAAGCATTTTTATAAAATCACTTGTAATGTGAGAAGGATACAACCGATTTTGATAAACTAAGTTTTCTTATCTAAGTTGATATGTTAGATCATAGTCAATAGTTAGATACACAGGTATTATCAGTTTATATGAATCTGATAAATGGTTTGAGAGCTGCAGGCTTTGAAACGTCTAGACATTTTTCTGACTCACCTGGTAGTAAATTGATGTTTTACTGATGTAATCAACAATTATACATCATTCGAACGGTCTAACAAAGTGACAATAACAATGAGACAAACGAGTGATAAGATATGGTCATACTAGTTCCCAAAACTTCAGTTTGCTGACGTCATCAAAAATCTCACTTCCGCTTAAAATTGAATTGGCCCAATCTTTGATTTGAAGTCTCCGTAGTCCATTTAGTAGGAATCTAGATACAATCAAAGATTAGTCTCTTTGTTAGTTTTTCCTAAGAATTTCCAACTCTGTTTTGCCTAGAAAATTTTTATGCGTGCAAAACTTACTTCAGTCAGCAAAATAAGGGGATATTTTGTTACTAGTGATCGCAAACAAAGGAATTTATAAGGCTGATTAGCCAAATCGCAAATACAAATAAACCAAGCTGCAAGAGATGCCTCAAACCCTGGATGGCTAACCACTCGTTATAGATGCGAAAAGAGGCTATTAAGAGAACATGAGTACATTTTGAAAGAAGTAGGATATATCTAAACATCTCTGCCTCGGGAAAAATATTAGGGTGTGTGTGATTGGTACCAATTCTGAAAACGGTAGACTTGGTAGACTCAGAATGTGTGTTTGATCATAGTCATAAGAGATGACTATGGTTTGATTGACTCCGAAATTCTCAAAACGGTAGGTTTGGTAGGTTTGCAAGGCCTTCTGAACCTTCTGCTCCAAAAAGGCAGGAGGTTTGGCAGACTTTGGAGAGATTCTCGTTTTCATTAGCAAACCCTGGTGGTGAATCCGAAACCTACCGTTTCCAAGATTTCTGTGTTTGATTCAGTTCAGTTCAGTTCATATGATTTAAATTCTCTACATACAATTTATGATTCTAGCAATACAAACAAATAACTAAACTACAACGATAGAAGATAATGTTACAGAAAATTAATTCAATGTTACAGAAAACTAATACAATATAAAATACAAATAGGAGCTAAATAAATTGTAGGCAGAGCATTACTTAAAGGAGGNATTACAATTTTTACGCTTTTTGTTGCATTTTAATTGCAATTGAAATACTAAATTCGACGCTTCTGAATAAGATAAAGCTTAGCATGCAACTTTTTGAGAATGCACAACTTGTAAAGGCTCTGTACTTAATTCTGTTCCTAATTGCACCTGAAATGTCTCCCCATCTGCGCAAAAAAGAAAAATTCTAAGGACCGTAAAATCATAGCCGGGCGAGGCTCTCCGAATCCGTTTGGAGAGCCTGGTTTGAGCTGTAGCATATTTTCAGGCCTTTTTAGGCCTTCCCACTGACTTACAGTTGTTAGCTAAGCCTGTTTTAAAGACCCTCTGCTAACCATGAGGCTTTGCGTGCTGCGCGCGAGAAAACAGCACAACTCCGGCCTAGCATCAGAGACTTTCAGATAATCTAAAAGTCCATTTGCAGTGCATTCTGGGACAGCAACGGCGTGCAAAGCCGCATGGTTAGCAGAGGGTCTTTAATTTGCAATGACAAGCCATAGCAATAGTACACATTCGATTGAATTACGTATTCAAGATCTAAATTACGTATGACTTGAAGTCTCTGTTTTGTTATTTATTTTCACTGGTTCACACCGCAGATTTATACCACAAACTGTTCAGCTTGCATTGATAGGGTCTCTGCTTATTGCAACGGTATTGCTGGTATCATTATTTCATTGAACATCTTCCGCAGATCTCATGCTGTGTTTTATGAGTCAGTTATAATAGCTTTGATTGTGTTGGTTGTCGCTGTACTTCAAGATTTATGTTATTCATCTGCAGTTAGGTCATCTGCTGATTGGGTCAAAGAGTTGTTTCGTTTGTCTAGATGTACGATGACGATTTTTGTTTGAAATTCAATTACCTTAACATCCTAATGTTTCGGAAGGAAAAGCTTCAAACAAACTACTTCGAACAAAAAGGTTTGAACACTTTTAACCAAAGATTGACACTGAATGATCCAAATTCAAATTATCGCGAGAAAAGATTTATCCAAAAAAATTATCGGACACTTTTAAAGGTAATTTGGATCAAACAGAATTTTATCCGAAAATTTTACCATCTGAAACTTGTGGATTTTAAGGTTGGCTTTAAAGTTGTATTGCAGAACTTATAAACGTTTTGTATGGTATGAAGGCCCCCCCAGGGCAAAGCAAAGTCCCCGTTTTCCCCAATTGTTTTTCTGTATGTTCCTTTTTTCTCTATAAGACGTATTGATACAGACGGCATGACGTCACAGCAGCGTTGAAAACACGACGCCATCTTGTTTTGGGGTAAATCTTCAGAAAATTTCTATAGGAATCTATAGGAAATTTGCAAAAAGTTGTATAAAATTGCTCCTCTATTCTACCTCGCGATAGTGAGTAGGGAAAGGATAGGTAGCAATTGTCAGTCAGGCCTAAACCTATGAAATAAACACACGAACATGCTGTTTTTAAAAGCAAAACAAAAATTTAGGCAAAGAAAGCTGTGAAAAACTTGCCTTTGCGTCGATAATTTCGCAGTTAGCAGCACAAACTCTGTCGGCTGTGAGTTGCTCCTCGCTTCTTCAAAGTCAACCTTCCTTTTAGACATTCGCCTATCTATCTGCTAAAGTTTTTGAATAATTTGAGCAGCCTCCAACCCTTTTGAATTTATTTATTTCGATAAATAAACGAGACGGTCTCGAAATCCCAGTGCGACGCTATACTTTGTAATGGCTTCATTTACCCAAAGTCTGATTTTCGAGCGCGAATTGATCAAGTCACGTGACATGTCGTCTGTATGAATTACAAAATTTGTCAATTTGTTCCCCAAAAATATGATTTTTGGACAAATTTGTTCCCTTGTTCCCGGACTATTTTTACTATCATAAAACGATCTCTGTTTCGTTGAAATTGATGCATAACTTATAATTTTACACCTTGACAAAGGCCGAGACATGATACACCATAAACATTTTAAGATTAAATGTCAAAATTATACTTTTACTATTCAGTATCTTCGTTAGGAGATAGGTTGTTATGACTTCCAAAATGTACGAATTCGTCAATTGAGTTATTGAATGATTTGATTATCTTCAAATAACAGGTGTATAACTACGTGAATCAGTTCGTTTAATCTTGGGTGACGTTTCGAAAGATGCCCATAATCCGGCTGTTGGCGCCGTTTATGTTGGTACCTTTTATTGGCGCCTTTTGTGTCCTTTTGACCCATGAAAATGAGGTCTATGGGGTTGATGGGAATTTCCTGTGTCTTGTGACTTGTGATTTGTGACTTGTGACCCGTTTCGAAAGATGCCCATAATCCGGCTGTTGGCGCCGTTTGTGTTGGTGCCTACTGGTGGTGCTATTGGTGCCGTTTATGTTTGCGCCTTTTATGTCTTTTTGACCCATGAAAATGAGGCCTATGGGGCTGATGGGAATTTCCTGTGTCTTGTGACTTGTGGTCTAATTGTAGATATACAGTCGGGGGTCGAAATCCCACTCCCAGTTTATTATTTTTGCTGTTGGTATTTGTAGTCGCAGTTCATGAAATTGCAGTCTTATTACATGAGACTCACTCCTAATCCCATTGAATAACAAGTAATTTCCAGATCCCATTTTACCCCTTCAGGAGATAGACTTTGGCCCCGGTTACACTATGCCCTTTTCGAACGAGAACGGTACCAGATCTTGCCGTTTTGGCCTCCTGTTTACACTAAAACTTTTTCATAATTGCCATTAAATGAAGACGATTTTGAAAACGGCATGGAAAGTTTCAACCTAAACGCTTGAAAATGAAACGATTTAGTTAGACTCATTACATAAGTCCCTCTAAATTTCGCTCGTTGCCTCATTCTTGTTGTTGTTATCGCTTCAGTTCAGCTTCTGTTGCAGCGACAAGTCGGTTCGGGGAGCGAAACGAGAGGCTTTTGGAATGAGTCTATAATTTAGTTCCATATTCAAAACGAGACAAAGAAACTGATTACCTCCCTTTGAATCCGAAATGAAATCGTTCCATTTTCAAGCGTTTGCAATGAAAAGTTTCATGCCATTTTCAAATTGTATCGTTTTCAAAATCTTGTTCATTTGATGCCGGTTGAGAACGTTTCAGTGTAAACGGAAGACCAAAATGGTATGATTTCGTATCGGTTTTCATTTGAAGATGGCATTGTGTAAACGGGGCCTTATTATTTGATTCATATGTTTCCGCGTATTTGATATCCACTCATCAAAACAACGGATACATGCGAATCGGGTAATAAATCTATTCAGGACCCTCATTTGATGGCCAATCTCCACTTGAGTGCGCTGGTGCTGCGACCGGAGTATGGACACAGACTGGCTCGAGGCAGCGCTCAGTCTCTGGGCGCTTGTGAGAACACCCTACTTCTATCGCGCGACCAGAAGCGCTCAAATGGAAATCGGCCTTTTTGTCAACCTTTCGTGATTTCTTGATCCTCTCTCTTAAATGCTACAACGGTTGATAAACCTTCAATCTCCTGCTATTGAAATTTTGAAACAGCTGCTGAATGTGTAACAATCTTGTCTTAATTTTAATCGCAGCTAGGGTCTGCAAACATATGGTGCATTCTGTGGCTATTTTAATGTAATAAATTTTCAACCAGCCAATTCGCCTTACGTGTTGATTGATAACTCAGATTTTAGTACTCCTTCAAGATGATACCAGCGTAAAGCAGGGCTCTATAGGTCATGGAAAACGTGGAAAACCTGAAATTTAGTCGATATCCCTTGAAAACCTTAAGGAATTTTTCTATCTTCCATTAAAGTCATGGAAAACTCAAGGAAGTTTGTTTTGAAAGATTATGTCACTCGTCAAACAAGGGTCTTTCTTTGGGAGTAGTGGCAATGTGTGCTTTAGTTGTTCTTCAATTGAAAAGATCGAAGAGTTGAACACTTGAAGCTATCGCTAGAATATCCATTCAGCTTACGAGTTCCCCTTCCATTACCAACGAACAATTTTCAAAAGACGTTTTAACTGCTTGGAAAATCCCTCTGGATTTGAATTATAGCAGTAGTTTCTGATTAAACTTTTTCAATAAAGTTCAAAGAATTTATCATGGGAACAGTTATGAAATTCATGGAAATGTGAACTGTAAATCGTATGAAAATTATTTATAAGTCAGTATTATTTGGCAGAAACTCTGAGCTGAGTAAGAAACATAGGGTATATTTGATTGGTAATTCCAATCCTACCAAATTCTGAAAACAGTAGACTTCGTAGAGGCGGAAATATATTGCCCAATCAAACACAAAATCTTGAAGCGGTAAGTTTCGGATTCACCACCAGGCAGGGCTTCCTAATGAAAACGAGAATCTCTCTAAAGTCTGCCAAACCTTCTGCCTTTTGGAGCAGAATGTTCAGAAGGCCTTTCAAACCTACGAGAACTACCGTTTTGAGAATTTTGGAGTCAATCAAATTCAAACACGAATTCCGAGTCTACAAAATCTACAGTTTTCAGAATTGCCACTAATCAAACACACCAATAGTCATATAATGTAACAATACTATCGTTTTTTTATTGACACGCCAGATAATCGATTGCAAACATGGGATTTCTACGGCCGATTAACCAAACTGCAAATGTAAACTGCATCTTGTATCTTCTTCAATTGCAGGTGATAATTCTACAATAGTTTGAGGGTGTGTTTGATTGGTACCAATTCTGAAAACGGTAGACTTGGTAGACTCGGAATTTGTGTTTGAATTTGATGGACTCCTAAATTCTCAAAACGGTAGGTTTGGTAGGTTGGGCAGGCCTTCTGAACCTTCTGCTCCAAAAGGCAGAAGGTTTGGCAGACGTTAGAGAGATTCTCGTTTTCATTAGCAAGCCCTGGTGGTGAATCCGAATAGCGTTTCAAGATTTTTATGTTTGATTGGAAATATGTTCCCGTCTCTGCGAGGTCTACTGTTTTCAGAATTTGGTAGGCTTGGAAGTACTAATCAAACACACCCTAATATTTAAACAGTTCTAAATTTTAGAATAATTTTCGTCGAGGATGGCAGGTATAGGGATTCTACAGTCAAAACAATTCTGATCCGTCTGCATCATGGAAAAATGTTGTCTTTTAAATACAACGTTGTAGATTCAGCACAAGTCAAGAGCAGCTGATGTTGCGCAATTCATTTGCTTTATTACAAGCATTTAAAATCACCGTAGGGATGGTATTTTGATTTGAAACGAAGTCTTTGTCATACTAAGCATACATAATTATGGTTATTGCCAATTTATTCGTCTAGAAAATAACTTAAAGAACTTCTGTCAACGGAGCTAAGAGGAGGTCGTCTATAAATAGGACAAAGAAGACTCCTACGCACACTATTGTTCCTCTGGCTAAACAATATCCACGCACGTGTCGACATCATCAAATACAATAGGCTAATAATAGAATAGCCGCGCGGCGCTTTTATATCCGTTGATATAAAATCGGCAGTCACCAGTTTTGTGATGAAGAACTTTTCTTTTGCAATTCTGAAAATTATAAGCAGATTTAAAGTAGCACTCTATGATACAACTCAAATTTTTTCAAGTTTTTATCTGGCATTGGGATATTAGGCATTCCTTAGGCTCATTGATTGAACACTTTAACGTTACTTGAGCGAAATGCCATAAAGATGGCCTGGCAAGGTAGTTGCACTGCTTATGCCTTTTTGACTCACGTGTACAAAGTACAAGTAGAGTCTATGGGGTGGGTGGGAAATTTCGTGTCTCCTGTATCCTGTGATAATTGGGTATTGTTTTTAAACAGACAGCGATTGTCTGGTCGATTGTTTTTCAAAAACAAAGCTTGTGATCATGCCTTGCGATATTACTTGTCTCCGGTGCAATAATTGTTCGAAAGCTCTGCTTGATTGGGAGAAAGGACAGGCTAAACAAATTGGATTTTATGTCTGTGTCATGGCTGACTGACTTCAATTCAAATTCAAAAGTAATTACGTAAATATGCAATTGATATTATTTAAATTAGATTGTAATACCTTAGTTTAGTTTTAGTATTTTTATTGCATGGCCCCCTGTAAATCAGTTTTTCTCTAACTGAGGGGCTACCATGCCTAAAAAATTGAAAATGAAAATGAAATGAAATGAAATGATCAAAACAAATTCTTTCTTTTAATACCACAATGGGCTGTTCAGTTTCTTGGGTGCACAATATTAGTAACCAGACCCGATTTCAAAGGAAACTATTTCCTTTGAAATCGGGTCTGGTTATCAGGCTAGCCTTGCATTCAAGTAAGGATTGACTCATTGTTGCTGAAAACAGTAATAACGTCAATGTTAGCATTGAAGGGCTTTCTCGGAATCTGATTGCAAGAACATACAGAGTTGAGGGCAATAGGACATCTTGTACGCCTAAGAAGTAACCCTATAGATTTTCCGTCGCAGCTCAGGAACAATGGAACAGAGTTTGAATGCTGCCTTTTCAGATATGTACTTTGATATTAGCTAGAAACTAGCTTCCCCATACTTTTTCATTGACATTTTTTACAGCTTTTGAAGGTTTAAATAACGTCCTCAAAGAACATTTTCAAGGCTTGTCAAGTCAGCTTATGAACTTTTTCTTGAAGGTTTCATTTTTTATAAAAGTTGTTCTTGTTTTTAGAAGCAATTGAAGTTTTTGAAGCTGAAAAACATTGTTATGTAATGGGATTTTCTAAAAATGATATATCTCCTACGACCTTCTCAATAATAAATTTAACGTGAGTCCCCCCAAGGGTCCTTTGAT
>REGM01000005.1:1695261-1754411 GCA_004194415.1 Aurelia aurita
TTGTTTTTAGAAGCAATTGAAGTTTTGAAGCTGAAAAACATTGTTATGTAATGGGATTTTCTAAAAATGATATATCTCCTACGACCTTCTCAATAATAAATTTAACGTGAGTCCCCCCAAGGGTCCTTTGATCTGTCAAGCATCTGGTCTCAGCTTCATTTAAATTTAGACTTCAAGCATTTATAATAGTGATACCTGATGAAGAGTTAAGCTCGAATCGTTGTTACAATCTCAAGTCTTCGTACATAGTCATATTTTTAAAGAAACTACTGTTTTACTTATACAAACGACGTACAACACGCACAACAAAATTGTTTTTTATAATAGTGAGTCTATTTTCAAGTACACAGCAGCAATATTTAAGTTAGACATTTTAAACTTGTATTTTCTAACTTTGAAATTCGATCATTCTTCATATATTCCCAATCAAACAGGGTACGTTTTGAATAACGTGTTAGATATCACCAGAGTCCCAGGAAGAGCCAGTTTTAGATTTCCACCTTCTTCTTCTTCTTCATGTTCCATATCGTTCGACGTTAGATGACGCAGTAGCCTTCCACTTGTCTCAGTCCATAGCTTTACTTGCTGCTTATTCATACTTCATTCCGGCCCACTCCTTGATGTTGTCATACCAGCTAATCCTTGGGTGACCTCTGCCTCTCTTCCCGTCTATATATCTTTCTAATAATGTTCTGTAGATGCTAGTTAGCAGTACTAAATGCCCAAAATATCTTAGTTTCCTTTCCCTGAAGACCATGATCAGTTTTTTTCATTCATTCTTTGAAGCACTTCTTCATTTATTACTTTCTCCGTCCGTGACAATTTCGGCATTTTTCTGTACGACCACATCTCTAATGCTTGAAGACGTTTCTCATGTGTTGTTGTTGCAGTCCATTTTCATAAGCTTAGCTATTTGTTCCAGAGATACTCTGTTGCTAGGGATAATTTCAGAATGGTGACAACCTGGACCTTTTTTGTCCCGCCAGGAATGGAACCAGTGACCTTCAGATGCAAAAAACCTGCCCACAGGCCCACTTTATTATGCTGCAAAATATACAAATAGTTGGAGGATCTGAGGTCTACGATATCTCTTTCCGTCACCTTTCGTTATTAATAGTTAGTCAACAGCGCAGACTAATTATATTTTGACATTATTGCAAACTGTTTGCGCTCTGGGGCTTCAGCAACCGGCTTAACAGCCACTACAGGAGATCTTACACGCCACTAATAACTACATATATTTAGAACTCTAATTAAATTGGCAAATGGCCTGTCTTACATGGAAATCCTCTCTGCGCTAGAATCGCTGACAGCCTACTTAAAGACAAATGACGGAGATATAAGGCGACTTAAATCAGGGGCCTGGGCAATCCAAATATAGCCTATTGTATTCCATTGTATTTGATGACCTCGAGAGATTATCAAATGTACTGGACAATGAAGCCACTCAGACATCTTCTGTCCTATTTTTAAACTAGGCGCTATATATCCGTCATTTGTCTTTAATCTCCAATAGAGTGGCTTCGACTTGCTTAGTTTGTTCAGTTTATTGCCAGGCAATTGTTCTGAAGCATTTTGTCGCTAATAACAAATATCCCACAAGGGAGAATCTCTTTTTAGTTGACATAAGAAGCTTCGTTTTTAACCATTTTCCACAGCAACCGACGGAGTAATGAGGTATTCTTTATACACCTGTTTACCTGCTTGCTCGGCTTCCCTTCAAAGAGATTCCTCTCAAAATTCTATTTCTAATCTTCTACTTAAAGAAATAATCCCCAAAACAAGACACTCAGCTACCTTTATTGAAACGCGTAGCATAAAAATAAACAATACGATATGATGAAAAGTATTCTAAATTTAATACTCGAATATCACAATTTATCTTTCTGCTCAAAATTTTGAGATTTTTATTGTTTATGTCAAAATTGTGTTTCTTCAGAATTAAAGGATTCTTCTATCATAGAATCACAGACACTGGTTATTAATAAAAAAATATGCCGCAAAGCTCAATAAGGTTTACTTTTAATTTGATTTGAAGTAATAATTATATCAAATATTTAACCTTGAAGTTTGGATGCAATAATATTGTACAGTTGTTGGTTTGTAGTCCCAGCCTAGCGAGGAAAGATTGTTGGTCAAGCATTAGAAATATATTTATCGTGAATTTTTTTTACATTCTTCTAGGTTTTCTTCATATCTGTTGATCACGTTTGCTTGATGAACATTTCTTGCTTCACTATGTTTGCTTGAAACATTGTTAGTTTGATCACGTTTGCTGGATGACAATTGCTCGTTTGGGCTTGTTTGCTTGACGACCATTGTTCGCTTGGCTAGGTTTGCTTGAAACGTCATCAGTTTGATCATATTTGCTCCATGAGCATTGTTCATTTGACTAGGTTTGCTTGACGAGCATTGTTTGCGTGGCTAGGGTTGCTTGGAACACTGTTCGATTGGCTACGTTTGCTTTCGACATCGTTATGTTTGCTTCATGAGTTTGATCATTTTATTTGCTAAACTTTGCTTGATCATGTTCGCTTGATGAGCGTCGCTAATTTGACTAGGTATTCTAGAAGATGCCCAGAAATGTCATATATCTCGCGAAAAGAAATTCCAGTGCCAATTCTCTGGTTTTTCCGGATTTTTTAGAAGAAACGTTGTCAATATAGATTGTTTTCTTGCCTTTTTGCAAGAAAAATGACGCCATCAGCTCCATCCATAAAATAAGAAATAATTCCAAAACAAAACATGATATGGAAAAACTGAAAAACGGCGTCAACCAGGCTTCGTTGTTCAACCAGGCTATTGGCTTTTGCAAATATAAATTTTCGTTTCAAGTCACCTTTAAACAGAGGTGGTAGTCGGTTTGACAAGAAAGGATAGGTTGTTGTTGTTGCAAAATTAGTTGCAGCTGTTGACTACATATTTCTTATATTCTTTAACTCGTAAGCTCTTTATTCGTTATTTCTAAAACTCATTTATTCATAATTACAACCTTAACTCAAGCTTACAGCTTTTGATTACTTCGTCTTGTTCAATATTCTATTCAACTGCATTATTTTGGCAATCGATGCTCCGTTACCAGAAAATGACAAATCAAATACAAATAGACTCGCGGTACGTATTACGTAACTTCCTTCGTAATTTCCACTTTATTATGTTTGATGTAATTTTTGAGGTCTTGTACAACAAGGAAAGATTTCTTAGTGAATGGCCGAGTGGCTTATACAGTTCCCGTATCTTGTTCGAGTGATGTCAATTTTGGATGGGCGACCTTCCAGATGCCTGACCAAACAACTCACTTCCTCGTCCTTCAGAAGGGATGTTAAACCTGGGGTCCCATGCCTGGATGTGGCATGCACTGCTCATAGTAGGCCTTAATTAGCTGTAATATAGCTAGATATCTTTTCAGCCTACTTAAAATAAAGTTATGATGATTATGACAATGGGAAGATTTCGAAGATTCCGTCCTCTTGCCTACCATTGACACGCCAGTTCAAAGTGATTACGATCCTAAAAAGGGAATTCTACGGCCGTCTAGTCGAGCCACAAATACAAACAAAATAGGCTGCAAAAAGATGCTATGAAACCTGGATAGCTAACTCACTCGTTGTGCGTTCGAAAAGGGCTTGTTCAGAGAAGAAATAAGCATATACCGGGTGAGTAAAAAAAATTAATAGACGTTTGAAAGCCTATTGCTCTCAAACCATTTATCAGATTCATATAGACTGATAATGCTCGTGTAGCTAAACATATCAACTTAGATAAACAATTTTATCAAAATTGATCGTATCGTTCTCATATTACAAGCGATTTTATAAAATGCTTAATCTCAAAATCCTTCAAAACAGGCCTAAATCCTTGATCAAATTTGCTAGCAATTTTGCCCCACAGCTATGATAATCAAACTCTATGTCTATCTTGTCGCGCAAACAGTCACTAGGTATATAATCTAAGTTGATATGTTAGCTACAGAGATATTATCAGTTTATAAGAATCTGAAAAATAGTTTGAGAGCTACAGGCTTTCAAACCTATATACATTTTTTGACTCACCCGCTATTGATTCAAAAAAAGTTCCAAGCCTCTGCAGACTAAATATATCTATCTACCTCAGAAGCTAAACAGTAGTTCATACAATTCTCGTATGTTTATGTTTTATGTAAGTCATATGTGATATAATCGGCTATACATACTGATGTCAGAAGAAGTGATGCAGAGAAGCGCCGCGGGTGCTTCATGTAGACTATAGTAATTTACCCGTATAAGAATAAAAACTTAATAAGAAAACACATTCCCGCCAAACTGTACGAACAATGACTTTCTTAAATACAACTTTCTTTTTTGCAGGGTAAGATAGAGTATTACTTTCTTGGCATCTTCCTGTTTGAAGCTATAGTAAAAATCGTTGCCATGGGATTTGTTTTTCATCCTCGCTCGTATCTAAGAAGTGGATGGAATATCCTTGATTTCACCGTCGTCATTGCTGGGTAAGCGTATTTACTACCGAATGAGAATTTTTGATGAATTTTAAAAACTTGATATGTCACCGATTTTTAACATTTTGTTTTTGCATTCAGAATATGGTCTTTACTTGAAAATCTATTTTCTCGCTGTTCAGTTTTTTATCTTGTTGTCATTGCAGCACTGTCACCTTTATATTAGAGTTACTTCCTGGAGAAAACGCCAGCAACTACAATATCAAATCACTGAGAGCAGTTCGAGTGTTGAGACCACTCAAGCTGATATCAGGGATTCCAAGTATGTATAATTTTAATAATTTTGTCAGAATGCACTTTCACAGACTTTTGAAATTCTCATTAAGGAAACATCGTTGCTTGTCCTCTATGAAAACGCTTATCTGTTCTTTTTTTATTTATCCTTGATTTCTCAATTCTTATTTGTTGGTAAGAATGTATTTATTATAATAAAAATGCATCCTTACTTTGCACCCCAGCGATAAAACCTATCATCTATCATAAATTGTAAAGGCTGAGTTCCAGTCAATGGAATTTTCCGAGCGGGCGGAATTCTACACAATCAAAAGTCTATTGAATTGCAAAGCGACACTTTCTGTCGTAAACAACAGAATTTCCGCCCACTCGGAAAATTCTACTGACTTGAAACTGGCCTAAGATACGAGCGAAAAACGCACGAGAGATTATTTGACAAAATATTTTTGCTTTAAATAGCTACTTTCTATTCATTAACACACATTTTTTTCATATTCCTATTTCATTTTTCATTTTCCTATTTTGATCACAACCGTCATTATTAAAATAGCTCTCAGAGTTTGTCCGAGAATGTTTTCGCTCGATGTTGTTAAAATTTGTTCAAAAAATGTTGAAATTGGAATTTTTCCGAAAGTTTTCCGCCAAAGTATTTACGCTGAAACTTTTTCGTCCAAACCGTCTCTGTTGTTGCTGTATGCAATATGAAGATGAGGTGATTTTCCTACTTGTATGCCCGGCCTATGATACCCTAAGAACGAACCTCTTATTGCATACTTCGGTCGCGCCCCTTACAACTAACTTTCAATTCCAGGAGATCATGAGCTCTAACGATAACGACACAATAGCCGCCCTAGCATTGTATCTCGTCCAAGCTAACGATATTAGGGAAACACTAGCCAGATAACACTAGCCTGATTTATATATGCCTGGATGTACACACACCTTTGAATTAACGTTTGTTACATGAATTCATATATTCTGTTCTGTTACGTTTAATTTAATTTAGTTTATTTATTTTCGTTTAATTGTGTTAATGTTATGTTTTGCTGCAATACATTTATAATGTAGTGTGATATAGCAATATGATGATGATGATGATGAATTCCGTTTCAGGTCTTCAAGTGGTTATGACGTCTGTTGTAAGAGCCATGTTTCCACTGATGCAAGTTCTTTTCTTGGTCATCTTTGTAATCATTATATACGCCATCATTGGACTCGAATTCCTTAGAGGCAGGTTTCGGTGGACCTGCTACGACAACGTCACGAAGCAATGTAAGCTTTCCTTTTTTCGCTGCTTTGAATCATCCAAGTTCAAAAGCAAACGGTTATCCCCAAAAGGAAACTTTCGATCATGCGCAGAAAGTATGTTTGGTTTGTGGAAAGAATGTGGTCGGAGAATCCAACCACAATCCAAACAAGGATAAGCAAAGAAACAAAGAGATTCTCGCGCATGGCATTAGGTTTCCCGGCTATTGATTTGCTTTGAACTTCACCAGCATAACAAAAGGCTTAGACAAAAGGGCCAGTCCTCGGTATCCTCAACAAGCTTCGTGTTTTCCAATAATCATTGCTAGGCACACGAAAATAATTTTTTTTACCAAAGTCTGCAGCAAACTAACTTGTACCGTTTTGGCCGTTTTAGAAAATGGACAGAAAACCTGTAATAAATGGTTTAACGAAAGTTATAAACAGCCGTTCGTTGAAGAATCTTCGACTGTGCCTCTTCAGCAAACATCTGTCTGCCGTGCATGATTCTTATGATGCATTTTTATATTTTGATTCAGTTATGATACATGATTGTGTCATTTTCTTTCTCTTTCAGTCGAGGCCACTAAAACACCGTGTGACCCTAAGTTTGCAATAGGTGGAAACTCTTTTATAAGTGGTAAGAAATGCCCATCTGGTTTCACGTGTACGAAGAATTGGGAAGGGCCTAACTCAGGCATCACATCCTTTGACAACATATTTCTTGCGATGTTGACAGTTTTTCAGTGCATTACTATGGAAGGATGGACAGAAACGATGTATCATGTGAGTTATTTCTTCTATCTATTACTTTAAGGAAAAAATTCGCTGGTAGAATGTTCGTGGTTCTTTGCGATTTGAGGCAAATCCTCGAAAGTTTATTCCATGAAATGACCTAAAATTCTACAATTCGCGTAAATTTGTTCCCGCAAAATGTCTTTGAACACGTCATCCGTGGAAGTTTGTCAACCAAAAGGTACTCAAACCAACGCCTCAAGCCTAAAGGTGGCTTTTTCGTGTCCTTGCAATTAAGCAACAGTTGGTGATCGAGATTAAAGAGAGAGAAAATGGTCAAAAGAATACACATTCTGAAAACGGTAGAGTTGGCAGACTTTTCGCCTTCGCAGAATGACAGGTTTTTTCTTCTGCGAAGGCGCACTAGCACATAGGAATACAAGGGAGTTATATTCGAATGTCCAAACTGAACAGTTAGGCCAAGTCTAGTAGCTGAAATACAAAGACAGGGGAAAAACAAAGAAGGCAACAACAGTTAAAACAATGTAAATAAATGTTTAATTCAAAGTATCGGTGTCCTGACACCCTTGGAAGGACAAGATAGAAATTGAGTTTTGCGAACAATAAAAAATTAATTAGATTAGGTAAACAATAGCTACGATATTGATATCCATGGTGAAATTAAAATCAGCGAAAGAATTTTATGTTTTATCTTTCAAATGGATCAATAATTCTTTGAAAAGAATTGTATTCGTAGTCAAAACCAAATTGAAGATGTAATCATACAAAACTCATGTGTGTCATAACAGAAGATTTTTATTTCCCTTGAGATAAACTTTTGAATAAAAGTTTTGACAACAATGAGATATTTATGCATCTGCTAGAGATATAATTTTATAGCGAAATATACCGGGGAGTTTGAATCAATCTAGAAATGAATTTTTCCTTTAATCATTTTGAAATATCATAAATAATAATCTTTAAAAATTATGTTAAACCACGATATCTTGCTTTTTTAAAGACCCATAGCTAAACATGATTCTTAGCGGCCCCAAAGTCTACTTTCGAATGATATAAAATGTCATTTCTGGCCTAGGTTTGTTTTGTTTTTCATTCAGTGCGCAAAGGATCATGGTTGGCAATAGGCCTTTAATGTATGTTCCTCGAATACTGAGATAATCGTATTTGAAATTCAAATTTATCGTCAACCTTAAACCAATACTTTGGCCCAACGGTCTAAGAAAACAAAGCAACATTTGCAGTTTTCTAAACGATTCTCAAGTAGAACTTGCTGTTTTTGGTTAATTCGATGAGCAAGAACTTCCTAGCTCTTATTTCAGTCAGAACGTCATGGTGTGATCGCTATTTTTTTTATAAACCAATTCAATTACATTACAAATATCTTACTCAACTCTCACTAAAAGAAACTACTCTACAGTCCAATACGATAGACAACTGCACTAAAGATGGCGCTACTGGAAACTCTTACCATGCGCCCATATGCATCTCGCAATGATAGAGAAAAGCTCGCCTACCAATGAATCAGGGATTCAGGATTAGCGGGATTGAGATTATGGGTTAGGAGAACGCAAGGAATCTTTGCAAAATTTTCCTTGCGCTATCTCTAGTGCAATCGACTATTATAATTTAATAAGAACTCGCCAAAAGAATTTATTACAAAATAATTAAAAATAACAACACATTTACCACAAAGGATGAGGCGATACTACAAGGCCTGTGTACGTGCACATCTTCTCCGCAGCCAAACGAGAAACGAAAAAACAAAGAAAACACAAAATCAACAAGCACATCATCGAGATGTTTAGTTATGTCTGAAGTACTTTTAGCTTTGAAGAAGGGTATCGCTGCATTTAAGACACTAATATTGATTACCAAAATATCACAGTCTTAGTAAACTATTCAACATTATTACTTGTCATATTTGTGATGCATTTAGGCAATAAGTTTATTGCTGGATTTAATCAAATTTGTTCTTTTTGTTTTCAGATACCCTGTAAATATTAAACGTTTTTGTTGGAATCTTTGGAAATCAATTTTTATATCATCTAAAAGAACCAGTTTCTCCAGATTTTAATTCTGAAGGCCAATGGCTTATAACATGTATACTTTCAAAGTTATAAGCTATATCATCCGGACAAGTAAAAATTTGATTTGAGCTCAAAATTGAAAATACACTCAATTCTCAAATTTGCTCTTTAAGATTTTGTCGATTGATACCCGTAAGTCAACTAGTTTTGAGGATACTTTGTAATTAATCTGGCCATATAATACGGGCTGAAATGAATTTTAATATTAAATAAGACAATGTTACGTCCGTGTTCGTGGCATCTAATCATGCTCTGGGCGTTTTAATTGCTCAAGTTGTTTTGACTCTCTCTACTCTTTCCCTAATCTCTGCAAAATTGAACTTTTACAAGATTCGTAGCAAGAACGTTTTGTTATTACCAAAATGGTGCTCTTTGGACTCATATGAGATTGATGAAAATTGCAATAAAAACGGGGGTATAACATATGTAAATGCTTAAATTCGTAGGCCATCAATTTTGCATGTGGCAGTATAGAATGCTTATCAGCAGTAGCGTAAATGCAAGCTGATTTCAGCAATGCTGAGTCACAGATCTTTCTAAAGGTTGATATGATTTGTAGCAGGTATTGCATAGTTACCTCAGCATTGACTTTATTCTTAAGTTTGCGCAATACTAGCATTTATCATGATTATGTTGATGATGATGTTGATGATGATGATGATGATGATGTTGATTGTATTGATTTTGTTGATGATGATGATGATGACGATGATGATGGCGATGATGATGACGATGACGATGACGATGACGATGACGATGACGATGACGATGACGATGACGATGACGATGACGATGATGATGATGATGATGATTATACAATGATAGCTGATTATAAGCTGAATTCACATTAAAGCCCTCTTAATTATTCTACGTTATTTTCATTTATTAAAAAATCAATTCGTATTGGACATACAACTGATCAACCACTTCGTAAACAGCCTGTCACACGTAGACTCCATGCACAATCCTAGTTATCACAACAGCAACAACAAAGCCGATAATTTATGCTCCTCGGCAGTTGCGTGTTTCTTTATACATTTTGTAGAAATCTGACGAATTTTCGAATGTGCAGAAAAATGATAAAAGCTATAACACCATTCAATCGAACGTTCCGGATAAAAATGTAAGAAAATATCATTCGGTTCAGACTCTTTTGTAGTATATCTGAAAGGTCTATTGATCGTGCTGTAAATGGAATGGAATGGAGTGAAACATTGGGACGAGTGGAGTAAGTCTAGCTCACACAACACACAGCTTGACTTACTTTATTATGCTAAAAGCCTTTCACACCATATTACGACTCATACACTCCGTGACCCGCACTGAGCATTCGGTTAATTTTAAGCGTTGGTTTTACAACTACCAGGTGTTCTGAGGAGTTCGATATATTAAATTAACATTTAGTATCAATATTAATTACTCATCATCTATTTCGATTGTTTTAAGTCAATTTCATAAATCTGTGGCTTCGTGATGGGCACCATCTTCCTAGCTGGCTGATTACACTCCCACGCTATCTAGCCAAATGTGTTTAAATACCGAAAATANGGATAAAAATGTAAGAAAATATCATTCGGTTCAGACTCTTTTGTAGTATATCTGAAAGGTCTATTGATCGTGCTGTAAATGGAATGGAATGGAGTGAAACATTGGGACGAGTGGAGTAAGTCTAGCTCACACAACACACAGCTTGACTTACTTTATTATGCTAAAAGCCTTTCACACCATATTACGACTCATACACTCCGTGACCCGCACTGAGCATTCGGTTAATTTTAAGCGTTGGTTTTACAACTACCAGGTGTTCTGAGGAGTTCGATATATTAAATTAACATTTAGTATCAATATTAATTACTCATCATCTATTTCGATTGTTTTAAGTCAATTTCATAAATCTGTGGCTTCGTGATGGGCACCATCTTCCTAGCTGGCTGATTACACTCCCACGCTATCTAGCCAAATGTGTTTAAATACCGAAAATAGAACGCTGTTCAGATCTAACTAAGCCTTCTCGTCGCATCTTTGATAATTCTTTAGCTTACTAGGAATTAACTGGTAGTTACTACAGATTAGGAAGTTAGTGGTACTTCGATATTCGCGGAAAGCCAAATAATTTTTCGCTGGGTATTCGACTTCTTTTGCTCTTTGGGTCGCGAGCACCTTAGCAACCAGTTTACTGAACGTATTAGGCATATACCTCTTTGCCATGCATTATGAACAAAGCCTTGCTAACGAAAAAATGCTGTGTTGTGCCCTTATTGAATCATGGAGTAAAGCCGAGTTCACACTTGAAGCGTCGTCCTTGACACATTCCCGGTGACAATGAAGGGCTGCGACGCATAGGTTGAGACAGAATTATTTTGCCACTTGGGGATCATTTTTTAACATTGATTTTGAGTAAGCAATGCTTTTGATGATGCATTGATAAATGCTTGTTAGGGTTGCACACATTTCCCAGAATTCATTACGCGCATTGAACACACATGACGTAATCATGGGCAAGGTCTTTTCGTCGAACAATGATAACTTTACAACCTGCCTGTGCCATTCAACATCTAATTACTCCATCAAAAGTTTTCAGCAAAATTGATGATCAAAGATGATGTGATATTCCAGTTGGTGCTCAGAGATTTTAGGTAGTTAATCACTGTGAAATCCCTTTTTATTTAATCAAAAATACTGTGAAATCCCTCGCTATTTAATCAAATATTCACTGTTGCATTGTGAAGACAAAATTTAGGGATGGCCACAACTCAGATAACACGCACATCACTATATCTTTTTGATAAAATCCCCAATAAAACACGACTTTAATAGCAATGAATTATGGATGAACTCAATCAACATTGAGTAATGCACATTGGAGATAATTTAATAAGGTCATGTGGTAGTATCGTTATATAAGCTGACCCAGCTTCACTTTACTTTGATCCAGCCTTGCTTCAATAGTTATATTGAAGAGTCTTTTCATGTTGCTAAACTTAGATAGCCATTAAAAGAGCCTTTGCGACCGGCATGCTTTGTGATTACATGCTTGTGTGGTCTCTTTGTTGTGGCCATTTTAGTTGTCCAATGAAAGGGCCGACAAAAAAGAGATGGCACGTGCAAAGGCCCCTTTAAAGACCGTGATAATAGTTGAACATGCTAAATGTTTTCTGAAAACAGCTGAAAGACGTCAGCGAAGTTATACCCACTTGAGTTTGAGACGAGCCAAATCAAAATCTTAGAATGTGTTCAATAGACGATTTCGCTAAAGATTGTGTCAGGGAATTTTTCATCATGATCCTTTGCGTCTGGAAGAATTTCAATTGATTTGATTGGTTGATGTATCATGAATCGCAATGGATCATGGTTAAAAATATTTCCTGATGCCATCTTTAGCGTAATCGTCTATTACATGTCTAACTTATTAAAACAGGTCCACATCAGCTTATAAGCTGCGTTAGACTAAACCTGTATAATATAAAATATACATACATCCATACATACATACATTACTGTTTCGAGCTGAGGGCCACAGTTGATAAGTAGACGAGTGTACTCTGTAGGTTGGCGATAAGTTTTCTGTCTAGTTTTCAACGTTTGGAGGGCCCGGGGGGGGGCACTTAACTATTTTTGGTGCCGGGTATGTGCCTCTGAACAGGGTATCATTTTCAGCTATTTTGCTCCCAAACTAGGTATCCATTTTCTCAAATGGTGCTCCCGAAAGGGTATACAATTTTCAAATAATTGCTCCCTTACAGGATTTTAATTGGGAATTTTTGCAAATTTTCTTTTGTTTTCTTGCCGATTTGCTCCCAGACAGGGTAGTATATTTGAAAAAATTGCGCCCGCGCAGGGTAAAAATATATTTACCCCAGCGGCACACCCCCGTACATTGATGTGTCTAGTGCCCCCGGGTCTGGACAATGCCAGACGGGAATGTGCTATATGTTCGTAAACCTAAACAAAGTCGCAGGGGCAATATGCTTCTGCATAGGCAATAGGCAATAGTAAATATATGTGAGCCTTGATATTCTTCTTTTTCAGACGTTCTATGCAATCGACACACATGGTGCTATATACAGTTTTTATTATACGTCTTTGATTGTTATTGGATCATTCTTCATGTTGAACCTCGTTCTCGGGGTCCTTAGCGGGTGAGTGCCTTTATTTATCTTTCGATTTCAAAATTTTTGATATCCTTATCCTCAACTTCAGAATAGACGTTTGGACAGATCTTTTAGGCAATGTGGACGCCATTATGAAATGACTGAATATGCAACGCACTCTGGGATAGCTGGGATATATATAGTCTTGCGTGCATTATGTACGGTCGCTATCACAGAGTGCTTTGCATATCACGTCGTTTTAGGACGGCGTCCGCATTGCTTATACAGTAAAAACCCGCACATAAGAACCTTCATTTATTAAGAACCTGCAGCCTGAAATTTGGGATTTCTAGCCCTATATATAGGAACCTTTTCACCCTGATTTTCTGTTCAGGTTCTTATTAAAAGATTTTGGTTTACACACAAAAAAGAAAAAAGAAAATCGGTTTGAACTTTAACAATACTAGTATAGGGAAAGTCTCACAGGTACAGTATAGATAGATAACTTAGTCTTAATTTTCCATATTCTGTTGTTAAATTGGACATTAGTTATGAAGATATATTTTAGATATATAGCATATATAGCAGATATATAGAAGATATATAGCATTTGCAGTTGATATCAAATTTTTTAAAGATTAAGAATCTATACCCCGTGATAAGAGCCTACACCCTGATTTTGCAATACTCCCACATAAATAAGAACCCAAACAGGCTGATTTTAAAAACATAGGTTTTTATGTGCGGGTTTTTACTGTAGCGCAAAATAGACACACTCGACATTGCTTAGCGCAAAGTAAGCAAACTGAAAAAACACGAGCGTTGATTTCAGTTTGAAAGAATCAAGGTTTGAAGTAAAACAACGTGAAAACAACTCAATCGTTTGCAACGCGGCCTTTTCAAGTACTCAGGTTTCAACGCATGTTAAACATCTTGTCTTATGGTTATTTGGATTTGCAACTTGACTATTCCACCATAAAATTTGCGTTGTGTTTTGCAAATCACTTTGTTGTGACGAGTAATCTACAAGCATCGTTTGCTTTAATCCGCTCTTGTTTTTGAAATTCGGGGTGATAGATAGTTCTGATTTTAAAAATGATTTCTCTTCGAAATTGCATAGCTTAATTTCAGTTTCTAGTAAAATTTAGTATTCTTTGCAACCTGTATCTTCCTAACTTCAGTTTGTCTTTTCTGACATTTTGATTCAGAAACTTTCTTTCTATTTGACAAGCTCGTTTATTCTTCTTTCAGCGAATTTGCGAAAGAACGAGAGAAAGTGGAAAATAGAAGAAGTTTTTTGAAATTAAGACAGAGTAAGCAAATTGAGCGACAGTATGATAGCTACATTGAGTGGATTATGAGAGGAGGTGAGTGATTCTGAGTGTCACTTCTAAGTACCTGATATCAAAACGATAATGCCTTAAGATTTGATTGGCTTCTGACACGTATTAATGAGATTTTCTTTGTATTAAAGAGCTAGAAAAATTTGAAATACTTATCTTCACACTTTGAAGATGTCAAAAGGAATCTAAGCATATATAAGCTCTTGATAAAAATAGCCATGCAAAGACAGCACACCGTGACACGTGCCGAACCATATTTGGGTAATTGATCTACGTCAACGGAAAATACTGATATCTGATAGGCTAGAATTTGATCGCAAGTGGTTTGAGCCACTTTCATATGCTTAGATTCCCTTGAACTATTAACAGCTGATTTTTTATATTAGCCTCAAAACTTCCTAAAATAAGAAGGTGGTTCGTGAAGTTGATGAAATCTTCCAATAATTGCCAATGCAGTAAATCCCCGCATATAAGAACCTACTTTTTTAAGAGCCAGGCTGAATTAGGTTCTTATTTCAAGGGTACTTTGATCAATTTCATTCAGGGTATGAGGTTCTTATTCGAAGGGTCCCTTGTGTAAACCTTTTAGGAGTTATTATCAAGAGATTTTCAACCATATTATTTGTTTGGCAATGTTATTAAGGACCTAATAACTAATGGTAAGCTTACAAATAGCAGGGGAGGAGGTTTTGATTCTAGAAGCCAACTGGGACAAAAACAAACGTAACAAGGATGATGACAAAATCAAATTTATTACTCTTGTAATAAGAACATATTTTTTTATCAGACTGAAACAGGTTCTTAATTGCGAGGTGCTTAATTTAGGAAAAACAGCATGTAGGTTTTTATTTTTGTAGGTTCTTATGTGCGGGGATTTACTGTATCTGTTTTCTCAAAGATTTCGAGCCTAATTGAGCGGACATTGTCCCGAAATTTATCATCTCACATGAAACTGAACAAAATCCTTTTGTAGTTACAATCCCTCTTATACAAGAAAACCTGTTATAATTTGAAAGCATCAAAAATTTAAAAAGTCTGTGTTTCGATTACGAACACAATATAGGCCCACTTTTTAAGCCTTGTTAAATTCTTATCATTCTGATCTTCTAACTCAGTAACGCACATTTGTTTAAATTATCGAAGACCCTTTCAGCAATTTAACAGAATTGTGTTCCCATTTACCAGACCAAACCGCTCTCCGCTCTCCCCTTTGCTAATTCGTGAAATGGTCTATCAATCTCGAGGCAAGATCTCTTTTCATATCACTTACCTACGATAAATGATGCCAAAATAATCTTTTTTGCCTTTCATAGAGGAAGTCATGGCTCAAGAAACGACTTCTCGAGACTCTACGTCATCACCAAAAGATAGTGCTGATCGAATTGCAGACGCTTCTTTGAATCCAGCAGTTGTATTTACAACAAATCGATACAAATTTAATTCATCTTCAAGTCATAGGTAGGTATCAAATTAAAACAAATTATTTTATAGCAGTAAAAATATCCTTAAGCTGAATTCACACTTGAAGGATGTTTCTTGACCCCGCCGAGGTACATTAACAACAACAACAAAATCAGACCGAACAATTTCGGACAATAATTTTCGGACGAAATAAATTCAGACTAAATTGACAGAATTTTTGGACTACTTTCCTCGTACTTTTGGACTAAATTTTGTTGGTCTCAAGGCAAATTTTAATAAAATTAGGGTTATTTTGCGGGTTTCTATTAACCTTCGTGTTAAGTTGCAGAATCTTAACTTCCTGGAAACATATACATAAATGTACCGGATGAGTGAAAAAATGTTAGAATTTTGGACTATTGTAAGAGTAATCTAATAGACTGATCTCAAAGATTCTTTCTTTTATCTAACGATAAAAATCTATCGTTTAAATAGACCATTTATATACCTTTCGTTAGGCTATGGAAATGTTGGTAAGTGTTTTAACTAAAAGAGACTCTGCAGCAATATTTTAGTCCGAAAGATCTGCAAATTTTAGAAACTGCGATATACGGCCTTGAACTCAAAGCAATCGCTTCATCAGTCGTCTGCTATCTGCTATTGCAACAAAATATTATTAAGGTTGTTTAGAAGGTAAAAAACCACCAGCATTTTCCTTTGGCCTAAAGAAAGCATTAAAAAATTTGTGATATTCTGATTGCTATTTCGACCATGGGCGGTAAGAGACGTTTGGATTCCTTTTTGAAAAATGTTGTGGTCATAGGTTGCGGCTATTAAGATTAAATTAGCCGCGATGTTTTCAGAGCGGCTTCCTGTTATTTTGTAGCCACTTGACGGTTGACCCGGCAGACGCTAATCTGCCCATCTACTTTAATCTTTCTCTTTAGGTTAAAGTCGATGGGCAGATTAGCGTATGCCGGGTCAACCGTCAAGGTGGCTATAAAAATAACAGGAAGCCGCTCTGAAAACATCGCGGCTAATTTAATCTAAATAACCGCAACCTATGACCGCAAAATTTTTCCAAAAAGGAATCCAAACGTCTCCTACCTCCCATGGTCAAGGGGAGATCTTTGAGGTCGATCAATTAGTTAAGTGTTTACAATTTGTCAAAAGGTGCAAATTTTTTACTCGCCCGGTAGGTGCGGCGAAATTTTTTAAGAATTCAATTGTAAGCAGTAAGATGAAATTTTTTCTCTCCCCATTGCAGAAAATCCAAATTCGACAGGATAAAGGACTGGATCAAGCTATCAAGAATAAAGGTTCGAGTGTTAGTGAAACACACGGCATTTTATTGGACCGTTCTTGTCATGGTCTTTCTAAATACTATGATTGTGGCTACGAACCATTATCAACAGCCGACATGGCTGGCAGATTTTCAAGGTAAGAATATACAGCTTAGGCTTCAAATATTTTCATTGTTTGATAGAACAATAGCTAATTAATGGGAAACGCAGATCTTCGTGCAATTTTCCTTTTTTCATAAAACTCAACGAGGACGCTAGGTTAAAGAAAATTTCCGGGAACTTTTTGAGGAAACCTATTCTGCAAATGCTGGTATATATTTTTTTATATCCAGATATCAAATTTACAGTACATGTTACTATCTACTTTACATATTAATACTATACAACTATACAAAACTACAGGGACGATACCGTGAGGACCAAAGAGCACTACTACCCTCATGGCCATTACATGAAACAAAACAAGAAACACTACTAGGACGACAAACAGAAAGAATAAGCGATAAAGTACTTGTAAATTAATCACTATACACTAAATGCAAAGCAATAGACGCTGGCGGTAAAGACTGCGGGAAGGAAGTCTCCAAAACGATCCCCTGCGCCCCACCGAACTTAAAATCAATTTGACCAGTGGATTTTTTATCCCAGTATATCCCAGTTAAAAGGCATAAAGATTATCTCAAGGTTTCGAGAAATAGCAGTGTCCTAAATTTACAGTCAGCGTTTACGTATCTTTCACTTTCTAAAGTTGGTCGAGTGCAAATTCTTCTGAAACTCATTAATAATTTATTTATACGCTAAATGATGCCAAATTTAGTGTATATTCTAGAACTTACTTCGGTTTGAAGCTATCATAAATACACTCAGGGATATTCACGAATCAATGCTTGGAAGTAAAGATGATGTTTATGTATTTTGGTCTTCCAGGTGAGCTGATCTTCAGGTTGTCTTACAGTCTGCTCACTAAACTCATGGAAATTCTCAGTTCATGATCTGATTAACCATCATTTAGCGAGCAAAACAGGTGCTACTGTATGCCTTTTTCATGCAAATGAAGATAAAAGACGTTTTAGGAAAGTTCTGTAATACACAATGCTCTTTTATGATCTAAAATACAGCTCAAAAGGGGAACCACAAGAACAGTGTCCACTCGGACCCCTCCGACATGAAACACGACGAACTAATTAGCACTGTGGTCAAGGAACTAGGTTTCTGAATTTGTCCATGAATTGAGTAAACAGATTGTACTCCCCAGCATTGATTCATGGATATCTCTTGATGATTTATTGTTTTCATTTCAGATATCTCCGAGAAGGTCTTTGGGACAATATTCATCGCAGAGATGTTGCTGAAATTGTATGGCCTCGGGCCTAAGCTATATTTTCATTCGATGTTCAACATCTTTGATTGTGTTGTAAGTACTACATTCATCTTGGTTCTTCAGCTTCAGTTTTTGTACTAATAGCCGGAGAACTTACCTCTCCCTTCTCTGCTTATTTTTTCCTCCTCTGATAATAAATTGCATGGTTTTTTTAATAGCGTTTTGCTTCTACTTGCTAGCACCACGTGTAATATTGATTATGAATAGCTTGGCAATGCTTGGATTCAACGGACAGTCTAATTTTATTATCAATTCCAATTTTTTACCTTATTGCTACACTATTATTATATTATTACACTGATACACTGAATACGTTGTATAAATTGGATTTACCTAGTGAAATTTAATGAAAACATATTTATTGTATTCGTCCTTGTAAATTTTTGACAAACATACTCTTTCCACCGAACACAATTAAGTTTATTTTCAAAGAGGAAGTTAAAGTTTAAATGAAATAAAAACTTTCGGTTCCATCAAGAGACTGCTAGACCTGGAAACTGTAGCTTCTTTAGGTCAAACCCGGTTTTTCAGCAGCATTGAAAGCAAGCGCATACAGGGCTTTACTGATTATCGTTTGTAACAGCTTACATATATAAGAGGCCCTTTACATGAGAAATTTCAGCCCGTGCTGAGTTCAACACGGGCTGAGTTTTGACAGCATTGCTTATTTTTTGCGTTTACATGAAATCTCAACACGGGCTGAGATACGTCTTCGATCTCTTTTGTTCGCATTCTAGTATTTGATGTCAACACGCCCCGAGCTGAAATTATTTGCGTTTACATGGATATTTTCACTAATCTCAACCCGTGCTGAAATTTCAGCACGGGATGAGTAGGCGAGTTGAGTTTAGCCCGTGTTGAGTTTCAACTCGCCCTCCTTCATGTAAACGCGATGAAGGCTTACACCGTCAACCGAGTTGAAACCCAGCACGTACTGAACTCAGCACGGGCTGAAATTCCTCATGTAAAGGGCCTCCAAGTTAACGAAACGATTTGTTTTATTTTCAGGTTGTAAATCTGAGCATTTTAGAGATTATTATTGGGCTGATCTTTAAAACTTTCAATCTTGGGCTAAGTGTCATGAGAAGTTTGCGTCTCCTGAGGATCTTCAAAGTCACCAAGTAAGTTGTTAGCATTCTCGCAGGAATTCAGTTTCGAAAATAAAAATATGGCTAGATTTCTAAACCTCTGTTTGCAATGTCTCTTTAAACCATTCCTCTGGACTGTTGGGGCTACCATGCCGAAAGAATTCATAACGAATGGAAGGAATACTAATGCAAACAAGAAATTTCTGTAAAGGGATAAATTACTTACAAAACTGTGGTACATTTTTAGTATATAATTTTAAAATTGAGATTCTCTGCGAGTTATTAAAAAAACGTTTATAACACCTAGTGCGCTGTCTCAAAGGAGTTAAAGGGGCCTTTGCAACCAGCATGCTTTGTGACTACATCCTTTTGTGGTCTATTTGTTGTCGCCATTTTCATAGTCCACGAAAATGGCTGCCAAGAAAGAGATGGCATGTGTAAGGTATGCTGCTGGTTGCAATGGCCCCTTTAAAGTATGTCTCAAATTAAATGTCACGTGAAAATTTCCGCGAATAAAAACAATTGAAATGTTTTGCGAAAGTAATTTGTGTTGTCGCAAATCTCACGTGACATCTAATTTGAGATAGCCTTTAATTTCTATTTTCAATACGAGATCAAAGGCTGCAAGTCCCAATGAAAGAAGATTGTAAACAGAGGAGCCATTTAAACATTGTCGACTGTTAAAAAGAGTTTGTGCATNTTTGCGAAAGTAATTTGTGTTTTCGCAAATCTCACGTGACATCTAATTTGAGATAGACCTTAATTTCTATTTTCAATACGAGATTAAAGGCTGCAAGTCCCAATGAAAGAAGATTGTAAACAGAGGAGCCATTTAAACATTGTTGACTGTTAAAAAGAGTTTGTACATTGCTATTGTTACCGCTTGTGAGAGGGAGGCACTTACCATTCTCAAAGAGAGACAATGGGCTACCTTCTTTGAAATCATAGTTAAAATGTTCTGTCTCCGAGAAGGTCTATTGATTGATTAATTGATTGATTAATTGATTAATTAGGTGATTGATGTTGATTTTGAATGATCAATTTTCAGGTATTGGTCATCACTGAGGAATTTAATCAGCTCGTTGATGAATGGAATGAAGTCGATTCTCAGTTTGATGTTTCTATTGTTTCTCTTCATCGTCATTTCTGCCTTATTGGGTATGCAGTTATTCGGCGGACGGTGAGTTCATGTTTAGTTATTCTCTTTGAATTTTGCGTCTCTTTATTTCAACTCCCTTGATTTTTCACGCCTCGTAGCTTCACACACCTAGCATAGCAGATTCGTAGTCGCGTCGTGTAACTATTTCTGTTAATTGCAAACCTAAAAGATTGGTAAGTTGAAAAACATCGCCTTTAGAAAACTTCATCAGATCTGGCTTTCTATTTCCAGTTATTAGAGAAAAGCGGGTACAATAGGCCATTGCGCTAAGGATGGTGTCTGGGAATTTTGACCACGATCTTTTGCATCTGACAGGATTTCCATTGATCTGATTGGTCGATCAATGATAGAACGCAAAGGATCATGGTAAAAAATTCCCTGACGCCATCTTTAACGCAATCGTCTATTGCCATCACTCTACAGTTGAATAGTGCAAGAAATCTTATCAACATTTCTACTTCCTTCTTAACAATTTTCAGAATGTGCCTACAAACAATCTTCCACAAAGTTTTATACCAATACTAACTTTTTGCGAGGGCAATACGGAAAAATATAAAGCGAGGTCAATCGATGACCGAGGGTTTGGTATTTCCCGTATTGCCCGAAGCGAAAAGTTCGTAATTGGTCTATTACCCGATCTAGGGGAAAGAAAAGAAAACAATCAACGCAGTGATACGCTAGAAGCAACGCAAGACGACTGAAGCGCCATTTTGTATCCCTTGAAGACGGGAAAAACGGGAAAATACTGCCCGCTCCTCGACCAATCAAATTCGTTATCGTGTTCTCTGTCCTGAAGATCGGGTAATAAGGAACAGTATTACCAATTTCAACAAAAACAAATTTTCACATCCTAACCCAGCATTTCCACTATAGATCATTCTTTGATTGATTGGCAGTGGCAGCGATGCAGCGATCCCATCAATTGCCAAACACGAGATTTTTTTACTAGCTCAGGATAAACTTCTTCTCAACCTTGATTTACTGCACGAGCTTCAAGCGTCCAAAGCCATGTTCTCAAAGGCTTATATTCTCTTCTTTTCTAGGTTCGCAAAATTCGCAGACTATCCAAGAACAAATTTTGATACATTTGCAGAATCAGTTTTGGCAGTCTTCCAGGTTAAAACCCTATTTCTTTACAACATTATGATTCTTTTAATATTCCCAAACGTACCTATTGACTCAAAGTGATATATCCGCACCGGGTGCGCCAAAGAAGTTCCTGCGTTTGAAATATATCCGTCCCGGGTGCGCCAAAAACGTTCCTGCGTTTGAAAACTCAAAGTACCAAGAGTACTGGATGGACTGAATAGGAAAAAATCCTTCTAATAGCTGAAAGACCAAAGTATTTTTGTGTTTTTTCTCGTGTTTTTATGAGCACTGAAAATATAGGTAATTCTACTTTACGAATATCCCATATTTTCGGAATGCCTGAAAAACGTCCTGAAACACTCGATCAAATCGTTAAGACACTTCTTACACAGAACAACACAACACAAAAGTACATTTTTCACGTGTATCAGGTGTCGTCTGCACATTTATTGCCATGGGATCGAAAAACTTCAGTATTTGTTTGAAAATCTATTTCCTATAACTCTTGAGAGAGATTAAATGCCCTTGCGTCTTGTTCTGTGTGAGAGGTTCCTTACGACTTGATCGAGTGTTTTATGTCCTTTTTCAGCCATTTCACAACCAATGAATTTTCGTAAAGTTGAATTTTTTCCTTACTCGTAAAAACCACAAAAATACGTCAGTCTTTCTGCTTTCAAGTGAAATACGATTGATTCAAATCTATCCAGTACTTTAGGTACTACGATTTTTTTTCAAACGCCTGAACTTTTTATTGGCACACTCGTTATTTATGGAGATATTGCTTATTCCAGCAATAGCCTTAAATCAGAGACATTGACACCTTTTATGAGCTACTTAACTTTTAAGCATAATTCATTGCAATTATCAGCAGTAATTTGTTCAACTTAATATTTGTGTGTGATCCCATGTTTGTGACTTGATTGTACATGCCACATACGTAGATGACATAATTATCTTGTAAGAATCAAATACTTATTAAAATGGCAGAAATAAAGTACATGGAAATAGAGTTCTCCAAAATTACGAAAAACCAGGTTTTTTTTAATTTGANTTTTATTGGCACACTCGTTATTTATGGAGATATTGCTTATTCCAGCAATAGCCTTAAATCAGAGACATTGACACCTTTTATGAGCTACTTAACTTTTAAGCATAATTCATTGCAATTATCAGCAGTAATTTGTTCAACTTAATATTTGTGTGTGATCCCATGTTTGTGACTTGATTGTACATGCCACATACGTAGATGACATAATTATCTTGTAAGAATCAAATACTTATTAAAATGGCAGAAATAAAGTACATGGAAATAGAGTTCTCCAAAATTACGAAAAACCAGGTTTTTTTTAATTTGAAATTTTTTATTCTTGACTTTAGAGGGGCATAACTTCCGGACCACGCATCGGAACCCAATTCTATTTTCAGATTCATGTTACATCAACACCCGCAATCATAAACAAGAATAACAACCTGGATGAATTTGTTTTTGTCAACAGATCATGACAGGGGAAGACTGGAATGCAGTTATGTATAATGGTGTAAATGCATACAAGGGTCCAAAGGATCCAATAGGGGTCCTATCAAGTCTCTACTTTGTGCTGCTGGTCATTTTTGGAAATTGTATCTTTTTCATTCAGATCATATGATTCGTGATTTCTTTCCTCACCAGATCAATTAAGTGGGACATTTCACTCACAAAATTTACTGATATGATTGCCCTGATAAGATAGTTACCGATATGATATGCTACCTACCCTCTCAATTTCACCTTCTCAGTAATGCGCTGACGTTGAAATCCGTGCAGCATTCTTTGAGCCTAAAATCCTGGCCTTAGCAGTAACCTCCTTAGAGCACCTTGATAGTGCATTGGCAGTGAAGGTGATGGTGAAGGTGAAGGTGAAGGTGAAGTTGTGGTTTTTAGCGCCAAGCGCTGGGATCGCACAAGTAGCTAAACGCTGCAAGAGGTGTTTGTGGGATTTGAACCCCGTCCGCCTGACTGTTCTGGCTGCAAAGTCAGTGGATTACAACACGGCGCCACAACACCTTCAACACCTGAGTAGAACAGAACGCTCCCAGTTCAATAAGCAGTACTTTTTCATGCCTTCTTCTAATAAATTTGGTGCGTGCTTTCTTGAAGAGCCAAGGTTTTAAAACAGATTGAAGAATTCATCTCATCTAAATGTACTTTTTTCGTTCCAAAATATATGCGATTACTTTTGTGAAAAGATTGTTTCCAAAAATTGCGAAAGACCCCTGAAAACCTTGATTAAATTTACGCAGCATTTTTGCCATGTAACATTGAATGCGACGCACTAAAGTTATGGTGCTCTAGAAATGACCATTTACCTTGTTGAGTTTTGTTTTGCATCCTTGACTCTTTCCAAAGATACACTTTTGAACGTTTTCTTGGCCATCGCAGTAGACAATCTAACAAACGCAGAAATTTTATCACAAGACGAAGAAGAAGAGCAAGATTTACTGACACGACAACGAACAGCACGTGCAGGATTCTCGGGGCCTGGAACACACTGGACAAAGTTGAAAGCACTTTCATTTGTAAGGACGTTACAAAAACAAGTTGAAGATGACGAGATGCGAGATGCTTCAGAAAGATCAGTGCTTTCGAATTCAGCAGCATCTTCGGAAAATGAAAAGATCAGGAAAATAGTAAATGGGTTTGCTGATAAAAGACAGGAGTAAGTTTCGCTTATTTCTCTTCGTGTACCTGCTGACCCAAACAGTGATCCTGGAAGATCTTTTATACAAAAAGATAATCTTTTGGCAGCCAAAACCAGTCAAAACCAGTCAAAACCAGTTAAAAGCAATCAAAAAGAGGGATCTATCAAAAGCAATAAAAATAAAGGGAAAATATTTCGTACCCACTTATACTTGGTGCAAATTGGGGAGTGCTTAATAGAGGGGGAGGGGAGATTAAATGGAGCATCTAAAATTTCTTATGTAGAAATACTTATTTGAAAAAATGATGCGAAAAAGAACTGACAGTGACGTTTTCCTTTTTTCAGCAATCAGATCGTCAGTGCGCAAATCCAGAAAAAGGTATGCCTTGCTACTTTAAATTCGGAACTTTTTTGTTTATTTGCTTCGTAACAGATTTTCCTTGTAGCTCTTTTTAATCCATAGTTTTGAGTTTCTCTAGTTTTAATCCAGAGTTGTAAGATACTTATAGATTAATGTCTAGATTTCACAGTAGATTTTGTGTCAAAATGTATCTGACTGTGGCTTGATACTGTTGTAAAATCAAATCTACTTCGACAAATTCAGATCACTCTTTCGACCCTAAGATGTTGAAAGTAAAGCGGCCAAAAATAGTGCCTTGTTGTATTTTTATTCCAAACAAGAGTGATTTTGCAGAAATAAGGCAGTTAACAATCATATGTGCCCAGTGGTTGCTTTTCAGTTGGCTGTCCATCGCCATTCTGAAGTACTTGTCAATTTCGGCAATACACGTTTTTTTATAAGAAACTGGTTTATAAGAAACTACTACTAAGATGGAAAAAATTTTAAGAAACTCTAGTACTATGGCTGAGAAGTCACGAAGTAGTAAGCAACTTTTAAAAGGTGAATTCAATGATANCTGACTGTGGCTTGATACTGTTGTAAAATCAAATCTACTTCGACAAATTCAGATCACTCTTTCGACCCTAAGATGTTGAAAGTAAAGCGGCCAAAAATAGTGCCTTGTTGTATTTTTATTCCAAACAAGAGTGATTTTGCAGAAATAAGGCAGTTAACAATCATATGTGCCCAGTGGTTGCTTTTCAGTTGGCTGTCCATCGCCATTCTGAAGTACTTGTCAATTTCGGCAATACACGTTTTTTTATAAGAAACTGGTTTATAAGAAACTACTACTAAGATGGAAAAAATTTTAAGAAACTCTAGTACTATGGCTGAGAAGTCACGAAGTAGTAAGCAACTTTTAAAAGGTGAATTCAATGATATTATGGCAAATATGTCGTTGAACTCTTATTCTTGATTAATATTACCTACCTGCTTTATGTTTTTAATGTAATAGAACACTTTTTCTTCCCATCTGATGTTTTATATGTCAAGAAACATATCTGTGCAGCAATGTTAGAAACTACGTAACTATTCATGCATTTAAAAAATAAGAAACACATTAAGAAAGTTTTAGTTCTAAAATGCGGAAATTTTTTCATGTTGTAATAAGAAACTTTTAGTACTATGGCCTGATCCATATAAAAAGAACGTGTACCTCACAATTAATAAACTTCGCAATTGATCCTTTTGGCAAATACATATTTTTCTATATCTTGGTGCAAACAACCAATTGCTGATAGCTCAATCTTCATTTACTGTTATAGTGGAACAAGATCCTTCAGCAGCAGAATTCTGTTCCAATTGTAATGGAGAATGAAAATGCAATAAACGAAGATCAAAATATGAATTTTGAAAGAAGGGAATCAGTCAGATCAAACACTCAGGCAATCAGTAACGGAGATACCCACGATGGCGATGACGATGGCGATGGTATTGATTTCTTTTATTTTGATGCTGCCGAATCTTATTCATTTGACTCAGAAGCTGAACAAATGTTAGATACTAACTGGAGTGCCAAGAAAACTATTCACATTTGACGGACCACGATAAATCGTACACTGGACCGATTTTGAAGATTCCTTACTTAATCTTTAGCTTCTGAATTAGGTTCTAGAACTTTTTGTAAATTTTTTACTTATCTGTCTCTTGAGCTATAGTTTGGTCTCGATCAAAAACGAGGGTCGAATTTTCTAAAGACTCGACATAAATGGACAAAGAGACTTTTCCGTGGTGATTGGAGATTTAGAAATCGATCAGTTATAATCTAGTGCACCAGCGTTAGTTCCATCGCCAGCATGTTGCGAAATTTTGGAGAAGCTGCAATGTTTGTAAATCGTTTGTTTACTGTCTGGTTTTCCAGATGGTGTAATGCTCGCTCTTCCAATCTACATATATATTTCATGATAATTTTCGACAAATTTAGCCTCTCTGAAATTTCTCAGTTTCACCATAGTTGTTCGAGAGTCTCAATTTGTCGGAAATTATTACCAAAATTTCTCTGTTAAAAATAGATAGTACCAAATATATATCATAGATAAGGCCCTAAATATTTTCGCTCCATATCCTAGGTGCTAGTGTGGACAAAATCATAAGAGAAGAAGGACTGCTGAATGTGATGAAAACTAATGTTGCAGAAAGGAGAAGAATCAAAAAACCCAATCCAGCTTTCAGAGAAGTCTCGCTCTTCATTTTCACCCAGGAGAATCCGTAAGTCTATTTGAAGAAAACCAATTTTTGGCAAATCTTAATTTACTTTCAACTTACAATTGTGATGGAAGGGAGATAGATGAAGTAGAAGTGGCCAGCAACTTTCTATTTAAAGGGAAGATTTTAATATTCTCTTCGTTGTTTTTTTAAAGAATTGCCATTTCCAGTATTTCAGTAGTTTCAAAAATTCATATTTTGTCGGAACTCTAGCCCTATTTCGGGACTTGTAAATGAATGGACTTCTTAAAATATTATAGAACTGAATGAAACTTAGATTTTGTCATTTAGTTTGCATGCTAAGAAAGCTACTACTGTAGTTTTAAAGAAGACTGATACACACGTCTCGATATATATCAAGCAACCATGGGACATATTGACAATATTCAAGACACAATGCTGTATAAATAATACTGAAATTAACTCTTTTTGTATCAAAGGTAGTCTATCAAAGGTAGAGATTTCAAATGATACCCTTGAATCACCTTCATTAAATTTTCCCATTTCAGAATTCGCCGTTTTTGCCATGCGGTTGTTCACCATCGTTTCTTTGATCCATTTATAATGGGTGTGATATTCATCAGTTCATTGACCCTCGCAATTGAAGATCCTCTTAGAGATGATAGCCCAAGGAACAAGGTAAACCAAATTTCTTATAAACTAAAATCTGTCTTAAATTAGATGTTAGGTGAGAATTCCGCGAATAAAAACAATTGAAGTGTTTTGCATGAGTAATTTTGCGTTGTCGCAAATCTCACCTGCTTCTAACTTGAGTGATACTTTGATTTATCTAAAACTACACTTTTTACTTCAGATATCATGACTCTCGTTCTGTCATACCCATTGACATTATAAATGTAAAGAACTGGAAAAATTATTCGGATCAAAGCTATCGTTAAAAGAACAAATCCGTTGTTGGTATGATTGAAGATAAAACGTATTATACTGTTATGGATAGTATATGGTACTTTTTCAAGCATTTATTGTCTTTTCTCTGCGAAATTATGTACTCAAATAATCTACTTGTGCACCATGACATCATCTTAGGTGCGCTCTGACGTCAACATTCAACCCAAACGACGCTGAGCTAGTTTTCGGGGTGCGTCCTAATGTCATAATCGTGCCTCAAAATTGTGGCTAGCCTCTTTGTCGTACAACTGTAGAGAAATGGCATCGGAATTTGGCCAGTTAGGCCTAACTTCTTCAACATTAAGGATAACGGCTGTAAAAAGTGTGAAAAGGTAAAAATACGTTGATATCTTGCTTAACCAGGAGGTCAGCTTGTTTTATAACCTTACTTGAACAAATCCCGGATGTGTCCTTTAAAGGGGCCTTTGCAACCGGNATTGAAGATAAAACGTATTATACTGTTATGGATAGTATATGGTACTTTTTCAAGCATTTATTGTCTTTTCTCTGCGAAATTATGTACTCAAATAATCTACTTGTGCACCATGACATCATCTTAGGTGCGCTCTGACGTCAACATTCAACCCAAACGACGCTGAGCTAGTTTTCGGGGTGCGTCCTAATGTCATAATCGTGCCTCAAAATTGTGGCTAGCCTCTTTGTCGTACAACTGTAGAGAAATGGCATCGGAATTTGGCCAGTTAGGCCTAACTTCTTCAACATTAAGGATAACGGCTGTAAAAAGTGTGAAAAGGTAAAAATACGTTGATATCTTGCTTAACCAGGAGGTCAGCTTGTTTTATAACCTTACTTGAACAAATCCCGGATGTGTCCTTTAAAGGGGCCTTTGCAACCGGCATGCTTTGTGAATACATCCTTTTGTGATATATTTGTTGCCGCCATTTTAATGGTCCACTAAAATGGCCGACGACAAAGAGATGGCACGTGCAAAGCATGCCGGTTGCCGAGGCCCCTTTGAGCGGAAGACTGCAATTTGAATTGCTTAAATTGAGCAATTGGTTGTTTTTCTTTAGATTTTCAAATTGGTAAACATTTTTGCATATAGCTTTGATTGTTTTCCTTTTCTCGCAGGTTCTTCAGTACTTTGATTATGTGTTTGCTGCAATATTCTCTATTGAGGCTCTACTGAAGGTAAAAACTTGGTGATGCGTTTTGTATTCCAAGCATGTTTTGTTTTGTCTGACTGACGTGTACCACCCATGTAAGGTTCGGGTACTTTGATTATGTGTTTGCTGCAATATTCTCCATTGAGGCTGTACTGAAGGTAAAAACTTGATTATGCGTTTTGTATTCCAAGCATGTTTTGCTTTGTCTGACTGACGTTTGCCACTCAAGTAAGGTTCGGGTATGTTTTGTAACATTCTTTTACACGCTGAAAGACAACAGTGGAGCTTTCTTTATATAAACCGAATTTATCCTTTTCAGATCATCGATGTTGGTCTCATTCTTCACAAAGGAGCATATTTTAGAAGTCTATGGAACCTTCTAGATTTCTTTGTCGTTGCTTGCAATGTAGCTTCCATTTTCATAAGGTAAGTGGATGTTTCAAATTACGAAATACATTTATATTTCTTTCGCACGCTTTTTTGACCCTTCAGGTTCACAGTGTATTGCTTCAACCAGCAGATACAAGAAAGGTAGCAATAACAGGGCTGTCGAAAGGAGGGCAGGGGTGGGGCAAGTTGCCTCAAGGTTTAGGAAGCCTCATGCAATATCTCGAAAAATCCCCATTCAATAAGTAAGTGGGACCAAAAATTATTAAAAGTCTGATTGCTTTCCCAAGAATTGTTCGCTAAAATGAATTCTTAACCAATCTATAGGGTATGGTGGCAAAATGTTTTTTGCCCCCATTTGCCTACTTCCTTCGCTTGCAATGGGCCTCGTTCATCGGGTTCCTGGTCGATAAGCTTTACTTTCAACTCAAACGACAGCCAACGAACGATAAAACTCTTTTTGTAGACCTTGGAACTTGCGTAGGTATGGCATGCCTTATTTAGCTAGTCAGTTGTTTTTAAAAGCTTCCTGAATGTAAGATTTTTGTCCTATTTATCGGTACTACTACCTTAAATTTTACGCCCTTCATTGCTGAAATTTCATCTATTCAATTCAATTTTCACGTTTGTGTAACACTGGTTTAAATTAAATAGACGAAAACAGCTCAGCATCATCAACAAACTTACTAATTTGGGGATCCTCAAAAAACTGTAATTTGTGTTGCTTTAAGTAATAGCTGTATCGTTATCGGGTTTTATGGGAAAAGATATTTGATTGCGAAAATATTAAGTTTTAGGAGCCGGCCATTTTTTAGATTAAATGGATGTATTTTTCTTCTAGCCTCCACGACAAAACTTCAAAAATGGGACAGACAATCAAGGCTCTTCGTGTTCTGCGAGTGTTTCGTCCGCTTAAAGCAATCAGCAAGATTAAGAAATTAAAGGTACAACTTGATCGACGCTTACTTTTCTTCTAGCAATCAACACTTTATTTATTAGGCAGTATTGGTGTCAGGCGTGAATATTTTTCAAAGATTTACCTAGTTCATAACCATTAATTTCTTCGAACATCCCTTAAAGACCGACCATTGACCCGCATGCTTTGCGATCGTTTGTTTTTGTTTTTCAATACTTTCTGACAGTCAGAAACTACGGAGCTGTGGAAAGCAAAATCGCTGACTTCGCGCAAAGCATGCTGGTCAATGGTCGGTCTTTAATTTGTCCGCAATAGAGTCGAATTGCCTCAGAGATGCATTCAAAATGCCACGGAAAAACGCGTCAAAATTAGTTGCTTTCACTTCGAGATTTTTTCGAAGCCTTCGACAACATTTGGATGAAACCTCCGACGGTTTACGGTTAAGTTGGCTCTACATTTAAGGTGGCTCACTACTAAAAACACTTAAATTCGTAGACCAGTGGTGACAAGGTGGCTCACTACCAACTAATTATAAGTTGAAAACACATAAACAATTGGTTAAAGTGGCTCACTACTGATAAAAGTTTTACGCTGATACATACTTGGTGTCCTATCTCTCATGCCTTGATCTCATGTTCATTTACATGCNTGAATTGCCTCAGAGATGCATTCAAAATGCCACGGAAAAACGCGTCAGAATTATTGTTGCTTTCACTTCGAGATTTTTTCGAAGCCTTCGACAACATTTGGATGGAACCTCCGACGGTTTGCGGTTAAGTTGGTTCTACATTTAAGGTGGCTCACTACTAAAAACACTTAAATTCGTAGACCAGTGATGACAAGGTGGCTCACTACCAACTAAATATAAGTTGAAAACACATAAACAATAGGTTAAAGTGGCTCACTACTGATAAAAGTTTTACGCTGATACATACTTGGTGTCCTATCTCTCATGCCTTGATCTCATGTTCATTTACATCACTAGCATACGCTTTAAAATCCTTAATTTCTACATGCAAAAAAGTTATTAAAATGTAACAAAATGATTAATTCAATTTCCAGGCTGTATTTCAATGCATGGTATTTTCACTCAAGAACGTTGCATTTGTACTGATCATCACGCTGCTGTTCCTTTTCATCTTTGCTTGCATTGGAGTCCAGTTATTCAAGGTACACGGGAATTTAAACGTCCACATTTTGACCAGATTTTATCAAATTATTTAATAAGTTACATTGACAACATCCACTTGATGACTAAATGAAATCTGGTCCGTTTATCTGCGAGAAATAATGCAAATTGTTATATAGCGTGCGAAAACACAGCTCCTCGGACCGGCAACGGAGCAATAGACCTTTTAGCTATTCTACAAAAGAGACTGGATCGAGCGATATTTTTCTACATTTTTATACGACAGGTTCGATTTAAGTAGCGTTGGAGATGGGGATTGGAGATCTCTCTTGCACACATTCGAAAGTTCTACAAAATGCATAAAAATATCGTTCGATTCAAACTCCTTTTTAGAATAGCTGAAAGGTTTGTTTGATTGGTTCTCGATCGGTACATAAAAGCCGTATTTTTCGAAGCCGTATTGGACCGTCGTTACCTTAGAAACCAACAACAATGGGAGGTCTAGGTCGATAAAATATAAAGCTCTAGATTTTATGATCAATTTGACCATGAAAAATGTATGAGGGTAAAAGTTTCCGCCTTCGAACAATTTTTATTTCAAATCCCTCATATCAAGAACTTTATATCACTGTTTTTATATCACTGCATTTAGGTGGTAGGTTGGCCTTAGTCGTTAGTGCTATCGCCTTAAGGGAATCTAAGCATATATAAACCTTTGATAAAAATAGCCGTACAAAGACAATAGACCTTGGCACGTGCCGAACCATATTTGGGTAATTGATCTATGTCAACAGGAAATAATGATATCTGATTGGCTACATTTTGACCGCGAGTTGCTTGAGCCACTGTTATATGCTTAGATTCCCTTTAATGTAGGTTGCGAGTTCGAGCCATTGGCTGGCTGCCTGGAGAAGTACCACCGTTCATTCTACAAAGATCTGTATGCTTCTTGGACTTGCCCAAGTCTCACTTTCTTTCCTCAGTCGATTACGGTAAAAGTCGCTGCGGGGGCAGGGAGAAGGAGAAAGCGACTTTCCCCTCTCCTTCTCCTCCGCTTTCTCCTTCTCCCTGCCCCCGCAGCGACTTTTACCGTAATCGACTGAGGAAAGAAAGTGAGACTTGGGCAAGTCCATATGCTTGTCTCCTCGGAGAAAAGCCTAAAATCCTTGGGATAAATTGCCAGTAGGTAATGGACTCCTTGTGGGTCCTTCAACCAGACGATATACTTTAAAAAAAACTACGAAACCAATCTAACAAGGACTGTGAACATGAACCCTTGTAGACAGACTACATTTTGAGTGCTGAATCCAAATCTGGAGTTACTTCCTTAATGGTGGCTGCTCGTTGAGGTGGTGTTGTGCTACACTGTTTTGGAAAGCAATTTATCTATTTTTTTTTCTTCCAGGGTAAATTTTCACACTGCACTGATACATCGAAAATGACACGGGAGGNTTAATTGGTCAGTTCAACAAATCGAATTATACCCCATTCACACTGACACAGTTAAACCAGCTTTATCTAAACCAGGTTATTTTCAACCAATCAAATGCATTCGATTTGTTGCATTGACCAATCAGAATGCAACATTTAATAACTTTTATTCTAAGCTGGTTTAACTTGCAAGTGTGAATGGGTTATTAATTTGATTGGTTGAAATATAACCTGGTTTAGATAAAGCTGGTTTAACTGTGTCAGTGTGAATCGGATATAATTCCACTGTCCGCGGTTTCGAACATTCGCTAATAAACCTTTTGGTTATTCTTCAAAGTAGTTTGGAGCGAGCGATATTTTTACATCTCCCAGAAATCTAACGAATTTTGAATTTGTGCAATAGTGATAGAAGTTCCATCGCCGATCAATCGAACCTTTTGAATAAAAATGTATAGAAAATCTCTCGATGCAGACTCTTTAGTAGAATAGCTAGAAGGTCTACGAACAAATGTTCGTTTCCCATCCCCGTTGGATTTGCACAGAAGAAGTGTCCGCTATCTCGAACATTCGTTATCTTGGACAAATTTCAATTTCCCCTCAGGGTCCAAGATAGCAGATGTCAGCTGTTCTTTCTAATTTTGTTTGTAGGTCAAAGAGAGAAAATGGAATAGATATGACTTTCATTTTGACAATGTCTTTGAGGCGATGCTAACACTGTACACATCATCGACAGGCGAAGGATGGCCAAGGTATCTACATTTTGCATGATATATAAACAATTCTTGAAAACAAAAGCAGCGAATTTGTCCCCTCAAATTTACCGAATAAATCCTTTCAATTGCTGAAACACTGATTTTCTTGCACTTTTTCAAAGAAAAGAGAAAAGTCCTTTACGTTTTGTGTGTCTCAAAGAAGGTCAGCCGAGCACAGCAGAAGCAAGGTCTCAAACACTAAGTTGAAACATCCTCTATTAACAGATGTCAGAACATGAAAATCGAATGCATGACTACTCCACAGCAGCCGTACAAAGGGGCTACAATCATTTGGGGACACCCTATAAACTTATTCTATTGTCTGTCAAAAATCTTTTCCAAGTACCTAGTATTAGAGGGAAAATTTTGAACTACTATACTGGTGAACATCGGGAAAGTTAAAGCTGCAAATTGCAAAAGTTGTTTTACTATTTTAATCCAGGTGTCACAATATCTGAAAATTTTTTACCTACAGTTTCTTTTCTTATAAAAAAACTTGTATCTTCATCTTTTGAATTTCCTTTTGCAGCTCAATGCACAGAACGATAGATGCAACTAATCCCGGACATGGTCCAATTAGAAACAACAACCCAGCAATTGCAATCTATTTTGTTGTTTTTGTTATCGTGTTTACCTTCATGATTATCAACATCTACGTTGCATTGATTATACTCACATTTCAAAGACAAGGCGAGAAGGAGTTGACAGAAGGAGGTCTAGACAGAAATCAGGTATCGCTAAAGAAGACTCTATCCGTAACAGAAAACTACGTACCTATAAAACCTTTAAATCTAACCTGAAGCTAGAACCTTATTTAACCCACAATTTATGCTTTGAAAAAAGACAGGCCCTTTGCAAATTCAGATGCAGTGACCATACTCTCTTGATTGAGGTTGGGAGACACAAAGGTCTAGCAGTTGAGGAGCGGAAATGCGAAATGTGCACATTAGGTCTCGTCGAGGACGAAGTCCACTTCTTGATAACATGTCCTGCCTATGATAACTTAAGAACAACACTTCTAGCTTTATCTAATGTCGACCTGTCTNGTACCTAGTATTAGAGGGAAAATTTTGAACTACTATACTGGTGAACATCGGGAAAGTTAAAGCTGCAAATTGCAAAAGTTGTTTTACTATTTTAATCCAGGTGTCACAATATCTGAAAATTTTTTACCTACAGTTTCTTTTCTTATAAAAAAACTTGTATCTTCATCTTTTGAATTTCCTTTTGCAGCTCAATGCACAGAACGATAGATGCAACTAATCCCGGACATGGTCCAATTAGAAACAACAACCCAGCAATTGCAATCTATTTTGTTGTTTTTGTTATCGTGTTTACCTTCATGATTATCAACATCTACGTTGCATTGATTATACTCACATTTCAAAGACAAGGCGAGAAGGAGTTGACAGAAGGAGGTCTAGACAGAAATCAGGTACTCCTTATAAACAATCCCGTTTGAAAGGCTAGTATTCTCTGGATATTAATGTGGCAATATTGGCAAATGCCCTGATTGATAGCCGATGTGTTCAATTAGATTTAAACATTTACCTGCTTTAAATCGGCCCAGAAAAGGTCTGTTCAAAAAATTACAGAAATGGCTGAAAATTGGGATCAAATTCGTCGGTTTTCCTACCTTACAGCTATGACAACTATATGTGTTAGCACGTGTTATCCTTTTGGGAAGATGAAATCTGAATAAAATTTTCTTTGTTCATCATGGAAATTGATTATGTTGAACTGAAGCACAGTAAGAGATCGTCTGAATTGATCGGTTGTTTTTTTTAGCCAAATTTTACTGAAGAAAGTAAATTTTATCTATAATTTAAGTATTCGGATATTGCAACTTTGTAAATCAGCTATTTAGCAAGCGAATTCGGCTATTCAGCGAATTTTTAAATTTCTAAATTTCTAAAAGAGCCAATTTTTCTGGATATTTAAACGAAATATTCGGCACTTAACATTTCGGCATAAAGTCAGCAAAATACCTTATCATCCCTGTGCCTGTATTTAAGCGGTTTTATCGGCTATTTGTCCACAATTTGCTGTTATTTAAGAGATTTCACTGTGCCGAAAGTCAACCGATCATTTCGGACGGTCCCTAACAGTAAAATTCATGAATTTTCAATCACCCATTTTGCCCCATTCTGATCCATTTTGCCCCTATTCTACCTTATCATATCATTTTGAGTCATCCGTTGTCTGACAAAAATCTATTTTCATCGACAGCGAGATTGCATCCATTTTGCATTGACATGTAAAGCGAAACCACGGTACATGCCAACAGACAAGCATTCGTTTTCATACCGAGTGTGGTACGTTGTCGATTCAAAACCATTCGAATACTGCATCATGCTTTTCATCTTCCTGAATACAGTTCAATTAATGATGCAGGTAAGTTCTGACGAGATTCAAATGCTTTTGCTGGGGCAGCCAGATTTTAACTTGAAAGTCAAGAGCCAAGTACCGTTATTATGAAATGTGTTAATCACAATTGGTTCGCAAAAGTACCATTAAACAGTACGAATGTCAGAAACATTCCGTCCACCCTTTATATCCCCAAAGTCACCAGAAGTTATTTATATCCTCGTACCCACTGTCAATGAAGGTTTTCCGTTTTCCATAGGCTATTCTGCTGTTTGATTGGCTTCTTTCGAAACAAAAGAAATTTCTCACCTTGAGAACCTTCGAACGGTTTAATATAACAATGAGTGGTGTTCGAATCATGGAATATCTGTTTCGAAATGTCGAATATGGGATTCGAAAGTGCCCGCTGTCTGCCTAATTATGCTAATTATTCTAATTGTTCTTGCCAAAATCTGCCATAATTTGACAACATGTCCTAAGGGTCCCAAGGGTATCTGTTGAGGGCTAGCCTAGACTTACAACAGATACCCTTGGGAGCGAGGTTGCACCCTTGATCCGTTCATTGTCGCAAAGTAGACTTATTACATGAGTCCTTGTTTTCGCTCCATTCCCCCTAACCATACCCCACAATACCCATTCCGCTTCAAACAAGTTTTATCGGAATATGACTGCAACAATAATTAACAATTCAATTCAATTCAATGGAGCAAAACTTTGACTCATATCATCAGTCTAGTCGCGAAGTAGCCTCACGATTTAAGTCCCTTCACTTTCGCTCATTGAATTGAATTGAGGTTTTTATCATCGCTTATGTAGTGGTAGCGACATATTAGTTCAGGGGAGTCTAGTCGCGATTAAGAAAAGGGGCGTGGAGAGAGCGGCTTGTCTGGAAAATGTTTGAAGAAGATCTGGTAAACGGATGCCACGGAGTTTTTTCAAATGATAAATTTCCATCTAAAGAATATTTGAAACAAACAGTCCTTTAGATGGAAAATTAATAAATTGGTAAATGCTCCGATGGCATCCATTTACCAGATCTGCATACGCCATTTACTAGACCAAACCGCTTTCCCCAGTCCCTTCTCTTAATCATCAAAATTATTTATTATCAAACTTGATAAACACGATACTATTATCTATCTTTCAGTACGAAGGCTGCTCCAAAGCGTACACTGATGTCTTGGGTGGACTCAACGTAACGTTCACAGTATTATTCTGCATGGAAGCTTTTTTAAAGATCACTGCTTATCGTTTGGTATGTAGATGACAGATTTTTAATTTGGAACAAACATTGAAATACGCTCATGCCAAATATAATAATACCATACCATACCATATAATATCATATAATATAGTATAGTATAGTATAGTATATATAATATAATATAATATAATATAATATAATATAATATAATATAATATAATATAATATAATATAATATAATATGATATAATATAATATAATATAATATAATATAATATAATATAATATAATATAATATAATATAATATAATATAATATAATATAATATAATATAATATAATATAATATAATATAATATAGTACCGTACTAAACTTATGCCGAATGATTTATAGACGACATTCACACGATGCTGATACAATTTGAAATTGGTACAAAATTGTAGCGGGTATGCCTCCCGTTCACAGGCATGAATTGTGCCAGCTTTTGAAAGCGGCAAATTTTGAAAAGGGAACTATAACCGGCACGATTTGAAAATGTTGTCGTGTTACAACTCGAAAAGGAGGAAAATGCAATATTTTTTACTCGGGAAGCTGATCTATTCTTGAGGTCTCGTTCTAGCTTCGTTGTTGAGAAGATTGCGAGTAGTTTTTTACCGTCAAATTGTCTCCCGTTTTCAAATCGTGCCGGTATTCTGCGAACGTTAGCTTAAAAATTGATACCGCCACATTTTTTGCTGCTTTCAAATTGTGTGGGTATTGTGTGAACGTAGTCTTATATTGATGTACGCATCATTCTGGTTACGGGTTAGCTGCGGAACACGAAGAAAATCGTTCCTTCTGTTCTGATAGGCCAGAAATCTGATCTGATTTTTGTGACTATGCCATGGCGCTGTATAGCATGGTGCATTGGTCATAAGAGATTTGTAGATTTGAGGGTTGCTGGTTCGTTCCCCGTATGCCCGTATGGAACTAAAATCTTTCAAATAGACGATTGCGGAAAAGATGACGTCGAGGGGCATTTGACCAAGATGCATTGCGTTTTATAATGGAATCAACAGTGGTTCTATAGAAATTCGATTATTAAACGCAATGCATCTCGATCAAATGCCCCCGACGCCATCTGGTCTGTAATCGTCCATTATGGAAGCCCACTTACGATAGGTAGCCCACTTAGGATCCCAGAGTAGAGGTAGAGATGCGAAATACCTTCTGGCGAGTTTGAACTGTCAACAAAAAAATTTCTTATTGCTCCTTCACAGATGCGCTTCGTTTATATCTTATTCGTTTACTTTCTGCAACTTTATAGGGCTCCCTGTGACCTGTCTGAAAACGTCGTCCCAATGAAAATCTTTCATGCTCCGATCTTTTCTTTTCAGAGCTACTTCAGAGATCTCTGGAATGTGTTTGACTGTTTCGTTGTGCTTGGCAGCGTGCTTGATATAATCTTGCAGCTCTTGCCGGTAAATTTTATTTTCATTTTCATACAAGGCAGGGTTTGCCAAAAAATGTGTGCTCCGTTTGTGTGGCTGCTGTGGAAGAGCTGTAACTTCAGTCGTCCCGTCTTTGATATAGGCAGTTTGGACGCTATTGTTGTGATGCTGCTATGAAATTGCTATGACATACTGTGATTTTACCCTCGAAAATATTGTGTGCTTCTCCTTCACGTCTTTAGGCCCTCAGCTCAGCCTTCGAATCGCCAATAGACTAACCGCCAACAGCAGCATTCCTCCTCCTAAACTAACTCAAACGAAAATCCTCAATTTAATAGTAACATCACAACGATAGTGTCCGAACTGCCCATGGACACAGTTGCATAGAATAAGCTTCAACTTCAAGTTAGAGACCTTGTTGAGTCAATCTGACAAGTGGTTATTGATTTATGACACAAGAAAGTGGTTGCTTTAAAAACAGCAGTTCCTTTGTTTTCCAACAATACAGTATAAAAAATCAAGTAAATATTGAAAGAAAGGGTTCTAGCGTTGTGTTCGAATTTTTTTTCATGATTTCAAAAAAGGTTGATATTCGGGTGGAAATCGCAACTTTGTCACAAATCGAAAGATGAGAATAAAGGCCACAATCATATTTTATATCAGTTATTCGACATATCCATTAGGTAGTTAAATTCTACATAATCAGTTTCAAGGTAGGTCAAAGGCCAAAAATATCAGATGTAAATCATTTTAGAACTGTCCGGAACGTTTCGACACTATCTGGAACGTCCGGAGCTTTTATTTACTACACAACTTGGTCCCTAAATCTAAGTTAGAGTTTCCTCGATAGGTTAGTGAAGAATCTTGAGATAGGTCGCTCAGAATCACTATTCTTCGATTTCTTCGTTTCGTTCTTCGTTTATTTCTAACAATTTCTTCGTTTCTCTCGTTTTTTTCTCGAAATTTTCCTCTGCGAAGGCGTGGCGAGGAGGAGCAGAAAGTGCGGAGGAAGAAGCGTGGACTCCTCCGCAATTTGGCGCATTTTCCTTTTTGATTATCCTCCGCGCTTTCTCCTCCGCACTTTCCGCCCCTCCTCGCCGCGCCATCGCAGAGAAAAATTTCGAACGAAACGAAAGAAGCGAAGAAAATTTTAAACAGAAACGAAGAAATAAACGAAGAAATCTTAGTAGTGGATTCCCTGTGGATAGGTCCATTGTTTATTGGACAGTCTACCGAAGGAAAACTTGAGGTTAGGTTTTCATATAATTCACATAGCCTATTCCTGACTTCATGAAAATTTTCTTTATAAAACTACATGATTTGATTTGATTTGATTTTATCTTTTTTACCCATGGTAGCCCCTCAATAAGAATAATTGATTTACAGGGGGCCATGCTAAAAACTTACAATAACTACTAATTTACAATAAATACGAAATTCGCTATAAAACTTGAACTAATTACAATTTGTCATAAATAAACGAAAGAAAAACGAAAAGAATTGTGGAATGATTCATATTTGCACCTTCTTTTTAAAAGATCTTATGGTTGAAGAATTTCTGACTTCAGTGCCAAGATTGTTCCAAAGTTTGGCGCCTCGGTATGCGAAGCATTTCTGCCCCCCTGCCGATTTTAATAATGGCAACCTGAGATCTTCAGCGTTTCTGAGAGAACGAAGGGTAGAGTTGTTGACTCTCGTGAACATGTCTTTCATATAAGAAGGTACGTCCCCATTAAGGGATTTGAAGACCATTTTCTGAGCTTCAAAATCAATAAGCTCCCTGACAGTGGGCCATTTAAGAGCTCGAATAACTGGTAAAGCAGTCGCATCAAATGGACTATTGGTGACGAGTTTTGCGGCCCGATTTTGAAGTTTCTGCAATTTTTCAATGGCAGTCACCCCAGCATTTCCCCAGACAGGACAGCAATATCTAAAGTAAGGCTCCACTAAACTCTTATACATTGTTTTGACAGTTGAAATCGGAAGGTACTGCTTGGCATACCGAAGTACACCAATACCTCTAGAGATCTTATTAGTTGTTAGGGCCAATTGAGATGTCCATTTAAGTTGATGATCAACCTGAACACCAAGGTATTTGACCTCTTTTACCAACTTGATATCCTCTGAACCAATCTTAAAGTTTGGTTTAATCGAATCGACTGAGTCAATTTTTGGCAGCTTACCATTACTCCCTATGATCATTGCTTCAGTCTTAGCTACGTTTAAAGACAACTTATTTCCTTCAAGCCATCCTTTCAAAGCTTCTAAGTCAGCATTAACTGCCTGATTAATGTCCGATACAGATTCAGAGGCATAGTAAATGCTTGTGTCATCTGCATACATGGATACAAGGGAATTTTTCAAACATACTTTATGTCATCTGTTCTAGGCCACGAAAACAGTGTTCGACCCCAAGATGTTTCGGTTGTGCCGTGCTGCAAGAATAGTGAAACTGCTCCGGAGTGGTGCTTCGATAAGGCTCATGTTGTGGACGTTCTTGCAATCTTTCAAGGTAAGTAGAGTTACGACAGTCGTCGTAATTGCGGGAGTACCGTACATATGCGGAATTACCCTTATATAAATGTTATCTATGTTTTTGCTTGTTGGGAAAAGGGCAAACAGAAGAGGAAATGGACTTGAAATGCTCTGTATTTACTTTGTTAAGGGATCAAAGGAAAGTATGCAAAAAGAAGGGCTGTGGATACGTTATTATTTAGCAAGAGTGTGATTTTCTCAAAATAGACTCGTACATCAGGGCACTGCCCTTATACCCCATTCACACTGGCAAGTTAAACCAGCTTAAAATAAACCAGGTTATTGAATGCTGCTTTCTAATTGGTCGATCCAACAAATCGAATGCATTTGATTGGTTGGAATTCAACCTGGGCTAGATAAAGCTGGTTTAACTGCTTCAGTGTGAATGAGGTATTATATTCGCGTTTACGGGCATGCCCTTATATACGTTGTACCCTTATATCTGCGTCTATATGGTACGCCAATATATCAAAATCTTGAAATACATCAGGGTTAGGGTTAGGGTTGACATGGAAATAGATTAGGGTTAGTTTCAGGGTTAGGGGAAGGATTAGGGTTAGGTTTAGAGGTTTAGGGTCAGGGTTAGGTTTAGCATTCGGTTTAGGGTCAGGGTTAGGGTTAAAGATTTCAAGGTTTGATGTCTTGGCGTATTACCGCAATTTATCTCCTCTCATTCCAAGGACATAGAAGTTTTGAGACGGAAAATTAGGCATAATGAAAACTGAAGTACATAACCAAGTTTGTTTCCAGCTTTTGGCGTAGTTTTATAAATAACTTGTAATTCATATTGTATTTTAGTAGCAACTGATGATGATAAATGTATCGAAACATGTCTTGCAAAATTCAAAATGTTATTTTATTTCTTAAATGAATTACATAAGATGTGCTGAACGAATGTTTTTGAACCTTCAAAATACCTCAACAATGCAGGCTAGTACCGCGTGTCCCAAAAATGTACTCCCGTTTAAAAAATCACCAAAACTCGATTATGAAACCTATCATAAAATCTTCTCTTTTATCTCATTTGTCAATGAGCAAAATATATTAAAAGATGATGAAATTATTGTTTTCATTACTTAAAGGGTGTAAATTGAGAGGTTGAAAATCCTTATTCTGAGCTATACTCTTCAAGCAACATCGTAAATCTTGCCTAAGAGCCATAATTTTAAGATTTTTCATTATCCTTCAAGTCTACAACGATAGTTTGTTTTCTTTCCGGCATTTATGACCAACCTAGAAGCTTGATATACGAAAAGAAAAAAATCTGGTAATCATCACTGTTGTTGCAGTATGCTTCGAAACCAGGCAGTCCTAAAAAGGGCTAAATTTTCTAATTTTAAAACCAATCACAAAATCAGCTATACCTGGGTAAATAATTTGGTCTTTGATCTACTTGCCAAAAAAAGTATTTCAAAGATCGGCTATGTCTTCAAATGTTGGTGATTTTTCAAACTATAATCCTTGATCAACTTTGGTAGCAATTTAGCTACAGCTATGATAATCAAATACTATCGGTTCATCTGGTCGCTCAAACGTTTACTAGGTATATAAATAACCTGCTGCATAATTGTACACTTTTAGGACTGCATTTTTTGGTCTATTTTCTTTCATCATGACGCTAAATTGCTAGCAAATATTATCAAAGATCTCAGGCCTTTTTGAAGGATTTTGAGATGAATCATCTGTATTAAATCGCTTGTAATATGAGAACGATAAGACCGATTTTGACACAGTAAATTCTCTTATCTAAGTTATATGTTATCTACACAAGTGTTATCAGTTTATAGGAATCTGATAAATGATTTGAAAGTCACAAGCTTTCGAACGTCTAAACATTTTTTTGTCTCACCCGGTATCTCGCACCAAGCTAAAGGGAATTTTGCCCAAACAAAAGGAACGTGTACAGCAAGCTTGAATACAAAATCTGTTCAATTTGCCAATATTTGATATGAGTTGTTCATCATTTATCAACAGGCTCTACCATACGTCACAGCATTGATATTACTGTTGTTCTATATGTACGCAGTCATTGGGATGCAGGTGAGAATTCTCGATTTAATTACGCCTATCTCATTACGAAAACTTGAATGAGTAATCGTTCTTTGAGAGCTGTACTGCCAATTAACTAATACCCCTATTTACCCTTGCAAATTAAACCAGCTTAAACTTAACCAGGTTTTCATATGTTGNACTCACCCGGTATCTCGCACCAAGCTAAAGGGAATTTTGCCCAAACAAAAGGAACGTGTACAGCAAGCTTGAATACAAAATCTGTTCAATTTGCCAATATTTGATATGAGTTGTTCATCATTTATCAACAGGCTCTACCATACGTCACAGCATTGATATTACTGTTGTTCTATATGTACGCAGTCATTGGGATGCAGGTAAGAATTCTCGATTTAATTACGCCTATCTCATTACGAAAACTTGAATGAGTAATCGTTCTTTGAGAGCTGTACTGCCAATTAACTAATACCCCTATTTACCCTTGCAAATTAAACCAGCTTAAACTTAACCAGGTTTTCATATGTTGAGTTCTAATTGGTCAGTCTAACAAATCGAATTCATTTGATTGGTTGAAATTTAGCCTGGTTTAGATAAAGCAGGTTCAACCATGTCAGTGAATGGGATATAGGAAAAACTTCGCTTGTTTGGAAACGTTTCGTCGATGCTCAGTAAAAAATACATATTTTTTTATGAGATCAAAGGCAGATAAGGTTATTTTAGGGCGTATTTGATTGGTAATCCCAAACCTACCAGATTCTGAAAACAGTTTTCAGAGATGGAAATATGGAAATATTTTTCCCAATCAAATACAACAATCTTGGAGCAGAAGTTCCAGAAGGCCTTCCAAACCTACCAAACCTACCGTTTTGAGAAGTTCGGAGCCAATCAAACACAAATTCCGAGTCTACCAAGTTTACCGTTTTCAGAATTGGTACCAATCAAACACACCCTAATTTTGGTTAATTTCAGAGAAGATCTTTCTGTGTTCTGTTGAGCTTCACAGGGAGATTTTCTGCAGAAGAGCTGGAAATAAAACGCAAGACCATTTTGTATAGAGTGAGATTCAGGATGGTATGAAGAAATATTTTTTTTAGTACAGCTAGCAGTTTATTTTTTGCCGCACTGTCTTTATTTTATTAAAATTTTGATTTGAATCTTTAAATAGCCATGAAATAATAGCCGTAATTTTCAATCGTTTTCTTTACAGATGTTTTCAAAAATAGCATTTGGAGAAGTGATCACTGAATATAACAACTTTAGAGGCATCATTCAAGCTCTGCAAGTGCTCTTTCGGTATGATAGATTTAACGCGGTTTTTTACATCATAATTTGTATACGCTGCAACCCTATTTAAGCTGAATCACAATAAAGGATTGCCCTAAAGATAGCGTCATGGAATTTTTTACCATGATCCTTTGCGTCTCATGGTAAATTGACCAATCAAATCAATCGAAATTCTTTGAGACGCAAAGGATTTCTAACACCATCTTTTAGGGCAATCCCCTATTTTTAAGGCCTCTTGTTTTTAATTTCATAGGATCTACGTGTCTGAGTTTAATTCCCGGCATCGGAACCACGAACCACAAGCAAATCAACTCAGATATCTATGCTCAAGATATAGCCAATTCAGCTATTTGTCCTCCAGATATCAATAGCTGAGTTTATCTGATAATAATAATAATAATAATAATAATAATAATAATAATAATAATAATAATAATAATAATAATAATAATAATAATAATAATATTAATTACTATTTGACCAAGATGCTAAGCAAAAAACTGCTTAAAACTGGTGTGTTGCCGTATTCCCAGGAATGTATCTGCTAAAGTCTGTTAGCTACTAATATCTACTGTCCCAATGACTTTTTAACTCNCTCGCACCAAGCTAAAGGGAATTTTGCCCAAACAAAAGGAACGTGTACAGCAAGCTTGAATACAAAATCTGTTCAATTTGCCAATATTTGATATGAGTTGTTCATCATTTATCAACAGGCTCTACCATACGTCACAGCATTGATATTACTGTTGTTCTATATGTACGCAGTCATTGGGATGCAGGTGAGAATTCTCGATTTAATTACGCCTATCTCATTACGAAAACTTGAATGAGTAATCGTTCTTTGAGAGCTGTACTGCCAATTAACTAATACCCCTATTTACCCTTGCAAATTAAACCAGCTTAAACTTAACCAGGTTTTCATATGTTGAGTTCTAATTGGTCAGTCTAACAAATAGAATTCATTTTATTGGTTGAAATTTAGCCTGGTTTAGATAAAGCAGGTTCAACCATGTCAGTGAATGGGATATAGGAAAAACTTCGCTTGTTTGGAAACGTTTCGTCGATGCTCAGTAAAAAATACATATTTTTTTATGAGATCAAAGGCAGATATGGTTCTTTAAGGGCGTATTTGATTGGTAATCCCAAACGTACCAGATTCTGAAAACAGTTTTCAGAGATGGAGATATTTTTCCCAATCAAATACAACAATCTTGGAGCAGAAGGTCCAGAAGGCCTTCCAAACCTACCAAACCTACCGTTTTGAGAAGTTCGGAGCCAATCAAACACAAATTCCGAGTCTACCAAGTCTACCGTTTTCAAAATTGGTACCAATCAAACACATCCTAATTTTGGTTAATTTCAGAGAAGATCTTTCTGTGTTCTGTTGAGCTTTACAGGGAGATTTTCTGCAGAAGAGCTGGAAATAAAACGCAAGATCATTTTGTATAGAGTGAGATTCAGGATGGTATGAAGAAATATTTTTTTTAATACAGCTAGCAGTCTATTTTTTGCCGCACTGTCTTTATTTTATTAAAATTTTAATTTGAATCTTTAAATAGCCATGAAATAATAGCCGTAATTTTCAATCGTTTTCTTTACAGATGTTTTCAAAAATAGCATTTGGAGAAGTGATCACTGAATATAACAACTTTAGAGGCATCATTCAAGCTCTGCAAGTGCTCTTTCGGTATGATAGATTTAACGCGGTTTTTTACATCATAATTTGTATACGCTGCAACCCTATTTAAGCTGAATCACAATAGCGGATTGCGCTAAAGATAGCGTCATGGAACTTTTTACCATGATCCTTTGCGTTTCATGGTAAATTGACCAATCAAATTAATCGAAATTCTTTGAGACGCAAAGGATCATGGTATTTTCTAACACCATCTTTAGGGCAATCCTCTATTTTTAAGGCCTTTTGTTTTTAATTTCATAGGATCTACGTGTCTGAGTTTAATTCCCGGCATCGGAACCACGAACCACAAGCAAATCAACTCAGATATCTGTGCTCCAGATATAGCCAATTCAGCTATTTGTCCTCCAGATATCAATAGCTGAGTTTATCTGATAATAATAATTATTATTATAATAATAATAATAATAATAATAATAATAATAACTGCTATTTGAAAAGATAGAAGGAGTTGAACCAAAAACTGCTATTTGAAAAGATAGAAGGAGTTGAACGGGAAAATGAAAGGAGTTGAACCAAAAACTGCTATTTGAAAAGATAGAAGGAGTTGAACGGGAAAATGACATAAGACCTGACGTGGACCAAAGTAAAGCATTCTGGAGTGACATTTGGTCGAAAGATGTAAAGCATAACAGTGAAGCGAGTTGGATAAAGGAAGTAAAAAAACATGTAGAGAATGTAGGGAAGCAGAGTGATATAGAAGTCACGTTGCATAGTCTGCAGCTACAACTTAGAAGAGTCCCAAAATGGAAAGCTTGTGGACCAGACAAGGTACATGGTTATTGGCTTAAAGGTTTTACAAAGTTACACCCGTTGATGGCAGCACAGCTTAATGAGTGCATAAGTACAGGTGAAACCCCGACGTGGATGACCAGAGGACGGACATGCCTGATTCTCAAGGACGTGAAGAAAGGAAGTGATGTTACCAACTTTAGACCCATAACATGTCTACCAATTATGTGGAAGATATTAACGGGCATTGCTAGTGAATCGTTATATCATCATCTTGAAAGTGAAAAGTTATTGCCAGAGGAACAAAAAGGTTGCAGGAAACAAAGTAGAGGGACCAAAGACCAGCTAATGATTGATAAAATGGTCATGAAGAATTGCAGAAGAAGATTAACAAACTTGTGTGTTGCCTGGATTGACTATAAAAAGGCTTATGATATGGTTCCCCACTCCTGGATCCTTGCATGCTTAAGTATGTTCAAATTAGCAGATAACATCCACAACTTGATAGAAAAGTCAATGAGTGCTTGGACTGTCGAATTGACATCAGGAGGAGAAATGCTTGGTGAGGTCAAGATAAAGAGAGGAATCTTTCAAGGAGATAGTCTCTCACCAATTCTCTTTGTATTGGCTATGATTCCATTATCAATTGTCCTCAACAACATGAAGGGTGGATATATGTTAGGCCCAAACAGGGGAAAACTAAATCATCTCCTGTTTATGGACGACTTAAAACTATATGGAAAGAACATGAAAGAATTAGACTCACTAGTTGAAACAACCCGGATATACAGTCAGGACATTGGAATGGAATTTNCCTCAGTCACTTGAGAGAGCTTTTCATGAGGGTCCTCTATTTAACTAACTGTAGTAATTCATTTAAAACATTTTATTTACATAAAATCCAAAATAGCAAAAGAAAAGTTCTATCATAAAAAGGTATAAAATCAGTTTATAGTGTCCAAAACTTTTGTTTAAAAATATTAAAGTTTCCTGCCAATCTAATGTTAGTGTCCAGTTTATTCCAGTCGTCAATGAACAGATAGGATGACACTTGCTTCCCCCAATTTGTTTTTACTTAAGGTATATAATATTGTTCACTGTTCCTTGTCTGAATGCTGTGTAGATCTTTTCCTGTTTTATTGCTGAAAGTGTAGCTTACATCATTCTTTATTGACTTGTAAATATGACGCAGATCGTCAGAAGCTGTATAGCTTTTACAGCCCAGACCTGCTTTAACAAATAAACATCTGTGCATTAGATACACAAAATGCTCAAGACAGATGTTTAGATCAATCGTTCTACTCAATATATACTCATGGCTTCTCTAAACAATCCCTCTTCGCATGCACTACGAGTGAGTTTGCTATCCAGGTTTCAGGGAACCTTTTGCAACTTTCTTTAGTTATATATTTGTATATATAGTTATGTATTTACCGATTGACTGTTCGATCGTATATATCCGTTTGTAGTTTAAAATCCGTTTGAAATCCGAAATCCGTATTCGATCTTAGAAATTGGACTGCAGTATAATATTTAGTCAAATTTACAACCAATTTTAGGTCCGCAACTGGTGAAAGCTGGAATAGTATTATGTATGCTTGCTACAGTGACGCCCCATGTGATGCACTTTACTCTAAAGACAAATTTTGTGGCAATAAATATATGGCAGTCTTCTATTTTGGTACTTTTATTTTCCTCTGTATGTTTCTGGTAAGTAGAAAGTAATTTTTCAATTCATGGTTATTTCTTTATTAGAAGATTGATTTATTCTATACCTTGATGCAATACTCGTTTTGTTGGCTTTGATGAGCATATTTTTGCCTACACAACGCTAACCTTTAAGACCCGGTGCTAACCATTATCTTTTGCGGGCCCAAAATCGACTTTCATATGATAACAAAGTCGTTTCTGGCCTAACTTCTATTTGTTTTGCTTTTCATTCGGCTCGCAAAGGATCATGACTAGCAATGGATCTTTGAGCGCAAATGACATATTGCTATCTATATTCGTTGTATAGGTGCAAAGGTAACACTCCAAGTTATTCGGTGATGTTTGTTTTCCACCAGTGCGCGAACTTCTTGCAATTGGCAGTTGTATTTGAATTGCTTCTTTTTTCCAATCTGCCTCCTTTGAAACATTCCTACTCTCTCGTTAACTTTTTCTCTGACGAATTCGCGAAGAGTTTAAAGGTTTTTCAACTAAACACTTGTTCTATAAAGTTTGCCTGTTCGTTAGGTAAACAAAAGAAATTTCATTCGCTAGCATAGGATTGGAAGGGCAACATTGGTCTGAGTGGGGCAAAATAGCTCATTGAAAATTTCATGAATTTAAATTTTCTTGTGTTTTTCTTGAAGATAAACAGTTTCTAATATGAACACGACACTCTTTTCGCTGAAAGAGCTGCATGTTTACAAACAAGGGCATTTTGCTTTAAACGCAGAAGCCAAACATCAATTTACCCACTTTGCCCCACCCCCCCCCCCCCTATCCGCTCACAAATCGGCTTAAATGGAAACCGGTTTAAACAATCATATTTCTTTTAGCTGCTGAATTTATTCGTTGCTGTGATCATGGACAATTTTGAGTATCTTACAAGAGATTCGTCCATCCTTGGTCCACATCACTTGGATGAATTTGTCAGGGTTTGGTCAGAGTATGATCCAGGCGCAAGGTTAGGCCATCAATCTTACTTGAGTCTCAAATTTTTACCAAAAACCATGGACAATGCAGACATTGGTTTGTTAGAAGTTATGATTTTACTCACCCAGATATTTTGTGTTTCTGTTTCACTTCCTTATGCCTTCAACTTTCGAATCGAATAAACCGGCGACAACAACATTCCACCTCCCAACCTACCTCGAAGAGGCGGGCTGTTGTTATTAGTGGTTTATTCGAATCGAAAGTTGAAAGCCTAAAGTAGTGTTGGAGAGGCACACAATATTTGAGTAAGTAAAATCATAATTTCCCAACGAACCAGTGTCCGCATTGCTCATCCAAAAGCCTGAAAAAATACCTGTTACTTTCAGGAGCGTTGCAGATTGTAATTTTCCCATGCATATGAGTGTAGTAAGGATTCTCGTAAACAATTTGAAATTTCAAAATCAAAGGGAATTTTTCAAAATCAAGTCAAATATATAAATTTACCTGAATCTACTGAACAAGCTGCACAAAATTTTGTTCATGTTTTGGAAATTGTGTTGGTGCTGTCTTCATTAAGCGCCATTATATGTTATCAGACATTACGATGTCTCGGTAAAAACGTTTCATTAATATTGTTATTCAAAATTTCAAAATCTAGAGCTGAAGTCGAATATGACATGCTTAACGTCCTTTGTTATTTAATCTCTCGTTAATCTACACTGCCTTCCAATTTTCGTTCCATGCTAAACAAACATACTTTATTTCACAGTGGAAGAATACACCATAAGCTGCTGTACACGTTGATGTGTCACATGGCCCCGCCTGTTGGTTTTGGAAAGAAGTGCCCAAGATCTCTTGCTTACAAGGTAACATAATTCTTTTACACAATTCGTCCAAAATCATCAGGATTCATGTAAAATCATAACGAAACGAGCATAGCCTTCAAATCTTTGGCATCTTTATAAAAACATTGCACGGATGTTAATTGCTCTTCTGTTTGATTTAATGGCTTGAAAGGAACTTCAAGTACTTTGCTATAATCCACTATGTAGCCTTTCTGGTATCTTGATTATTTCAGAATTACAGCGTCTTCTTTGCTTGAGCCAGTTTTGAGAATGTGACTTCATCAAATTGCTAAATCGTAAACTAGAAAAGCTTCAGATTTCTGCTTACTGCCATATTAGACCTTCATAAACTATGGCTTTCTTGAAGATTGTACGGTTTTTCATATTTTAATTTAAGATCTACGATTGTTTTAAATTTTTTCAAAACTTTTCACGAGTTCTTTCAATAAAAAGAAAGCCGCTGTAATTCTGAAAATAATCAAGATATTAGAAATGCTACATATAGGATTATAGCAACGTACCTGAAGTTCTTTTCAAACCATAAAATCAAACGAAAGATGCATTAACCATCCATGCAATGTTTTTTAAAGATTTGGAGGCTATGCTAACGAAAGGTTGGTTGCCAAGCAAGAAGCATAGCCTCCAAATCTTTAAAAAACATTGCACGGATGGTTAATGCATCTTTCGTTTTATTTTATGGCTTGAAAGGAACTTCAGGTACGTTTCTATAATCCTACATGCAACAGTTCTGATATCTTGATTATTTTCAGAATTACAGCGGTTTTCTTTCTATTGAAAGAACTCTTGAAAAGTTTTGAAAAAAATTAAAATAATCGTAGATCCTAAATAAAAATACGAAAAACGGTACAATCTTCAAGAAAATTATAGTTTATGAAGGTCTATAATATGGCTGCAAGCAGAAATCTGTAGCTTTCCTAGTCTGCGATTTAGCAATTTGATGACAAGATATCAGAACTGCTGCATGTAGGATTATAGAAACGTACCTGAAGTTCCTTTCAAGCCATTAAATCAAACAGAAGATGTATTAACCATCCATACAATGTTTTTTTAAAGATGCTAAAGATTTAGAGGCTATGCTAGCGAAAGGTTGGTTGCCAAGCAAGGTACTTGCTTGCCGCATTTTTCAATAAGATGTGCTCCAAAAATGTGAAAGTTTGAAAATGTTATGAATTTATCTTATTTGGGAAGTATAATCTTCTATATGATTAACTCAACAGACGATTACGCTATAGATGGCGGCAAGGAACTTTTTACCAAGATGCACTACATTCTGTAATCGAATCCCTATAGAATCATTAAAGATTCACAATTAGAGCGCAATCCATCTTTGTACAAAGTTCCTCGCTGCTATCTTTAGGGTAATCGTCTATTGTGGTTGGACCATTTTTTTGTCTTTTTTGACTGGCAATTTTAGGGTATTTTGGAGAAAGAGGAAAGAGTTTTCAGATAGGCTTGCCAAGTTGACAAAGTTTAGACAGATATTAGAATCGTTTTGGAGTATTCAGATATTCATGGCTGCTAAAGAAATGGGTTTTTGTAGATATGTGAATAGCGTAAATTTGTATTTATTTTTTATTGGCCCACTGCTCCGGTCATACACACAAGGACATAAGGACATACAAGAAAAAATCGCATTATCTAGAATACGAAACAGACCTGGTTGAATTGAACTTTAGCTGATAGCAGAAAGACTAAATTATTCCTTTCGGGACTTCTTTTAGTTCTTATTCTGGTTACGTAACTGGGAAAACTTACGACTCTAGACGAATTTTCCAAATAGCTTACTCATCTGTCAGAGAAGTCGACAGTTGGTTTTCCTAGTGGATATAAAAACAATGCCAGTATCCTACATTCAGCAGCTTACACTTAACTATGCCTTGGTAGCACTCTTGAGAAGATCCTGTTCTTGAATTACACAACGCGTACAGCCTCGGTTTGTTGGCCTAGTGGTTAACGCCCTCTCCTTCTGCGAGGAAAGTTGCAAATTCAGGCCCTTAGCTGGCTGCCTGGGGAAGTGCCAGCGCTCATCCTAAAAAGTAACGTATGCTTCTCTCCCCGGAAAAAAGCTTAAAGTCCTTGAGATGAGTTGCCAGTCTGGTCGGCTTCGGTAATTGAATCCTTATGGGTCCTTCGACCAGAAGATATGCAAACATTAAAAGTCTGAGTTTATGAATATTGTTCCTTCTTTTATAGCGCCTAATTCGAATGAACATGCCTGTGTGTGGTGATCAAACTGTGACATTTCATTCTACGCTGTTTGCATTGATAAGAACCAGTCTTGATATCAAATTAAAAGGGAATATGTTTAAAAATGACCAAGAACTACGAAAAGCGATACAAACTATCTGGCCCAACATGCCTGAAAAGAATGTCGAGAAGATCCTACCAAAACAAACAGGTAGGGAAATAGAATTTGCTTTTTTGTGCCTGGGGACAGTTATAAGCTCCAATGGAGTCCCTTTCGAAGTCATTTCTTGCTAAAGAGGAAAGAGAAGCGAATTACTCTCTACATGAACTTGAAGTTAAAGACCCATTTCTGACCAGCAGCCTTTGCGCGCCTTTGTTGTTGTTCTCTACATGAACTTGAAGTTAAAGACCCATGGCTGATCAGCAGCCTTTGCGCGCCTTTGTTGTTGTTTATAACAGTTAAGGTGGCTGAGCCGTCTTCATATAGGCTGATAACAATGAGTCCCAGTTATCATTCATCAAAATGAACAAAAGAGACTATTAATATAACTTGTTGACCACTTACGTCATTTCAGTCGAAGATTGAAACGTATTACAACGGTGCTATTTTCTGTATTCAGAAAGTAGTGGAAGCTGCGAGGAACAGTCTTCAAGGACCGCAAAGGATGCTGGTAATTCATGGGTCTTTAAATAATTTACGAGTATCTAAGATGGGAGGTAGCAGAATGTTCATACAAGAGTTTTCCAAGTAATGCAAGCCAAGCTTTTGTAGTTTTGTTGTTTTTCTTTTTCTTATTTTGCATTGATCAATTGATCAATCAATCAATCAATTGATTTTGCATTAAGTATTTGCTTTATTATTCCTTTCAGCTGCTTCAGGCCAGCAAATGACTGTTGGGAAAATATATTGTGTCAAGCTATTGGTGACAAACTATCGCACAACCAAAGCAAAAGAGGTAAAGAACTATTTATCTTGCTACTGTGGAGATCTCTGCTCTAGAGATCAATCAATTTTTAAATGATTATTGTAATAAATAGCAAGGAAAACAGCAAGGAGCTTTAAAATCTCTCGTCAAGGAGAACATGTTGCACATTCTTTGAATGCAAAGCATTAACCCAAGCTCAGGTTCAATATGCCATTAGAAGGAGAAGGGAACCTGACGATGAAATTTAAGAAAACGTTTGACAGAATACCTAATTTAGCTAGATTGCTTTAATACCCTACTTTTTATCATGCATGTGTACAAATGATAAATCTTCTTTCAGTATTACTTGAAAATTTAGATTTTCCTCTTCTTGGGGATGAACCACTTTATTGAAATATCTTACAGAAACTCTGAAAATTAACAGTAATGTTCATAAATATTGTACGTGTCAGTCCAACGAGCTACACCTACCATCAGCTAAGACTAACAGCACGAAGAGAACATTTCAGTACATGGGACCTGCTGACTTTAATTCTCTGCCTACCAGTACTAAGCGTAGAACGAATAGCAATAGGTTTTTAGCCCAAGTTAATTCCTTATATTGACACTTTTTCATACCGACGATTTTTTTTTCAAAAATTTAAAAGTTACCAGTTTTATCTATTTATTTGCAGTAGTAATAATCTCCTAATTTGTAACTAATTTTTTAAAGAAATTTTAATGCGTTATATTGTAATAGGTAGCACTATGAAAAACCATGTAAATGGATAGTGTGTTATAATCATAATCATATCACAATCATAATCATTGCTTTAGTGTTGAAGGAAATTTCAAGTCACAACTAAATGTTTAGTAGCTTTGAACCAAGGTGTATCTAGAGACGCTTTTATTACCAAGGAGAATAGCAAAAAATGATTCGTTTGAATTTTATTTTCAGTGAGCATTTTTTTTAATAGGCTCACAATATTACATAGCATAGTGAGCCTGCTCACAGGCTAACAGATCACCCGGGGTGGGTACTTCACTATCCAGTCATATGGGGATGTGCACCAGTTTTGGGGTAGTTTTTGGCACGAAAATTCTGGGAATGGGGTATGCTTTTTGTAGGAATTTTCTGGGATTGGGTCTAATTTGTACTAGAAATTCTGGGAATGGTCAGGTTTAGGATAAACAACAATTTTACTATTGTTTTGTAGTGAAAACACTTGTCGGAAACCTCACCCATATTCTGGGATTGGGTCTCAAAATCCCGCCTCTATTCTGGGATTGGGTCGTAACAGAAATTCTTGCAACGCACACCCCGGTATGTCCCAATAGTGAAGTGCCCCCCCGGGTGGCAACTGCCTGAATGCATATCTTACTTCAGGACAACTGCCCGATCAATTTGTCGTCTTTTTGCATAGAAACCCTCCAGTCATTGATACCTCTTATTTTCCCTCATTTTAATTCTTCCTTTCTCTGTGTATTATTTCCTACAAACAGCAAAGCATTTTTCGTGCCAATCTTGTTTATAACTGTAGCGATCCACATCTTATACCGGGTGTCCCAAAAAAAGTATACAGATTTGGTCAACCCTAACGATCAGAATTTAGCATGAATCAATCTGAAATCCTTTTTAAAACAGTACTCGATAGTTAACTTGAACATAGGTACCTTGTTTGTTGACATTGGTATGGTATGTTAGCTGAAACACTCAAAAAAAAAATTGCCCATTTTGGTATTAAAAACTGATATTCGAATTTCATTCGNATATCATTATTCTTCAATAGACATTTTAACCATTTTGCGAGAGATTCTGGATTGAGCGATATTTTATATTTCTTCAATAGAACCATTTTGCGAGAGAGTCTGGATTGAGCGATATTTTATATTTCTTCAATAGAACCATTTTGCGAGAGAGTCTGGATTGAGCGATATTTTATATTTCTTCAATAGAACCATTTTGCGAGAGAGTCTGGATTGAGCGATATTTTATATTTCTTCAATAGAACCATTTTGCGAGAGAGTCTGGATTGAGCGATATTTTATATATGTTTATTTGAAAGGCTCGCCTGAGCCGCGTTATAGCTTCTATCACTCTTGTGCACATTCAAAAATTCGTCAAATTTCTCCAAAATGTATAAAAATATCGCTCGATCCAGACTTGATTGTAGAAAAGCTAAAAGGTCTATTGCCATACAGCATATCAAGTGACATAGGCGACCATTTCTCACCAACTTTCTCTGTCAAGAGCATTCTCGGCACTTTCTATGGAGCTTCCTCAATAGACTCAGCAATTCTTTTAAGGATGGTGTTCCTCTGTCTACCCCGATGACGCATACCCGTTAATTTTAACCCTTTATCATATCACTATCATAACCGACATTTTTACAATTTTTTCTATAATGGCCCATTTATTTATTCTTTATACCAAATCTCAAAATGAATTTTGTTGGTTATACAAAAATGGTGAAAATCGATACCGTCCTTTATATCAAAATCGCGAAAATCGATTCCGTCCCTTATACCAAAATCGTGAAAATGATACTCTTCTGGGCTGCACATTCCCAGTACCCAAAATATGCACAGTGTCCCCTCCCCCTCCGAGCTTCAGACTGAACGCCATTTCTCTCACCAACAGGGGACGCCTTCGGTTTTCAAGCGAATTATTTCATCATTTCGGAGAAGAGGTTCGAGGCGAAGATCAAGCCCCGAGGAAGAAGCCTATGAGATGACACTGAAACCTCCTGATGTTGTGAACCCTCATGATACGGTGAAGCGAACGAGAACTCTATCCTTTAAAAGGTAAGCAACATAATCTGTTTATAGTTTACATAAAACCGATATTCAACTTAGAAATTTCTACGAAATGCGTAATATTTCTCGAGAAAGCGAGCTATGGCCAAGATCCAATCAAATTCAATTCTTTCTTAAATTAGATGTCACGTGAGATTTGCGATAACACAAAATTACTCATGCAGAACATTTCAATTGTTTTTATTCGCGGAATTTTTACGTGGCTTCCAAGTTGAGACAGACTTCAGTAGCCTTGTAATCCTGTGATATTTCTCGACACATATGGTGCATGGCATCTAATTGTGCCAAGGACCAAATAAATTTAATAGGGGGTCGTCATTTTGTTCTTCTGCAAGAGAGACGATGAAGTTACAGCTTGAAGAACCATATTTTGAACAATGATAGTTTACAGAACATGGTATTTTAGGGCCTTTTTGCATGATCCAGTCTTGCCGGGATATCTCGCCTAACAGGGATATCTCGCGGCCAGAGTCTAGAAAAAGTCACTTCTTCACGGCTGTGAGCGGAGGAAGGTTTTGTATGTTAATGTCATATTTGAGGAAGGTTTAGTAATTTTTGAAATTTGTGGGTTCTTTTGGCAACAGCAACTGGTTTTATAAATTTTAGGGTTATAAAGAACGCGAGAAGTTCGAAAGTCAGGTTATTTTCTCTTGATAAAATGAGGAAGGTTCAGCTAACGAACTTGGCATCCGGAGGAAAGTTTGACCTTTTTCTGGACTCTGATCTCGCCTAGCCGGGATGTTCTTTCTGCTTGTGTTTACAGTAAGAGACAGAGGCGGGACGGAATTAAAATTACGCACGCTTATTAGGTTTCATCGATTACCATAACAAACAATTGATCATTATCGCATGCGCATTGACGTCAATTTCATCCGGCAAAGCGGGCTATCCTGCCTTTTTCTTATTGCATGGAGAAGAAAACCCCGGCAAGACGGGACGGGATGAAATTCCCATGTAAACTCATAACGCAAAGTCAAAATTATTTGTGTTTCTATAGGCAACCGGGGTATCCTGGCTAGGCAGGATCTCATATAAACAGGTCCTTAACCAGAAATCTAAGTTTGCAATTTCATATATAAATTCAAGTCCTAAAAGACGTAAGATTTCAATCAAGTGCGGCATTAAGTACAAGACTGTTTTTGGCGCAGGGTATTGCTTGATAATGACATGGAAACTGATGAAATGGAATTGTTCCCTCTATTCAATACTAGGAATGAAAAAGACTGTTTTGTGTCAAGATCTGTCTCAGATTGAACAGCACTTTTTTGACTGTTTTGTGCAATTTCAGGATAGTGATTTTGGCAAACTTTGGGATAATTAAAGCATTTAAAACTATGAGAAAAATATCAGAACTTAAAGGGACTGTGCAATGCTAAATAGGTTAGTCTATAAATAGAACAAAGAACACACTTTAAGAAATTGTAAAGGTAGAGGACAATTTCTAAAAACTTTAAAGATTATGATTGTAACTAACTCAATTTTAATTCCAAATTTTTCTAAGATCTTTTATGTTTATAACAGGGCCCTTATTGATAACAGCACTTTTGTTGCTGAAAAGGCAACCCCTGTATAAAGAACTGTATTATTATTACTCAGACACGGTATTGTTTCTTTGGCTGTCGATTGTTTACGGCACGTGTGCAACTTCGATTTGAATGGGATATTTTTAGATTGTTTTGCTTCTTGCAAATGCAAGCTTTTAACCTTGCACAAACCCTTTAAAGGGTCTTCGTCTCCAAATTTTGGTCGAAACGGTGATTTTGCAGTTTGATTCTGCTGTTTTGAATTTTCATCTATTTTTCACAAATGAAATCATTATTTTGAAGATAAATACTTGTACTTGATATTGGAACAGACCAAACATTCATATCTTTTACGATTGCTCGGATATAAGTGGATTTTCAACGGTCACTTTTTGGTGGCTTGGGTGAAACCACCAAACAAAACTGCAAAAGACAATTGACACGCGCCTAAAACAATGGTGTTTACAGATTTGTTTACACTTTGAGACGGAACCCCTTTAAATTGAATTCTCTTAGAAATGAAGGATTTAGAAGTTCACAAAACTGGTTGCGTTATTTTTGCAATATGATGTTTTTAACAGTGGATACATTTCGTGACTCAACCGGTTGCCTTGTAGCTACACCGACAGTGATTCAGGCTACATTCACACTACTCCGTATTCATTTTTATTCGTTGTTGTTGTTGTTGAAAACCCCGACCGTTCACACTGTTCCGTTTTCAGGTGAATACGCTATGAATACGATAGGCGTTCACACTGCTCCAGCAAAACGGTGTTGTTTACCCCTTTTCAAAACAAAGCCTTTTGTTAGTAGCTGTAAAAAGGCACCTGTCACGAGTTTGAAGCCTGTTGTAATCAACAGCCTGTACAAATGTATTCCAGATTCATCCGTTTTCATCGGCATATTCGAAAAGCTCAATTTTCACAGCGGAGCAGTGCGAACACAAGGCAAGAACGGATAAATTTTGCTCTGTTTTCATATGAATATCCGAGGGGAGGGTTATCTTTCATATATAGAGCAACGGGAACGTGCCGCCCATAAGGATGGGTTTTGAACCTCAAGAATCCTTAAATATGGGTCTCAAAATGTAAATGTTCCACTAGAAATGGGTAGTTTTTAGTTTTAATGTTGGATTTTTTTCGCTTTAGTTCTGAAACTTGGTTGGTGGTAACTTTATCTTCATAATTGTGTGGTTAAAGTGATATGAAGCTTGATTTGTAGCAAAATCAAGAGGTTTTTCCCCTCAAACTCCTTAAAAATGGGCATGAAAATCGACCGAAAATCCTTAAGGATGGGTCTTCCCCTAAAAGTTGGGCGGCACGTCCCCGTCATCCCAAGACTCAATTT
>REGM01000005.1:1755424-1820685 GCA_004194415.1 Aurelia aurita
TTCATATTAATGCAAAATTCGAATTCATCCAATGAAGTTCAACTAATTTTCAAAGATCCCTACTTACTCAATGATAATGCTTTCTGACTGTCCCAATTTTCAAGAGCCCATGTATTTACTTCACCCCTTTTCCTTTAACACAATTTGATTTTGAGGCCTTGGTTGAGTCAATCTAAGAATTGGTTTTGTTTTATGGCACAAGAAGGTCGAAATAAGTGGTTGCTTCAAAAATGGCAGTTCTTTTGTTCTCCAAAAATTTCAAAATCAAGTAAATATGGCAAGAAAGAGTTCTAGCGCTTCTACATTTAGAAAGGGTTGAATGGGTTGTTTGTCTACCGGGTGAGTCAGAAAAACGTGGGGTGTTTGTCAATTTTTATTGATGTAGTTTAATTTGTAAATTCGTTTCTTTAAAGTTTATTGCATAGAAAAAAGCTAACTTAGATACGAAAATTTGTTTGGTCGAAATCGGTCTTTCCGTTCCAGAATTACGAGCGATTTTAGTAAAATGGTGTTTCGCTCGACTGCTAAAATAGACCTTCAATTAGCTCCATATTCATGCACGTGTTACCTTCTAAACCATGACAAACATACTGTTTCTCTACCAAAAAATTGAAACCAGGCATGTATTTTATTAGAGCACAATAAAAAAGAACTAATGTTATTTTTGTTGTATCCCTAGGGGACTAGTAATTTAATTGTCATTGTTAGGAAGTTCTTATACTAGTGATACTTTTCACCAAAATGGCTCTATCACAAAATCGCTGAAACATAATGAAAGCAATGACCGATTTTAACGAACTAAATTCATATAACTAATTCAATATTTCTTCTGCAATAGAAAACTACAACACTCCGATTTGACATGTTTTTAACCAAGATATGACTTGTTGAAGGCCTCACATTTTTTCTGACTCACCCGTTATCAAAATGGTTATTTATAAATATTTTGCCAATAAACAAGTTTCTTATAAACAAGTTTCATATAAAAATGACTTCTTCGTGACTCATCCGTTATTTGCCCATTAGTTTATCGCGAAATATAAAGCAAATTAGATGATAATCATTCCTATGTTTTGTCCATAATCGGTACAAAAATCATTCCCATAAACTAAGGGCTTCCTCTACCGCTGTGTTCGCAGGTGAAAACGAGTTTGACGTCAATTTCTTCTTTTATGATCAAAACATGTTTACGTCTACCTCAGCCTTAAGGCTGATTTCCAGTCCGTGGAATTTTCCGAGCGGCCGGAATTTACACAATCAAAAGTCATTCAACCTTAAATTTCTATTCAATTGCAAAGCGACATTTTCTGTCGTAAACAAAAGAATTTCCGCCCGCTCGGAAAATTCCACTGACTGGAAACTGGCCTTTAGGGAGTGCCATCTAAAAATAGTGATTTGATAGATTTACAAGGGAAGAGTAAAGTAAGGGTTACGCGTTTTTGAAAATCAACAGAGTCATAGAGCGGAAAAGAGTTCATTTTTGTAATCAGTGACGGTCGGAAATTTCACTGAATGATTTCAGAAACTAGCAGTATACCGTGTGTCCCAAAATGAAGTATCGGCCTTTGCCAAAATGCCCTATCATGTATTATGGATTGATTTGAATAAAACATCAATCTTCTTGTAGCAGAAAGCCTAACTTAGATGAAGAAATTTATTTCGCTGCTTACATCAGTCAAACCATTCTAGAGTTACGGGTTATTTTGCTTGGGAGCTATTATTGAACATACCTCAAAGAGAACTTTAAATTTCGAAAAAAGTTTTTCAAAAGTTTCAGCTTCAAATAATGAAAGCGAGCATGCTAATACTCCAAAGAGCAAAACCTAATGACAAATATGTGTTTCTTCCATTTCAATGCACATGAGTTGCTTATTTGGAAGATAGTTGGTGCAATTAGTTTAGTAGTTTTTATCTCTATGTAATGGCCGCGGGGTAGACACGGCCTTTTGCTCCCCGGGGTATCGTTCTAGTAGTATTGTAGAGTAATTTTGTAAGTAGTGTAGATTGTAATATGTATTGTAATATTTTATTGGAATAGAAAAACAAACATTTTTTTTTATCTAATCAACGTTGAAAATGGGGCGAAATGTGATTGTAGATTTTTGGCTTTTCTCATGACTGCTCAAAAATAGCTTTCAAGTAAAATTATTCAGAACTTTAGGAAGATATGACTGATTTTGGTGAAATAAGTTTCTAGATCTAATTTAGCCTTTTTGCTTCAAAAGGATAGATAATTCATTGAAATCGGTGCATAATTCGTGATTGTACAGCTCGGCAAACACAGAGACATCATTTTGGGACACCCGGTAGGTTACGGATTCTTGGAGATATACAGAGTCATAGAGCAGAAGACAGTGAATACAGTAAGTAAGGTTCATTAAAAATCACTGGAGGTCAGAATGTCAATGAAGGATTTCAAATTTTAAAGAGAATTGTCCGCTATACATGAGGTGTTTTAAAAATAGAACACAGTTAAAGGGTTTGTGCAACGTTAAAAGCTTACATTTGCAAAGAGCAAAAAATCCAAATATCTTATTCAAATCGAAGTTGCACACGCACCTTGAACAATGGATAGCCAACGAAACAATGCTTTATCTGAGTGTGTTCTTTGTTCTATTTATAGACAAACCTACGTACTATTGTACATTCCCTTTAACAAAAGTCAGACACGTGCAGTCATTTCGTCAGATCGAGACCTCGCATGAAGTGAGGTCAAAATGCTCTGATTTGATTTCAGGTTGATGATTGATTTGATTTGATTTGATTGAGATTGATTTGATCTGATTTGAGGACAAAAGCCAGGCACGTGCAGTCAGTTCGTCAGATCGAGACCTTGCTTGATTTGATTGGTTAACCTTTGACAGGCATCAAGAGAGAGTGGCTCTTGCCACTTTTATGCTTGTCGATTCTCTTTAAGCTAGACAACTAGTAGCAAGGACAGAGTTCGCTCTAAGTTGAAGCCTTTCCTAGGCAACTGTGTCAATAACTGGACAATTAAGTTACAGCTCCTCCACGACAGCCGCACAAACGGGGCACAATTTCTTTCGGGCACCCTATGGTACGTATTCTAGTATTCCGGCTGTACGTTGCACATACAGTTTTACGTTCTATATATACTGTAGTACGTTGCAAAAACATGGGTCAAAATTCACAAATAATTAGGCCGAAATTATTTTTTGCCGAAATTATGCAACTTTGGCTGGAAATCTACTTGCCGAACTTCTTTGCGAAAATATTCGTTACCAACGTTTCTGCGCCCTTTTCGCACCAATCGTGTCAGGCAAATGATGAAACGTGTGTTTTTCTGCATAACTCCATATCAGAAGCCATTATATTAGGCCAAGATAAAACGTGGGCTATTTTTTTATTGCTCGTGCCTTCTGCACATATCTTTTTTATCATCTTCCGCGCGAACTACGAATTAAACAAATGTTTTACGCCAGCACTACATCAGAAATAATTTGTTGAAGATAGAACGTGGGCTATTTTGTTATTGTTACAACCTCATGTAGATATCTTTGCTACTATCATCTGTGCCCACTGCAAATGAAGCAAACCTTTTTTCGACAGCACTACAACAGAAGCCACGAGACCAAGATAGATCGAGGGCTATTTTAATTTTTTCAGAACTACAGCTTTTTCAATATTCCATCTCTTTTGAGGTTATTACGTCGTCAAATTTCAAAATCGTAAGCAAGAAGAGCGACAGACTTGTGATTGCCATCATATTTTTGGCCTTCATAAAGTATGGTTTTCTTGAAAATTCCACCAAGTCTCCTCTATTAATTAGAAGAATACGATGGTTTTAATTTTTTTCAAAAATTTGCTAAAATCTTCGAAAAACTGAAAATGCTATATTTTTAAAATAACCAAGATATCATAAGTTCTCGGTAGAATTATAGCAAGGCTCCTAAAATTCTTTTCAAGCCACTTAATGCAGGCAAAGATATACTATACCGGTTGAGTAAAAAAATGTATAGATGTTTGAAAGCCAGTAGCTCTCAAACCATTCTTCAGATTCCTATAAACTGATATCACCTGTGTAGCTAATGTATCACTTCACACAAGAAAATTTAGTTTGTCAGAATCGGTTGTATCGTTGTCATAGTACAAGCGATTTTATAAAACTGCTTAATCTCAAAATCCTTCAAAACAGGCCTAAAGTCCTTGATCAAATTTGCTAGCAATTTAGCCCTACAGCTGTGATAATCAAATTATATCTGTCTATCTTTTAGCTCAAACATTTACTAGGTATCTAAAAAGGGTTCTGCATAATTGCATGCTCTTGGGACTGTCATTTAGCCTTTTTTGTCGATTTTCTATTATCAGGAGGCTGAATTGCTAGCAAATTTGATCAAGGATTGTGTGCCTGTTTTGAAGGATTTTGAGATGAAGAATTTTTATAAGATAGCTTGTAATTCGAGAGCAATACCTCCGATTTTGACAAACTAAATTTTCCTATCTAAATTGATATGTTAGCTACACAGATTTTATCAGTTTATAAGAATCTAAAAAATGGTTTGAGAGCCACAGGCTTTCAAACGTCTCTGCATTTTTCTGATTCACTCGGTTGCCATTTGCATCACTTTTTTAAAGATCTGAAGCCTATGCATATTTCTACTAGTACCTAATGTACATATCTTTGTTATCATCTTCCGCGCGAACTACAAATTACGCAAACAATTTTCAGCAGCTGCTTTCCGAGTAATGATTAGTGTCCGACTGGTGTTCAAGGAAGATATTGGAAAATTGTTCCAATAACAATAGAAAAAGTACCTGTTGTTGAGAATATGTATAACGATCCTCTTTGGTGGAATGATCTTAAAAGTTCTGAGGCTTTTTTGACCGCTAGATGAATTATAAATGAGTATCTTGCCACATGAAAACATTTTCATGACAACTGTTTTCTAGCAAACAAAAGCTTCGTCTTTAACTTTTTCCAGAAGCGGCTGAATAGGCAGGGACATAGGAAGGATATAATTTCAATCGTTGTTGGGTTTTAATAGACTCAGCATATGGTACCTTCCCTTACACTCATTGAATCGAATTGAATTGAATTGATGTTGTTGTTGTCGCTTAGTTGCAGCGGTATATCAATTCCGGCAAAGAGCACTGTAGTGAGTCCAGAGCTTTAACTAACTACTTATAAGCAGAATCGGACAAGCATTCTTCTTGCAAATCGACAAAAATTCCTTTGATTATTTTCCCTTTTTTCATTGAATTGAATGGCCGGTTCTTCGATGCAACTGGGATTCATGACATTACAGAGTCAAAACGCGGGAAAATCTTAAGAAGACTCGCCCTTGCGTTCAAACTTTCCTACATTTCGGTAAATTTCGCACTGAACCAGTCACATTAAAAGGCGTTCATGTTAAGGTTTTTAGGGCTGCAACATCAGAAAAAAACTGTGAAATGGCCATGTAATTTCTATGTAATGGCCTGGGGTTGATATGTATTACCATGCTTCCTACAGTATCGCATTTTGTAACTTGTCATTGTTGTTATTTTATGAGAATGTATAGAAAACTGTCAATACTTAGAACGATATTTCCAAATGTATGAAATTCCCAAGTTGTACAGTTGAAAAGGACAACTTCATAGTCTCTCAAGAGACGCAAACTCGCACGAAAAACAAGGAATCTATTAAAACCGATGTTGTGAAACAAAAGTAACATTGCACTGCAGTTGCAGATGCTGTAGTCATTGTTTCTTAAACTCCTTATTATATAACAGCGAAAATCTGCATTTGCCAGTAAGCACCACTGGCAACTCAGCTTATCCTACTGTAAAACTAGATGCGGCCAAAATAATTAGGATATACGAACAAATTTTGTGTTGAAAACTTCATTAGACCGCTAATCAGGTCACGAAGAAACCTTTCACGCTGGGAAATGTGCAAATACGTTGCATGATCTTTGGTTATTAAGAACTCAATCTCCATAAAACGTTGCACATTTTATGATCTCATGCTGATAAAATCGTGAAGATTTTGTAGCAAATACGAAAATGCTAAGTTCTTTGATCACGAGTTCCAAAGAGCGTCACCTGGAAATTACCGGAGACCAGCAAGGGACTATCCGAGAGTGGGCAGGCAACGTATTATAGCCGCCGGCCTCTAAAAAAGTGCGTACAAAGTTGTCGCTATGAAGATAGGAAAACAAACCACGTGCTTTTGTTAAATTGAATTTTCCTGTCCTCTCAAACTACGACTGACAAATAGCTTCACATTTTGTTGACGGCGCGGCGATAATTGTCGATGACATATTTTGATAAAAGCTGTTTGCAAGCTCGAGGATATTCTCCACCATTTTGTAAAACAGTCTGAGAGCCGTACTGAAGAAAAAGATTTTGCATTCGAGTGTATTTTTCCCGGGGGGGGGGGGGCACACTTGACCTCAAAATGTACGGGGGTGTGCCTCTGAGATATTGAAATTTTCACCTGTGTGGGAGCAATTTTTTTCAAATTGACTACCCTATCTGGGAGCAAACTGGCAAAAAACAATTGCGAAATTGCAAATTCCTTGTCTAAATCCTGTACGAGAGCAATTATTTCAAAACTATATACCCCTCTGGGAGCACTTTTGTGAAAAATGATACCCTGTTTGGGAGCAAAATCGCTAACAAAACGATACCCTGTCCAGCGGCACATACCCGCTACAAAAATTAGGAAAACTGCACAATCTTCAAGAAAGCCATAGTTTATGTGAAGGTCTACAATATGGCGGTAATCAGAAATCTTTTGCTTTTCTGGTTTACGATTTAGTAATTTGATGACATCATAACCTCAAAACTGGTTGAAACATAAAAAATGCTGTAATTCCGAAAATAATCAAGATATCAAACATTTCTAAAGTGCAATCATAGCAAAATACCTGAAGTTCCTTTTAAGCCATTTAATTAATAACCATTTGCAATCTTTTTTAGAGATTTGATGCCTATGTTCTTGAAGACAGGCCCAAAAGTTCGAAGTCAGATTCTTTGCATAAAATCATCGACTTTGTCAAAACATTTCTAGTCATTTCTGGCCGCAGACAATTTTTTTAATTGACAAATGCTTTTTAGAATAAAAACAGCGTTTCTCTTATGAAAACTTTAAATGCATGAGCCTTTTTGACCCAGAAATCCCGAAAATATCTGCAAATAGTGAGATATAGACAAGGAATTGTATAAATAGCCAACTATAAACATACGTGAAACTTTTGAATAATTTATAAGAAAAGAATGTGCTGACTTTAGGCATTCTCAAAAATGACCGTATATTGTTTAGAATTCCATTTATACGAAGCCATGCGTTTTAAAAGAAACAGCCGCGGCCAAGCTGCTCTCGGCTAGTCATTAATTTTTCAGTAGTTTGATCTCGCCAACAAACATAATGATCAGCGACATAGGCAAGTGCTAGTCCGACTCGAAATTAAAACGACTAACCAGTTTATTTCGTCAACAAGTTGATGCAAGAACTATGGTTTCGTTCGCTAAATTCAAGGAGTTTTTCAACGACATTGGTTCGAGTATTAACGAAATAACAACTTTCTCGTAAGTATTTTCGTCTTTGATCGAGATGTTTTATTCAGCAGCTGCCAGCGAAATATTTGTGTTTTGAAGATTCTCTTGCCAACGCATGCTGTAGTTTTATAGTTCTGCTACGGCGAAGAAAAACCTGCAAATGATATCGGCCATTTTAGTTGAGATATCACAACAAATACTCAAAGTTTCATGGAAGTTTCGAGTTTGTTCGTTTGGAGAGAGATAGAATCGTTGTTTTTGAACAATTTTACACTGTGTTATAATCACGCCTAAGACCGCTTGTTAATGAAAGTTTAAAATGATTAACGGGAAGTTGAGCATGATATTCACCTACGCCACTGTGCACGCACGTCCTACACGTTCTACAAGCTAAATTTATAACTGATAGCGCTGTCTCCATTCGATCGTGAAATTCCTTCAGACTTTGCCGACATGAACGTTCAAAATAAAGGGCTACGCCTAGGCCATCCATGGTTTTCCACATGATCATTCTGGGTGCAGTGCAATTTGTTTCACAGTTTTGAAAGCTCATGGGAACATCTTTAGAAATATATTGCATAGTTTGGTTTGGGTGGTCGACAAACTCTAACATCGAGTGGTCAATGTACTTTTACGCAAAGAACACATTCCTATCAATAGCGTTCTTCGTATGAAGCTTGGAAACTTTGTATTCAGAAATCAGCGTCAAAGTTTTTCACGCATCGTCGAAATGTTTTGATTTTATAATTACCATCTCTGGCAGGTAAGCAAACCTGCCAAGATCGTCATCAACCGCCATCTCGTAAATCTCCCAACTTAGGCCGATCTTTGGTTCTCTTTCAAATTGTTTCAGTAGATATGGAAACTAGTTCATGAAAGACCTTTGAGTTTCGAAGTTTTACTTATCTTGAAGAGCTTGGCGTAATTTATTCAAAAAGGAGAGATTTTTGCCTCTATAAAATGCAATTTAGAAGCTTAAATACTAAATCATCCGTTAAAGCTTCGCTTCGATTTTTCAACTTTAAAAATCTCTGATTCTTTTCGAAATATTATACTAGTAGTTTTGGAAGCCATGGTTTCCAAGCCCTTTGAGTTTGAAAGTTTTCCCAATCAATCGTTGCAGAGCTTGGTATAATTTATGAGAGCAAGGGAGATTTCGACCTCAATACAATGCTTTTTAGAAGCTTAATATCTTAGCCATGCAATGGACATTCGTTTCCATGTTTCAACTTAGGCCAATCTCAGTTCTCTTTAAATGTTTTAGTAGCTTTGGAAACCATACTTTTTAAGGCCTTTGAGTTTCAAAGTTTTCCCAATCAATCGTTGCAAAGCTTGGTGTAATTTATGCCAACAAGAGAGATTTTGACCTCAATACAATGCATTTTAGAAGCTGAATTACTTAGTCATACAGTGATGTTTTATTTCAGTGTGTGTTCTGTGTTTATCATAAGTTATTCACTACAGGTACGGATCGTAAAGTGAGTTTAAGTATGAAAGATTTCAGATGCCTATCTCATGCCTCGTAGGAATTATTGATTTCAAATACGAATAGGTAGGCCCCTACCTAGAGGAAGTAAACGTAATTACATAACTAAAGTCTGGCTCCAGTTAAGGTCACATGAGATTTGCAATAACGCAGAATTACGCATGGAAAGCACTTCAATTGTTGTTATGCTGGGGGATTTTTCACGTGATATCTCATTTGAGACGACCATAAAATAACTGACTGCAACCCTTTTTTGAGAAGGGGAAGTGTTTAAAGAGTTGGTACTAGACAACATTTTACCCTTTTTAGCCATTGCTCACCCTGTAGGTAGCGATAACTCTACATTTTTCGACTTTACAAAATAATTCAGCCTTGACAAGCTTGTTTAGGAAAGGCTACTAAGAGTTTAGCACCACTTTCGTAATTGCTTAACTTGTTCGATGGAAGAGAATCTTAAAACAACCTTGAAAGCGTATAGCTGCCAAACACTATGTTGATGACTTCGTCCCGTAAGAGTCTGACGTCCTGCGGCCTAGGTGAATAATGGCGCGCCTCACGCAGCATGCGCTTTGATAGGAAGACGGGCTCCTGAAGACAAGGCGGTTGGATCATTATCATCCATAGACATTTTCCACAATTTACGTCATTTCAATTTCGCGTTTCTATAAGAACAGTAAGAACTGCCCACTTGCATGCATAAAGAACAGCAAAGCATGAGAAATGCGAGAAACACCTTTATTGTCGACTGACCTTCATCACTTTCATTGTAAAAGGTATTTTGTATTTTTTTTATATACTCAATCTAAAAATTTACAATTTAACAAACATATTTACGACAAACGATACCATAGGGAGCATGATGTACATGTCAACCCAGTGACCTTTACAATTAACAAAATACAACGATACTAAAGACTTACCAAAGTTTCTATTGGTTTCTGTTCAGGAAGAACCGTTAGATGCCATCTGCTCGATTAAAATTTTGAAATTTGGTGACAGATTATGGTATAGGCTGTAGTCACATAGATACATTTACTATACATTCATTATGTTAAAGGAAGGTTAAGAGATGTACTGACTTCTTCTTGACCTGACAAACGTTTTTACAAAAGGTGTATTACCATGCTTGAAGTAAAGAGTCATTGGACAAACCAACAGAAACGATTTCTTGATTCTGTCTTGTAGGGGCCTTTTCAACCGGCATGCTTGCTTTGTGCGTACATCCTTTTGGGGTCTCTNAATAGGTATTTTGTATTTTGTATTTTTTTTATATACTCAATCTAAAAATTTACAATTTAACAAACATATTTACGACAAACGATACCATAGGGAGCATGATGTACATGTCAACCCAGTGACCTTTACAATTAACAAAATACAAAGATGCTAAGGCTATATCAAAGTTTCTGTTGGTTTCTAGGTCGAAAAATATAGATGCCATCTGCTCGATTAAAATTTTGAAATTTGGTGACAGATTATGGTATAGGCTGTAGTCACATAGATACATTTACTATACATTCATTATGTTAAAGGAAGGTTAAGAGATGTACTGACTTCTTCTTGACCTGACAAACGTTTTTACAAAAGGTGTATTACCATGCTTGAAGTAAAGAGTCATTGGACAAACCAACAGCAACGATTTCTTGATTCTGTCTTGAGGGGCCTTTTCAACCGGCATGCTTGCTTTGTGCGTACATCCTTTTGGGGTCTCTTTGTTGTCGCCATTTTAATGGTCCATTAAAATGGCCGACGACATACAGATCGCATGGGTAAAGCATGCCGGTTGCAAAGGCCCCTTTAATAATGATAGCTTCCGCTAGGCCTAGAATTATTTTCTTGCTATTTTGAAACGTACGATTCCACAATCAAGAGGATGTAGTTTTGAAATTTAAGGCACATGGATGTGATTGGCTAGGATGGAGCCAATAAGAAACAATCTGGCAGTTGAGTAATTATGGAGCCCTTGAATTATGCTTTCTTATCCCAAGAAACGGAGTCAGATCGTTATCAAGTTCATGAGTTTTGATGCTCGTCAAAATTACTGAGGCTTGCCTAACTTTTATTGTTCCAATTGTGTATTTATCCAATCAGCTACATGAACGTGTGCCTTATAACAAGATAGTCTCAATTTAGCGAACAAAACGTGTACTGCAAAATGTTTAGGGAACTATGTCATAATTCGGTAATAATTATTCCTGCTTTTAATTCAACCTTTGCAATAATAAAACACTCCTTCTTGTGCATTGAGTAAGAATGTGTGTGGGTGTTTCGTTGTTTTAAGACTCTTGTTGCAAGCAGATGTTCTTTAGAGATCTTGATCTAATTATTTTCAAGAATGTTTGTTTTTATTGATGAAGTTTCACTTGTAAAAGGCAGTTGCGTAACAGAGCACAGGTGACAGAGCATTGATGGAATTTCTCTTGAAACTGATATATATTGATGATTATTTCAGTATACTTCGTAGATGTTAAACGCCATATTGGGTAGTGATTATTTCATTTCGTAGTTGTTGAATGCCATATTTGGGTTAAGTGATGAATGTTGTGCTTGTAATATTGTGGTTCTTCCAATTTCATAGGAGTTTAGGGACTATCTGACCGTTGCATGGAAATTCTCACAAAGTTAGGAGTTTATAAAAAATTTACCTGAAGCTACCCTGAAACGTTGTTGTACAATAGCAACACTTCTAGTAGATTAGCAATCGCAGAGTCTATGTTTGCTTTAGTTTTTCCATTTTTCCAACGATTGCTGTGATTTAGGCCTTTTTCAATGTATTAGTGTACTGTGCTATTTATCAAATGAAATGAAAATGATATATCTCAAAATAAAGTTTACATATTTTTTATTGCTTAAGGTTACTGTAACCCTTCAGACACAAATTTATCGATTTTTCGTTTTCCTCATATCCCGATGGTTTAAGTATTTGAGTACCGTTTCAACCAACTCATTTCCAGAAATAACCACAATTACTGGGAAATTTGAGCATTTTAAAAGAAGCAATCATATTTCTCAAAAAATGCGGGAATAGACTTCAGAGGATTAAAGTAAACTCACTTGACCTTGCAGCTATATTCACAACATCCCCTGCTGTTATTTTCTTGATATAACGATTGACCAAGACCGCGCTAAAGCCTTATTGCTTGACCTGCGGCTTTATGTTTGCACTTTCAAGCATAATCGTTTTTCCCGCACGTTCTGCTTCAATTTGATAAAAGCTTGATTTCTCGAAACAAGATTCCGGGGTACTGGTGGGTACTAAAAAATCTTGGTGTACCTAACGGGCCAATCAAATCGCTTGACACTTGGCATACAGGGTCACAAAGCATATAACTACCAAAGGGTGTCAGCGATTTGTGATAGATCCACTGGTCCGACTTTTACAAGGGTTTAAAAGTTAAAAAATACATTTCAGACATTAACATTAATTTAAAATTGAATTATTTCTAGACAGTACGTTTTATCAAAAATTCGTGACACCCTTTTGCAGTTCAGGACCTTAAGTCTTAGGTAAATAGATAGTCTTGGTCGAACAATGCCCGATGAGGTACACCAAGATTTTTTCGCAAGAGTGGTCAATTTCGCCTAAAATCTGGAATAAATCATTTGCGTTTTTATTTAATCAACTGGTCATATTTTTATGGTATTCTACGTTTTATTTTGCTTCGAATAACATATAAGTTTGTTTGGTATAGTTTAAGGAACGGCCGTGAAAAGTAGAGTTTCTTAATCGCTGTCTGAAGGGTTACAGTAACCTTAAGGTTACTGCCCTGGTTAATATGACCAAAAGTATCATTTTCAATTGTTTCCTTTTATCAATAATGCAAGGTCGAAGCTACAATTTGAAACCCTCCCAGTCAATATCTAAGCACTGGAAGTAATGATAATTCTTCGTTAAAGATAAGAAACTAAAAGTTACAGCAGAGATTTGTTCCTAAAAAGGAAGGGATTAACGATAATCACTTGACCTTCAAGATAAAATGATTGTGTGTTAATCCACCTGTGGGATGTCAACTTTCGCAACTTTGCCGCGTTATTTCGATTTATTGACATTAGTACTTAGTCACACACTTCATGTTGCTAATGGCCTTGAACCGGTTTATTTTGTGGTCTGATCAGCATTACAAGTCACATTTTTAAGAGCCTTTACTAAAAGCCAGCTTTCTCGGAACTGAAAAATCCTCTAGTAGGTACTAAGTTTCTATTTAGGACCTGCAGGACCAATCAAATGATGAGAAATTTGGCACAGTGGGAGATAATGCATGTAGCTACCAAAACGTGTCTGCGTTTTTTCGACAATCCACTGGTCTGGGTTTTAGACCAAACAAAGCTGCCGCGAGGGCTAAGAAAGTTAATGCAATTATTGCGGAAGCTATAGCTTGAAAATTGGATATTATATCAAAATTCTCAGACATAATTTGGTAAACAAGGAAACGATCTATCGGCTTAAGTTGTTTTCGTGATCCTACGGTCTTGCCGGGGGTCCTAGCCAAAAATTGCCTTTGAAGGAAGGGTATTTTAAAATCATGATAACTTTGACAAATGATTTACTGACGCTTTTTTCAACTGGATTTCCACATAAGGGTATTCCTAATTAAATTACGCATCGAATGATGTATGGGTTCGCTATCATCCACGCACAGTACGGTCCCTCAGAGGAAAACACTGAAATTACTGCCGTGAGGGTGGGCAGTAACCTTAACTTGAAATAAATTCTGAAATATCACAATGTTTGATGCATTGTATGTTAATTTTGATGCCTAGAATATTGAGATATAAATTCGCAATCAGCCATAAAGGCCCATGCCAGCCCAGAGCTTTAGCAAAATGGTCTGATAGGACAGCGCGAACAATGAACATATCGGTTTGAAAAATACTTTAAAACCTAAGTGGCTTCGCGTGCAATTTTGAACTCTTAAAATGAGATTTTCAAATTATATATATCACAGTAGAGGAAGCGTATTTTGGGATATTTTCTAGATTCCAAAAGTACAAGAAGGAAGTTTATTTCTTTAGGTGTGCATTTTGGAATTTATTTAGCTTTACTACAGGATAAGGAAAGACTATAGAAATTTGTTTACCATAGATATGAATAAACTCGGCTTGCCTTTCGGCTGCTTCGCCGCCACGCTGGCCCGCCTCGAGAAAACAAGAACAAGTGATAAACTAGGCTTGCATCGCGGTTGCTGCGCTACCACGCTTGCCTGCCTCGAAAACAAGAAAATACTAAGGGCCTGAGGATAATACTACGCAACTTATGATAGCCTAGAATTGCCAGGAGATATCATGTTTGAGGTTGTAATTAGACTGACGACGTGATTCCTTGTATTCGTTCAATGTTTTTAATCTGATGTTTTCATTTTCTCTCATACATTTCTCTCAGTTTGAAGCCATAATATCATTCAATTCAATGCGGAAAACGGAGACTCATGTAATCAGTCTAAGGTTGTAATTACTTTCTTCCTTCGACAAGTTTCTCATTGTACACTCTGGTGCACGATAGGGATGCACGATAGGGATGCACGATAGGGAATTCTTTTGCAAAGAAAGTTTGCTCGATAACTGATTGATATTGGCAACTGTTTAAGACAATTAGCGACTAAATTTATAGTAGATGCTGTTTGGATATATCAGCAACTTCACACTGACTATGTTATTATCCCTCCAAAGTATCTATTGAAAGCGGTCCCTTTAATCACTGTTGATTACCAAAGCAAGGATAAACTTGATGAGATGCAAAATTCAATTTTTAACATCGAGTAAACATTGGATGTTACTGTAATCATCATTGTCATAGATTATGACTTCGACACGATTTTTTTTTATTACTGTTGATTCATTCAAAACTTGAAAGTATCTGTGAGCTTAAAGGTGTGATATTTTTATCACAAGACTAGGATATACACCTGACCCTATACAACAACTTTCAATGCAACAGATTCTGTGATTTTGTAGCGTTTCAATATTTCAAATACTGCATATTATCTCAAATTGTAAGATAAGACATTTCTGACGACGGTGGACTTGCAAGAGTCTGACTTTGAAGTCTCTTGAAATTTACAGAAAATAGACTTTCACTGAATTCATTTGTGTTAAAAGATTGCGAAATGAACAGCAAGGGAGAATTTTGTAAACCAAACGCACCGAACGGCATGACTAGGAAATGCTAAAGCGATTTGAGATCCTCAAGAGTAATTTTCACACCTTCAGCGCAGCCAGCCACTAGATGTTGCTGTCTTTAGCTGGCCCGCTCTGCATGCGAGAAAGAGCTTTTGCGAGAGGATATAAGAATTTGTTATGAGCAGAGGAATGTATCTGCATATCTGCTGCGCGCATTTTTTTTGTATACTTCGGCAGCCAAGCATCTAGCTTTTCGAGTTCAAATACATACAAAGAATGAGAATTGGATCGTCTATTGCTCTGCATCTAGGCACTTTCCGCGGTAAACAAGAAATTCCCGCGGTAAACATGCAGATTTATTCTACTACTTTCAGTACAAATCAACATTCTTCTTGATAGCCCCGCTTGTGTAGAACAAGTTAGTTCTATTGTTAGTTGAGGCAAGAAAATAACAACTACTGTTCATAATGATGAATTAAATATCTTTCAAATTTCGTGAGTTCATTATCGAAATTTTTAATCAGTTTATAGACTTGACTTTGAGCTTCATTAGAAAGGATTTTATGCTAATTTTAAACTAGTTTTCTATTGTTCTGTTTTATCAACAATATAGTTGTTTACTTTCGTTTTAATAATATATTTATGTCATTGGCGCCAAACTAATCGCAAATTTTCACATGATTACTTCTTTATATTGATTGCCATCTTTTTATTTAACTTTGACTTCGCCTTTCTCTAAACATTTCTCAACGCTCTAAATACATGTCCTTGTTAATCGGTTTACAATTATGTTAATTTATGTTAAATATTCAAGATCACGCATTAAAGTTACATGACGGATAAAGAAAGGGTTTAAAAATCAGGCAGAAAATCTCTATTACCGTTAGGCGTATCAAACCATGCGGATCGAATTTCCAGGTATTTGATTTGCAGGCAGGAAGGGACGTACCTCAAAGGTTGAAATCCATTTAAACTTTAAAGCGGAGATGTTCTTGCCCGCAATAGAAATTCGTAGAAATAGAAAAGTCGAACAGACCACTCCCTACCAGCACCTGATTCGAAGAACTTTAAGCTTTTCTCATAAACGAGAGGCGCACAGAACTGCTAGATAAGTGATGGTACTTCCCCGGGTGGTGGCAAGAGGGAATTGAACCAGGACAGGATCATCAACCACTAGGCCACCTACCATCTAAACTACGCTTTTTGGTAGCGGTGTAAAATACAAACACAACCTTGTCTTCCAAATTAATCAATAAGAGTATGTTTGTCGACATTTTAAGAATTCATGATGTTTAAACAAAGCCATTGCAAAACACTCACTTCTTTATTTGACGAAGACATCAGCATAGATCAGTATAAATCTACAACGCTATAAAGATCCTAATTTAAGTAAATGGAAAGTCAAAATTGTGATTCTTCAATATTGACTTGAACCTCAGTAATTCCGTAGCTGATAATTAAAATCCTAAACATTCATCGCACAAGGCGAAGTTCATTTCAGACGCTGAAATTCTTTGTCGGTGAAAATTTATTATCCGTATCTCGCTCAATTATCAGCTCCGTTCATAAACGTAGAAACAGTTGGGGGTGTTGGGGAAATAAGCTAACACAACATTGAAATAGCCCGCCTCTAAATCCTTATAAAATATATTCATTTGTTCGATTTAGCGGCAAAGTTTAGCCAGAGCCTTTAAAAACTTGGAAACCAAATGGCTAATGAACCCTATTGCACGTGACTAGCAGGTGATCACTACCTTCATCCGTTTCCTATGAAGAGGTGTTATCAAGCGATGAAGTAAACGAAGTAGAGGGATAAATATTTAGATGTCAGCTGAGATTTGCGATAGCGCAAAATCACTAATTGAAAACTCTTTTGATTGTTTTATTCGCGCATAATTTCACCTGACATCTAATGGAGACAGTTTTGTTTATCAACATTTTGTTTCTATTTAGACGTTAAATTTTCCCCAAAGTCAGCCCTTCTTTGCTGTAATATTTATTCGCATATGACAACTCGAGAGTTTTCTTTCCACAGATCTGATGGCAAAGCTCAAGGGCAGACTGGACAGCTAACTAGAGAAGGGAGAAGGCGCTCTTCCTGGCATGATCTAGGCAGTTTCTTCCGCCAAAAGGATGGTACACCTCTTGAAGGCGGAGAAACCAAGGTAGAGGGTGCTGAAAATGCCGATGGCGTGGTACGTACAATAATTATATCTCATTTTTTGTGAGAAGACGTCTTTCTTTATTAGGATAAAGCAAGCTTGATAAACAGTACACGATGGCAATTGTTTTAATTGAGAAATGAAGGATGTTTCTGCAAGAGAAAAGTTTGTATTTTCGGAAGTTTCAAATATTTGACCTAGGTTTATAGTTAGCGTAAATTAGGTGGCATAAATTATGCATTTAAAGTACGCCAAAAATCCAAATACTGCAAATTTTGCTTTCTCCGGAATTTTATATTTGGTCAATGATATTTTCAAGATCTCTATCAAGTTCATCGCCTAACAATTTATTATCCACATAAATTGTTCTGGTACTGGAGGAGAAAACACCAAAAATCTGCTATTAATCACAGGAAGGCTTCGGTATTAAAGTCGTACTGAAAGAATGACTTAGCAAACTACGGCTAAACCAGATGAGTAAAAAAACGTGGGGCATTTGGCAAATTTCTTGATACAATATGCTGTGCAAATTGGTTTCTTTAACAATTCATTGCATTGGATAAAGGCTAATTTAGATATGAAAATATATTTGGTCGAAATCGATTTTGCCGTTCCATAATTACGAGTGACTTTAGTGGCCTTTAGTATAATCGTGTTTCGCAAGATTCCTAAAATAGGCCTTTAATTAGATTCATATGCATGCACGTGTAAACTTTTAAACCATGGCAAACATACTGTTCCTGTACTGAAAAATTGAAGTGAGGCATACATTGTGTTAAAGCACAATTAAAGAACGGCTATTGTTATTGATTTTATATCCCTAGGGATCGGGATTATTCATTTTAATTGTCATTGCTAGGAAGCAGAAAGTTCTTATAAAAACGATACCTTTTCACCAAAATGGCTATATCGCAAAATCGTAATTAGATGCAAAGAAATGACCGATTTTAACACACTAAATTTCTGTAACTAATTCAATTCTTCTTCTGCATTATGAAATATCAGCAAACTCAATGTGAGTTGTTTTTCGCCAAAATATGGATTGTTAAACGCCTCACTATTTTCTGATTCTCCTAATACAAGGCTGCTCAACAGCAGCCGGTGTCAACGAGGATTTCGCTGTGCTTTGCGTAGTCTCGAGGTGTGACTCCTACCCACTAAGACCAAAAATTGCAACTAAGGAGTTTCAAAATTCTCTGACGCAGATTATGAGGAGTGACGCTTGACCGCAACACCTAGAAGAGAGATTATAAAGAAGACATTTCGCAATAGCAATTTATCTTGTCAGAATAATCAAGTACTTGCAATCGTTTCAAAGTGTTAGCTAATTCAGTGGTTTGCCATGAGACGTATGCACTGATTCCATAGCTTATCTACTAAATATGTTTCCACAATCAAGGCATTTAGGCCGTTTTTATTGTCTTAATTGCTAGAAGTAAGTTGAGTTCAGCAATGAAGCGTTTTCCTTGACGCTGCCCATATAAGGATCACGTTTTATATTAGAGATATTTCCATAATCAGTTCATTTAGGCCGTCTTCATCGCGTCAATTTCTTGAACAGACTGTAAAGCTGAATTCACCCTTGAAGCGGTTTATTCATTTTATGACGCATGCGCCTTACAAGGTGAGTCACAAAAATTTCGACGTTTGAAAAACCCCAAAAATTTTGGTTTTTCTACTTACCTTTTCAATTTCTTCTTTTTCAGTTACGATGTTTTCAAAGCGGCTTCCTGTTATTTTGTATCCACTTGACGGTTGACCCGGCAGACGCTAATCTGCCCATCGACTAATCCATCTGCCGGGTCAGCCTTCAAGTGGCTACACAATAACAGGAAGCCGTTCTGAAAACATCGCGGCNAGGTGGCTGGTGGGCCTCCTATTTGAGTAATAGAAAACAATACTGCTCTTTGGGTGACCAGAAGACCTGTGAAAGCTTGGTTAGGGTGTGTTTGATTGGTACCAATTATGAAAACGGTAGACTTGGTAGACTCGGAATTCGCGTTTGATTGACTCCGAAATTCTGAAAACGGTAGGTTTGGTAGGTTTGGAAGGCCTTCTGAACCTTCTGCCCCAGAATTCAGAAGGTTTGGCAGACTTTGGAGAGATCCTCATTTCATTAGCAAAACCCTGGTGGTGAATCCAAAACCTGCTGTTTTGAAGATTTTTGTGTTTGATTGGAAATATATTTCCGTCTCTGCGAAGTCTACTGTTTTCAGAATTTGGTAGGTTTTGAATTACCAATCAAACACACCCTTACATGCGTCATTCACAAGGATATTGTGTGGGCCCGCTATTATTCATCATTTATTAAAAGGGCGGCGTCAAGGAAAACGCTTCAAGAGTTAATTCAGCTTTATGTTATTTCTAGCAGCAATTCTCATTTATGTCCCAAAGACGAAACATAATCTAGATTGCCTGGTGCAATTTTTGCTGAAACCTGCTCGCGGTGCAATTAAGCATGCAATTTATGCACAAGTTTCACTGTGTAACAGCGCTTTGAATACATCAGACAGCATAAGGAATTAATTGAACATATGGCAGATCTCAAGAAGCAAATGTTTTCTCAACAGTCGTATTGCAAATGACACATTTCCACAATTTGCACGTGTTTTCGTTAATTAACCATGATTGTATTTGCCATTCGGAAGGCATGGCGAGTGTCTTTCCTACTTCCTCGCAATTTCAAATGCAAATTTTACCAAATTTGTAGAAATTACCACAGCTTTTGGTTTATTCTCGAGCACATGTTGAAAGCATTTCTTAGACATGCGTCGATGTTTCCTCTGTTGTGCAATTAAACGCCTCCAAAAGTGAGAAATTTACGATGCCAGTGTCGGCGGTGAATCTTGCATTTCGCTTATAGCCTATAGCTCAAAACTGAGTGGGATCCGGCAAATACTACAAACAGACAGAGGTGACACCAATTAACTCAAAGCTCGTATTTCACAATTACAAAATACAAAAACTGGGTGGAATTTCAGAAAAAAATTGCTTTTTCCTGGGAATTTCAAGAACATACGTTACGTCAAACGGATGTCAAACGCCTTAAGATGTTGAGAAAATTAATCGAACAGCACCAGACATTCTGCTAGAACATCTGAACTTTAACATTGACCAGCTATGTCCCAAAAATTTGGCTTTTCTGAGGTTTCCTCCATAAACTTCGACGAAAACTAGGTTGGTTTATGTTTGTTCCCAGGAAAAAACTGGGGTCAAGAATTTTACAGTACTTGACCACCCCTGGATAGTTTGACAAGAAAGAACTTGTGATTTCCAAGCTCCATTTTATTTTATTGGTTGACAGTTTTTGGCTAAAGCATACTTTATAATCGGTTTATATCTGGGCAATTGTGGAAGATATATAAAATGAAAAGCATAACCAAATTTTGTGCAATTGTGACTCTATTAGCATGCGTTGTTACCCTCCAAAAATGTTCAAGGAAAAGCTTAATCCAACTTTTATGCAAAATTTTAAATCATTTTAAATCATCTTCAACATCAATCATCATCATCGACCAAATCAAGTTAGATTTGGCACCACTAGCCTCAGATTGTTAGGACCAAAAGTGTGGAACAGTCTTCCAAATGAGATGAAACCCGCTCAAAACATCACAGTTTTTAAACGGCTGACAAACAATGGAAAGGAGTGAAATCTTCTTGTAATGCATGCAGATATGACGAATCGCAAAAATTAATCACTTTTTGAGGCCAATATAATACGGCAAATTTAAGGGTTTTAGAGGAAAGGGGGGAGGAGAATGTATTTCGGTAGTTTTGTTTAAATATAGCGTATATAATTATTTTAAAAAAGTAGATTAAATATTCGAAATAGATTCTTTTTATTCATAATTAGAAGCTATTGTAATTATTTTTTCGAATCAAAATAAGATGATATATACTGCTTGGAAAATAACTTGATATTTAAGGATTCCTTGAAAATTCGATACAGCTTTTTTAATGATCTGAATTTCTCTTGCGCAGGTGGACAAGCTTCAAAAGCTCCTTATGAAGAAGAAGAAGAGATTTTAAACGGTCGCCAAACACAGCAATACTACGACCAAATGATTGCGCAGATCAACGACAAAATCGCTAAAGCGGTTGAGCGTGGACAGAGTCCGTATGCGGTTTACGCGGCAAATGATGACGAAGAAAGTGACTGGTGTTGATTCGTTTATCGGTGCTGGTCCTTTGCTGACAGATTTTGCTGCCATTATGAATTGATGGTCTGCTATTTTGAATTGATGGTCTGCCATTATGAAATGTTGTTCCGCGAAAACAAGCTTGATACGGTATATACTCGATTTTGCCGTCGCGCCAAACATTTATCATCACAGTCGATACGACATCAACAATTGGACCTATACCATTGTGATCACTTCCTTCCAGAAATCATGAATTCTTAGAATCGACAGAGGAACTGGAAGAGATGGTGCATTACTTGTAGTGAGAACTTTGATGTATTAACAATCAAGAACTATATAGCCAAAGGAACAAAAAGAGCACAACAAAAATTAGTTATAATCATTCATTGGTTTTCATAAATTTCTTTATAATCCATACTAAATATGTCATAGATCTAAAGGCTAGGTTTAATAGCCAGTCTGCTGCATGGCTTGCCCATGGTATGAATAGAAGTCATCAGAGGGAGGGCATTTTGATTTCATTCAAAATTTTGATTGATTGATTGATTGATTGATTGATTGATTGATACATCTCTGTTGCAGTACATTAGTACCAGATCAGTGATTAGTACCAACAGCCATCAGGCGAGGGGAGATTAAATTGTATTTTCAAGATATTCTAAGATTAGTTACCAATTAGAAAGCTGAATGCCCATGAGAGAACACTTTACCTCCAAACGCAAGATTTTCTATAATTTGCATGCAAATTGTAAGGTGGACCTTGTGATAGTTCAGTCTTTTCATTAATTAACTTCTTCCTCGAAAATCTTTTGCGGACATTGTGGAGATAAGAATAACAGACAATTCTAGCAGGAGGCAATGGGCTTTCACAGGATGTAAGATTGATGTCTGTGGGATTTGAAGCAAAAAAGTTGCTAGCATTCCCAAGGGACTAGACCCCCTTTAGTTACCCTGAAACTCAAATTCCTCTCAATTTTCAAACTCTACTCTTGGAGATCTTTCGATTGATGCCTGTTTGACAATGCTTTGATGAGANGTGGGATTTGAAGCAAAAAGTTGCTAGCATTCCCAAGGGACTAGACCCCCTTTAGTTACCCTGAAACTCAAATTCCTCTCAATTTTCAAACTCTACTCTTGGAGATCTTTCGATTGATGCCTGTTTAACAATGCTTTGATGAGAAATACAAACTTTGCAGCTGAAAACATTTTTGGTCCATCTAGTTTTTGGGGTACTACAATTTTTGGGTTGAGCGCCAGACTATACACATAAACACACGTCTGTGAGTGCAGCTATATTTGCATGTTCGCGGATAAGATGCGTTATATGTCGAAAGATAATGCAGTTCTCTCTCAATAAATGCCCTTTGTATGACTTTAGCCTCCATATCTTTATTAGTAAGTGCAGGTGAACTAGGGATGGAAGGTATCTAAAATTTAATTTTGTACCCTTCTCAAAACAATGTTGCGGATGGCTGGCTAAATAATTCAAATACTCTTGTCATCTGAAAATTTCTTCCTGCCTCGACCAATAGAAAGCAAAAATGAAACCACGTAACAACTAATACAAAAAAGACATTTGTCATTAAATTTTTGGCTTGCTGTTTTATCATATGTAGCACTACATCATTCATTATGGAGAGAAAGAAGGATATCATATTCTGTCCTTGAATTTTCTTCATCAACAAGCAAAAACCGACATATACTAGACTAACAGTAATGTTTAGCAATATTGGTATTTACTGGACGAAAACTCTCGGCCTCATTTGGTGAGAGTCTTATATTAACTGTAGACAGGATGCGTGTTAATTTATGATAGAATCCTAATAGGATTTTCTTCAAGTTGATTGGCTCTACCTCGACCTATACCCGCAGAACCAACATAGCAAGTTACCCCCTCGCCCGAGGATCCCACAGGATAGACGTTGCGGCCGGGGGCACAGAGGACACCGTGCCGCTCCAAGTTTTTGAAAGTGCCCTATTTTAGCCTCAAAGTGCCCATTTCCTCAGCATTTTTTAAGCTTAAATGTGCCCCTCCAGTTATAAAAGTGGTCCTTCTGAGAGCTGCTCCCCCCCCCCAAGTGAGGACTGCTTCCTATTTCCCTGGATCCCAGTGCTTATCAACCGTTGTCTTTGTGTCCATGCAGCATATTCTTTGCGATGTTTTCTTCTAGTCTAAGACAAACTGAGTTAAAATNCCCCTTTAGTTACCCTGAAACTCAAATTCCTCTCAATTTTCAAACTCTACTCTTGGAGATCTTTCGATTGATGCCTGTTTAACAATGCTTTGATGAGAAATACAAACTTTGCAGCTGAAAACATTTTTGGTCCATCTAGTTTTTGGGGTACTACAATTTTTGGGTTGAGCGCCAGACTATACACATAAACACACGTCTGTGAGTGCAGCTATATTTGCATGTTCGCGGATAAGATGCGTTATATGTCGAAAGATAATGCAGTTCTCTCTCAATAAATGCCCTTTGTATGACTTTAGCCTCCATATCTTTATTAGTAAGTGCAGGTGAACTAGGGATGGAAGGTATCTAAAATTTAATTTTGTACCCTTCTCAAAACAATGTTGCGGATGGCTGGCTAAATAATTCAAATACTCTTGTCATCTGAAAATTTCTTCCTGCCTCGACCAATAGAAAGCAAAAATGAAACCACGTAACAACTAATACAAAAAAGACATTTGTCATTAAATTTTTGGCTTGCTGTTTTATCATATGTAGCACTACATCATTCATTATGGAGAGAAAGAAGGATATCATATTCTGTCCTTGAATTTTCTTCATCAACAAGCATAAACCGACATATACTAGACTAACAGTAATGTTTAGTAATATTGGTGTTTACTGGACGAAAACTCTCGGCCTCATTTGGTGAGAGTCTTATATTAACTGTAGACAGGATGCGTGTTAATTTATGATAGAATCCTAATAGGATTTTCTTCAAGTTGATTGGCTCTACCTCGACCTATACCCGCAGAACCAACATAGCAAGTTACCCCCTCGCCCGAGGATCCCACAGGATAGACGTTGCGGCCGGGGGCACAGAGGACACCGTGCCGCTCCAAGTTTTTGAAAGTGCCCTATTTTAGCCTCAAAGTGCCCATTTCCTCAGCATTTTTTAAGCTTAAATGTGCCCCTCCAGTTATAAAAGTGGTCCTTCTGAGAGCTGCTCCCCCCCCCCAAGTGAGGACTGCTTCCTATTTCCCTGGATCCCAGTGCTTATCAACCGTTGTCTTTGTGTCCATGCAGCATATTCTTTGCGATGTTTTCTTCTAGTCTAAGACAAACTGAGTTAAAATTGTGTAGATGTGTAAACATATTTCTGTAGTTAGTAATAACTGTATCAATTTCTTGTAAATAGATTGTATCTTATCAATGCAATTAACTTGAAAATCTCAATAAAGAAATATGTTTCTTTTTTACGTTTTCAGACCTAGCAAAATGATAAGCAAATGTGCAAAAATGTTGACTTAGCTTTCCATCAAGTGCTACCGTCTATACTACGCCATAAGCAGATGTTTCTCATTCCCTCGCGGTTTTTAAGGAGGCAAGGCAAGGGCAAGCCCGTTGCTCCTAAGAGCGCATGCAAAAATTCGCTTGAAGTAAAGGATTTCTCCGATGAAAATGAGTATAACAAGTGATATCCCTTATGATACATATTCTAAACGCAAATGGGATCATGCCTCGTTTGCTCCTTCCGATCACAGGGCATTTTGCAGCAAGAGGGACAATCTATGTCCTTGATTAACAACCCAGCCAAACTTCAGCGGAACAGAATAAGTTCATCAAATTGAATATGAGTTGATTTTTATCATAAAGCTTCAAAATTCAGAACGATAACTCTATCCTTTATACGCCGTTTTTCGAGAAAACAACTTTCTAGAGATATGAAGACCTGGACATTGAATGCTGAAACATGTTAGTGCCTAACTAATTGCCTGAATAATACCGCAATTGTACCGAAAACATAATACCACAATTGTTTCACTAGATTTCACCATATTCAAATCAAAGAACTTCGAAGACAGTCATTAGCATGTACGCTGAGTCAAACTAAGGATACCTTTTATCTTGGAGGAAAATTACAAGTAAAAATGACTCAAGGAACTTTTTATTTTTTCATATTTTGAAATTTGTCCGAAAGATTTGCTCAGGATATAACATAACACAATGGTCAAAATCGCTACACTATAATTCTTTGGAATTAAAAATATGAGGATTTTCCGTTCAAGCGTAGCAATTGACTTCAATGCGCATTTCAATTGTATGTCCAATCACGCACTTGTTGTCCTTAAAATTTTCAAACGAAGCAAAATTTTCATTCGGGCCATTATCTATTTGAAAGAACACACTGGCAAAAGGGTGCGATATTATCATGTCAAATTTTTTCCTAACACATAATCACCCAGATTGGTCATGCAAGATTAATCGTCTGCGATTTGCATCAATTTTTAAACTTGAGGTCACCTCTTTGCAATAAATTATAAGTTATTTACGTCCAATAATAATCTTATCTGCTTGGGAAATCTGCCCAAAATGGACCCAACCCAGTCTTTTAAGATATAGTAGCCAGAGAGTGAAGACTTGAGATGCATTTACACATGAAACGACTAAAATCATAGATAGCGCTATACTGTATAAAGCGATACGCAACGAGCTTGCCGAGCAAGCTCTTAAATACAAGATTTTCAAATCGTATAAAAATGACATTCGTACTCGACTACTTGGTTTTATTAACAAATTTGCCTAATATTTCTTGCGAGTAATTAATCCTGCATAATTCAACACTAAAAACGACCTTACTTACGATTCAATTACGTCTACAGATGGACATGTCTTAATTAAGTCAACTTTTTGCTCTCTCGTAAATTCCGTGACCAAACACACCGGTTCTCGATGTGCAATCGCTAGCGTGATGTTCGAATGCTTGAGATTTCGCTTTGTCTGTTCGGAATGTTTCGAGTTGTGCAGGAATCTTCAAAGAAAAAAATCACAATTATTTTCATTTACAATAACGTAGGAAATAATTTTAGCAACAAGAAAAATAGCAAACTTAACCTGAACTGCTTGAAAAGACAGTCAGCTAAACTTTAGCGGTTACTTCAAAGTGAAACATTCGAAAGTTTGAGCCAAAATGCATCAACAAGGGAGGGTGAATTTTGTAACACAAAAGAAAAATTTGTGATAGGCAAAGCGATTTTCGGTTCTAAAGAACAGATTTCACACCTTCAGCGCATCGAAGCATAAGGTTTTGCTGTCCTATTTTATAATGATTTGACTGAGTGCACTCAGACGTGTGAAATATATTCTTCATTTTCCACTTTCATTCATTTTGAAATATTTATGAAGGTTATAAGTTTTATATCAAGATATGTTTTTCAAACCGACCTGTTTCAGAACTGACAATCGCTTCGTCTTATCGCAAACATGTTTGGCATGATTGGTAAAACTCTAGGATGACCATGATGGGAAGTCCTATAGGTTTTGCTCGTTCGGCCGGGTCATCTAACAGTTACAAGCGGATAAGGTTACAGTACAGGCACAGGCGGTTGTCAAAGATTAAAGAATGCGAAGCCCGGCCTCTATTTTTTTTAACGAGCAAAACAAACGTTGAAGGGACGTTGGTTCGTTTGACCAGCACTGGATAATGGATTATAGCGACCAAATTCGAGACAGCAATTTTTGAGTGAATGTTGGCTCAAATATTGATTGTTTGAAAAATGTTTACAGTAGTTGGATGCAAACTGCAGACTGACAACGACCTGGGATTGTTCGCTTGCTCCATTAATGGGAAGCTCGGTAAAGGTTTTGAAAGTGGAGTGAAGCAGTGTCCCGTCTCTTTTTTAGGTGGCTGCTGTTTAGTAGAAATTTTAGTCATTCTACAAAATAGTCTGGATCAAGCGTATTTTTATACATTTGTATTCAAGAGGCTCGATTGAGCGTCGTTAGGGCCTTTATCACTGCTATGCTCATTTGAAAATTCGTCAGATTTCTGCAAAATGTATAAAAAAAAATGTTGCCCGATCCAGAATCTTTTATAGAACAGCTTTTATATGTATTCAGTCCGATGTACCTATAGAAATTTTCGCTTACAATATTAAATTAAACAAGAATGTATGCAAACTTACCTTCTGAAATCTTCTCATTTGCCATGGTGGAAGTGGATCTACAGCTGGGGAATGTCTTCGCAGCATTGAAGCACGTGTTTCGTAATATCCTTTACCACTTCCTGTTCTTTTCTAGAAAAAATATAGAATCAAATTAAAGAACCATTGCTAACCATGATCCTTTGTGCGCCGAATGAAAAGCAAAAGAAAGAGAACCTAGACCAGAAACGACTTTCATATCATACGAAAGTCGCCTTTAGAGCCGCAAAGGATCATGGTTAGCTATGGGTCTTTAATAACTTGTTGAACATATTTGCAATGCTACACTAGCAATATATACTAGGATTTTGGCTGGAGGGGTTATTCGTAGAAAACATCGAGCTCAAATATTCAATATTCATGACCTCATCTTCGGCTCCTTTGAGGCCAAACAACAAAGAAAAATTAATTTTTTCTGCAAAAAAATAATATCCAAATGCCTCCTTTGTCGTTATGATCTTGAGTGAGGAACATCCAATCTGAAGCCAGTCAAACATTTTTAGCCTCTTGCAGCAATGTTTTCAGATGTTTAGAGTTCAAATCATAAAGGTATGACCGATTCAATAATTAGCTTAGATCAATCCTTGGAGTTCGCAAAAAGATTCAACAATTTAGGAGGAATTATTTTCTGTGTAAGAAGCATGTACTGTAGTAAGGAGGGGCATAGAGAATTTCGGATTGCATGATTGTGGCAATGTTTTCATACGGACTTCAGATTCTTGCAATATCTTGCAAGGATTTTCAGATATTTCGATCGCATGGGATCTCGAATTGAACTTTGGATAAAAAGAACTAAGGACAAATTTTACATTCCATTGAAATGTGTTAGCGAGTTTCATTGAAAAAGTTGTTGGATTATCAGCTTTCACTAACAGTTTGAGCATAAAGTAAGATTACGAAAGCTTGCTACTTACTAGTGCCTCAGTGTTTCTGCTATTCATCTCAGCCAGCCTTCTTTCTTTCAACCATCTGGTTTGGTAACGATTCTCCAGTAAATCAAATACTGGCGTAACTGGTCTCCTGGAAAGAAAAACAGTATTTTAAGCATTTTACATTTATGTTGTAAATACACTAAATGTCGTTTTAAGTAACTGAAAAATTTTTAAATTCAATTTGCCACTAATCTTAAAATATTCTTTTCAGACAGATACATTGACATCCAAATGTTTCGGACAGGAACGTTTCAGAGAAAAGACTTTTGACAAACAAGTTTCAGACATTTTTTGAGAAATCAGAAACGATTTTCTTTTTAACAACTTATTGATCAAATCTTTCACTTGAAATCGCTCTTACTTGCATAACCTAATTGCAATGAATATTTTTTGAACGCTTTGAAAGTTAATTCGCATAAACATTTTCAGACAGAATTTTGTTTAAAACTTTAACCATCCAAAACTTTGGATTTTAGGTCAATGACAAATATTTTTTAGATTATGAATTTCCTAAATATGGCTGGCTTTGAATCATATTCTGAAACTTACACAGAAGTCAAGTTCATGTTCATTTCTTTATTTTCTCCTATCGCAGAAATATTTATTGCTGCATTCATTTTTGTGCAGTTTAATCAACACAAATAGTTTCATGCAAATAGCTTGCAAAATCAATTGTTGGTCGATTCCCAAAAACTATAAGTTGCAAAAATAAAACTTACTGTGATGGCATCCCAAATACCATTGTAGGAGGAAGCCTCTTTGGAAGTTTTGGTCTATGCTCCTTTGATGGCTTTCTATTAAAATCATGTGTTGCTCTGTATTGTGCCTGCTCTTCAGATGTCACTAGACCAGCCTGTGTTGCAGATTTGTTTAATTTTACAAAATCCCTTGGTTCATTTTTAATCTGTCTAGTTGCCATTTTGTTTGGTTGATAAATCAATGCTACAATTGGAAAATGTACTCATTTATTTACCAAATAGCTAATAATCTTTACAAATACGTGCAAACTTTTCAAAGAATTTAAAAGAATGAATGAATGAATGCAAACTAAATAACAACTAAACAAACAACTACAAAATGTTACACATGAACGATCAATTATTGATAAATGTTACAGCAAAGACTTTGAAGGCTGGCTTTTTATTTTTACTCAAACCTTCTAACCATTGTTGATCAAATTTATTTGCAACCATACGACTTTGGATGAATAAGAAAGAATTTGGGCTGAAAATTTGTCACACCCACAATTTCTATTTCTCTGTGTTATGAAAATACTCAACAATAACAATGTCCTATTTAGCATGCAATGCAAATTCCTGAATGCTGACCAAAGATGCAGGTTATTACTTTCATAAAAATTAATGAGCTGCAAAATGAATATATTGAAGCTGAATATCACATACTATTCAATGATACAATCTTTTCATAACATACCTTCCGCTGCGCCTGTTCCCTGCCCTAAACTTTTTTTTCCATAAGAAAAATCACCAGGTGGAAGTGTATAGCACCTTGTTAATGGCCTCCCAAGCTTAGACTAAAAAGGAAAGAAATTAAAATGGAAATTTTATTTATATAATCTTGTCTCTAATACCGCATTCACACTGGCAAGTTAAACCAGCTTAAAATAAACCAAGGTTATTGAATGCTGCGTTCTAATTGGTCGATCCAACAAATTGAATGCACTTAATTGGTTGAAATTTAACCTAAACTAGACAAAGCTGGTTTAACTGCTGCAGTGTGAATGAGGTATAAGACAGTTCAGTCTACTTTAATTTGCTGCATCAAACAAGACAATTCCTACACTAGATGCATTTCACAAAAAGCAAATATTTTGGAGCGTAATGATCAATTCAAATATACCAAGTTTTATAATATCTACAGTAGAGTGGTATCTACGTACAATAGTTGCTTTCACTATTTTTATTTTGAAGGAAAGTAGCTGATGTGCTGCTGGCCAAAATGCTCTCACTGGATTTCAACAATTAAGGACTAAATAATTTAGACCAACATGAGGGAATGGATCCAATAGTTCTATTGTTTGCAGCAAACAATTCAATGGCTGATAAAAATTAGTTTGTACCCTGCTGGGAGCTGAGTCTTCTGAATAGTTAATTGCAAAGACATACACAAGTAAATTTGAGACACAAGCATCCAGCATAAAAGGACAATAAAACATTTTACACATTTAAATATGAAGGAGTGTCTCCAAGCTATTTTTTCTGATATTTGAAGAAGACAACACTGGAGTCTCAAGTTGGTTACCAACTAACAGGTACTTTGCTGCACCACAACGCAACAAACATTTCTTCTTTAAAATCAAAGCACATTAAAGCAGCAAAACCTCAAGATGAATTTGACTATACATTGTATTACAGAAGAGAATAAAGATATTCTGTGATGATATGGACTTGCCCAAGTCGTCTTGTAAGAAGCGTTTCTTTCTTACAAGACAACTTGGGCAAATCCAGTGATGATATTAAAAATGTCTCGTAGCAAAAGCAGTGTCATAATAGAATTTAAAAGAGAAGTAACTTACTTTCATCAGCAAAGGATTGTTAAATTGTGATTCTCTCTGCACTCCCAGTCTCAAGTCTCCTAGCGAGGAGTCCATTCTTGATCTGCCAATAAAAATTCGAGTTTGCTGTTAAAAAAGACCATGATTTCTCCGTTGGTTTCAAATCGTTACGATGGCTTTTTCAGATTCCAAATAAAATATTGTCAGTAAACATAAATGAGCTAGTCTTGGCCTTAAATTTCAGGTACAGCAAATGAAGATAAAAATACTGCCTCTGCTCGGTCTGTGTGTAGAGTTTGAAAAGCGAAATGACCGTATGTAAACTGTAAAGTAATCATAGGCCAAAAAGGGTGGTTAGGTTGCTAATATAAACAATGTTCCCTGGCCTAACAGTAAGTAACCAAGTTCTGGGTCAAATGCACTTTGGCGGACACAGCTTCCAAGGAAAACAGAGGTTGAATTGAGTTATATTGTAAGAACTGATTGCTGATTGGCTTTCTAAACAATAGCAATAGAAAATCTATCATCTGATTGGATAATGCAAAATTCTAACGTGATTCGACTGATTCGCACTTGCGGGAGAACGTCAAAATGAACTAAACATGGCCTAAAACTGCAGCAGGAACCGGCGCGATCGATATATTCTTTTGCTTTAACATTTTTGGGGGCTGCCGCCCCCAAACCCCCGCTTATTCAATAAGAATATTTCAATCTAAGTACTGATGCATTTTCCATCCAAAAATCGGTATAAAATTCAAACACGGGGAAACCTTAAAAGTGTGTCCGCTAAAGTGCAAACTAGCCCAAGTTCTTATCTAAATTAAATAAATTAACTGAAGAACTTACCAATGTTTTATGCTTGTGTCAACTTGTCCCTTTATGTGGAGCGACCTTTCTTCAACTCTTTTCTCTAACTGATCCGCTAATTGTGTCAAAAGTTGATAAAAGAAACTCGAGACATCCACAAAAGGCATAAGGCAACAAACACTTTTGTTGTTATGGAAACTACACAAGCCTCGTTTCCGAACAAGAATCTTGTTGCCATAGAAATAGCAGCCTGCACAGACAGAGGTATACCTATGCGCTCTCGCTCCTTCAGTCGAAACTTGTCAAAGTTTTGCAGAGAGACCCCGCAATTTGTTTCCCAGGGGTGTATACTGGTATAATTTGGATAGGGGTGCCCAGGTTATTTTTTGGGTCTAAAATATGGGCAAGAATTATCCTTTTTGGTCAGTCATTTGTATAGTTATTTTTTGGATTCATGAAATTCTGGATTATTTTATTGGGTCTCAAATATGAGAAAAATTAAAAAGAAGTAGAGAACAAAATAATTTACAACAAAATCAAATTCAAGCAGCATTACTCTTCGTCTCCGAACAAATATGACAAAAGGCCCGGGGACGAGGTTGAATAGTGACAAATGTAAATTGTACACCTAACCCGGGTGTTCCAAAAAAGTATAAAACATTTCAGTCTGGTTCCCTGACTTCATTTTCGACTAGGGGGACTGGGCTCCACAGAAGCGGTCTAAAATAACAAATCGCTTCACAGGCGTGTCCAGAACTCTCACACGCGAACGTGGTCAAGTTGACGCAGGGAACCAGGATGTGTAAGGGTTTGAACAATTCCTGCGGAGGAACCTTATTTTCAAAAAAAATATTATTCGACAATTATGATACACGTTTTTTCTTTTATAAGAAACTTGGATCAGCCCATATTACTAAAAGTTTCTTAATTTCACATGGAAATTTCCTCTTTTTAGTATTAAAAGTTTCTTAATGTGTTTCTTATTTTTTGGATGCATGAATTATGATGTAGTTTCTACCATTGCCACATATTTGTCTCTTTACATACAGTACAATCTTTAGCAAGAAAAAGAGTTGTATTGGGCTCAAAACACAAAATTATATAGTGAATATTACTCAAGAATTGATTTTGAGCAACGAATTTGCCATGAGGTTGTTTAAATTTAGCTTTCAAAAGTTTCTTAGCGTTTCTCAAACATAGTACTAGAGTTTCTTAAATTTTCAGCCATCCTAGTACTAGTTTCTTATAAACCAATTTCTTATATAAAAAAAAACGTGTATAGTTGATAGATGATTACGAATAGCTTCTCTGTTGTAACTATAGCATCCGTCACATTTGATTGACATTCTAGTACAAAGTGATTGCGTTGCAGGCAAAGGATTTCCTACGGCCGACCAGTCAAGCCACGAACATAATAAATAGACCGAAAAAGATGGACCCAGCCAAGGTCAGTGGCCAAGATGACTAGGTTTTTCAGGGCATCTCGTTTGTTTATACATTCGTTGCTAGACTTGTCCGTCGCATAAATTCCTTTATCTGTAACGCTGGTCTATTTTTATCAAAAATCTATGAATTGTGTTTATTTTATCTTATACAAATCTTTCCTTGTTTTTTCTTCATTTTGTTTCCCATAATGGCAAAGTTGAAATAAATGGCAAGTGGTGTCATCCGATCAGACAAAAATTACGGAAGAGCTAGGTAAATTAGAAACTCTCAAATTTGCTGAAATTAACCAATGGAGAGCGCACTAAAATTTCAGGATAAAACCTGTGGTGAATGTTTTGTTCGAACAAAGAGAACCGGAAATACACAAAGACACGCGTGGACAGACAGCATTCTTTAGATTCCTTTGCCTGCACAGCCGCATCAAAGAGGAGCCTGGGGCGAGATGAAAACAATGCCTTCTGTTATGAAACAATAGTAGAGATAACGACATCTTTTGTTTCTGGCCTAGTATGGCTGCTGGATGCTGATGACCCTGTCTGCAAAGGAAGCTCTCTTCTGTCTACTGTAAATGCAAAAGGAATAATGCTCCTCTACACGTGAGGTTCCTGTCAGGACCGCAAGTTGCTCAGAAAGATGTCTTCCCAACAAGCTCCTGTAGCAAGCACAAGTACCTCAACCCCAACTCAGGCTTCCCACAGCCATGCTCAAGCAGGCCCTGCAGCTGCAGCCGTTTTCCTCAGCTCTGCTTCAAGCTCAAGTTCTTCCAAACGATCCAGTAAACGGAAGGTGAAACCTAATCCACCCATATTCAGCACCTTCTCAAACACTTTTACAGACAAGAACAATGACTTTGTGTGGTAAGTTTGACAGTGAGTTCATTTAGGCCAGAAGAGGGAGCCAAACTGGAAATGGGTTGCAACCATTTTGGTTGCAGAAGGGACATACCGGATTTCCTCTGCTATGGCCCCCCTGGGCGCTTATTCAAATCATTATATTTAACTTTAAAAACTTACACAAAAAACCGCAAAAAAATAGGTAAAATCCAGAAAATTGTATGCTCTTTTTGACGTAATTTGCCCCTCTTGCTTGTGTTTGTTAAAAAATTGGCAAGTGGCGAAATAGAAATGCTTGGGATGAGATAGATATGTACCTTTTTGGAGATTTGCTAATTCAAGACCTTTGTTCAAGAAGAGACACTCACTAAAGGAAACAAAGTATCTGCATTGGGCCCATTCAGATTTGCAGAGTGAGCACTTTGACACCAGAGAACAATAGTTAAAAAAAATGCATAGAGAAAAAAAAGAAAATTTGGTTGTACAAACACCTGAGGTACTGATATCTCATCAGAAAGTGCCATAAGACTCAAGGGGCCCAACCACCACAGGCCAGATTGAAAAAATTTTCTTGAGCAGTGGATTTCTCCACAAATCCCCTATTATTTCAGCCGTGCTTTGTGCCGCAATTTAATACAAAACATGAAAAGAAACAATAGGCCTATTTTTAATGATATGAATTGAGCCGCAAAAACAATTTTGAAAAAGAAGAACTTCCTCCACAGTTTGCAAACTCAGTCCAGTCTGGACCAGGGGTGACATATAGTAAATTCTTTCTAAAAGGTTCGGTTTGGATTGGGTTGCAACCTCATCAAAACGCACAACCTAGAATACTTTCTTGCATGAAAACACTTGATGTCTTTTGCTGTTCCAGTTCTCTGAGCCTTTGGGTCACGTTGCATGAAATCAGGTTACTTGCAATTTGCAAACTATACATGCACACAATATCACTGTATGTTTTCCAAGCAAGAAAAGGGCAAATTCAGTGGCGGACACTAGGGGGTGAGGGGGTGCGGTAGCTTCCCCAATGTTGGGTAAAACAAAGATCTTTTGTTTGAAAACGATTGAAATAAACAATGCTTTTTAAGTAAAACAATAGCTTGCCCCCCAATATTTGGCAAAGTGTCCGCCATTGGGCAAATTCCTTTTTAGTACCCAGAAAAGTTCTCCAGAAGATCTTTTAAATAGCCTTTTAGGGCTATGTAGTCAAGTAAGAACCATGTATTTTTCAAATAACAGATAATGTATATCAGATTATGCTACAGTATATATGTCAGATTATGCTACAGTATATATTTTTAACATTTAATTCATGTCTTGCTTCATTGTAGCCCTGTGTGCTTTGATATGATTGATGAAGCATACATGACAAAATGTGGCCACAGCTTTTGGTAAGTTGCAAGCATTTTAATTTCAGATTTTTCTTTCAGAGTCCTTTGAAAGGGCAAAACTAGAGGTGGCAATAACTACATCAGATGGGACACTTTCCTCACTACTTCTTTTCAATCTTTATAGGAGCCACCCAAATTTTTCCCCATTCAGCCTTCTCTTTGGGATCTTAGTTGATGATTTGCTTGGGCCAGTGTCAGCCTAACAAAATTGGAAAATGGTTCTGTTACTGAACTTGATCAATTTTTAGAACAAACATTCTTGATATTCACAAAAAAAACTTTTGTAACAGGACCGCTGAGATGGTTTTGAGGCTATGTACAAACTAAAAAGATGTGAGACCCATTGCAGCAGCAAAGTTGGCAGATAACAGGGCTCCAAGGGCAGTCCCCAGGGGCTACAGTTATTGTGGATTTTACTTTGGCTGAGAATAGACCCCCTTCAGTGAAATCAAATACATTAAACTAAGGTCACTCCTATTATTAGCTTAAGGAAAAAAATCGTTCTTAAAATCAATTGCAAAAAACAAAGCTTGCTGTTTGCTTGAAATTAATTTTTCTTGGTCCAATTCTTGTAGTACATGCCTTTACTGTCAGTGAAGTCATTGTTTAGATTCTGTATTTGCTTATTTAGCTGATATATATTCTTTGTTGCAGTTATCAATGTATTGTGAATAGTTTAGAAGAAAGTAACAGATGTCCAAAATGCAACTGTGTAATTGAAAGAAAAGATCAAATCTTTCCTAATTTCTTATGTAAGTATATATATATCTTTAGCTTTCTATATTTTTACTGAGACCATTATTGCTGCATTAAGAAGATGCACATTGTATGTACAATGGAAGAATTGATGCTAGAAAAGCTTTTGTTAATATAGACTGATAAGTGAATAAATTTGAGTGCAGTTGCAAAAATTGTTCAGCCAAGAATGAAGATCAACCAATTGATGAATTAATAAAAAATGCTCAACGAAGTTCCATAAAAAATTCTATAAAATGAATTTGAATTTGTATCTTTTTTGCAGTAAATGAATTGATCTTGAAATACAGACAAGGAAACATTATGCCAAAAAGAAGGAAAGCTGAAGCTTCTGTAAGTTTGTGATTTCGATTGTTCCTGCACTTGTATTTGCTAAAGGCGATGATACATGCCTTACGAAGAGAGGGGCTTGAGCTTGATCGAGCACCTCCGCGTGCACCTACTGTAGAAATTTCTACGAGCTCAATCAATTGAGTGCCTTGGCTTACAAATCCCTTTATTACAGTGAGTTTGTGTTGTGTAACTTTAATTCAAAGATTCAGATCAATATTTGTCTCATAATTAATACTTTGTGTAGTCTTTTCCTCTTTGGCATTCCTTCAACTTGTATGCAAACAGCCTTCAACGGAGTGTTGAGCGTAAAATAGACCCCACGTTTACAGCCTCAGTTTCACGGTAATCAGCCATTCATTTTTTACCTCGTTTGCGTTAAAGTGCTTCCTAAGCATTGTGCAGCATCTGGTTATCATAGGAATAACTGTTGTATGGTCGCATGCAACAAAGTTTTCATCTCATTGACTGTGTCAACAAGATCAAATCAATCAATTATGAATTTGTTGTTTTCCTAGCTGCTCAACCGAGTGCCTGCAAAATTTAAGGTGCTCAAATTTTTCAAGCACCTGCATTTTTTTCCTCACAAGCCCTGGATGATAGTACTTTGAATTTTCAAAAGAAGTTATATATATCTTTTTGGGGTGTCATGTTTATCACATTATTTTGAATCAACCATCCGATCATGGTGACTTGATAACATGAATGATTTTCATGACATGAAATTAAAGCTGAAAAATACGATAAGGTAGCAAAATTCTAAAGTTTTTTTTATATGCTCATAAAAATTACAACGAACGAACAACTACACTACGATACCAACAGGTAGCATGGAATTTCATAACAACCCTGCGGCCATTTACAATTAAATCAAAGTCTGTCTCAAAATAGATGCCAGGTTTAGACATTCAGGGAACTTAAATCAATATCAAGCTAGATTCTAAAGTTGTAACCTCCCTGTAAAATAACATCAATTGGCTCTCTAAAATTATCGAAAGGTTTTGTTTTCTCTCTAGGCGCATTATGTTGCTGAGTTGAAAGACATGATCGTAGCTGATTCTTTGGAATTGTCTGATGTCAAATATCTTCTTGGTGCATTACGGAGAAGAAAGGAAGGTCTTGAAGCTGTAAGTGTTTTTATTTTAGCCCCAACCTTTAAACTTCCATAAAATTGTTGCAGTATTTTGTAACTGTGAGCCAAAGCCTTTTTTGAAAACAGTAGGAATCAACCATAATATATATATATCCTTTATACATGATTTGCTAGTTTACAGTATTATGTAATTAGACAATGTTTCCTTAAGTCTTTGTGTTTTATTTTAGCCCCAACCTTTAAACTTCCATAAAATAGTTGCAGCATTTTGTAACTGTGAGCCAAAGCCTTTTTTGAAAACAGTAGCGATCAACCATAATATATATATATCCTTTATACATGATTTGCTATCTTACAGTATTATAGAATTAGACAATGTTTCCTTAAGTCTTTGTGTTGCATAGAAGTTGACAATCTTATTGACTATACTGGATGCGTAAAAAGCTCACATTTTCAGCCCTTTTTGAAGGTTTTTGAAAGATTTTTGAAACAACCTTCTCTTGAAAACCATAATTTTGGAAAGGAAAGGCTGATTAAGTCAGGTAAATTTTTAAGTTTAGTAAATGGATGTAATGTTCCCGATTGCTCAATCTTATTATCAAGAACATTTCTAATTACTGGCTGTGTTCCAAGTTCAAACGTAATGAAATCCTTTTTTGGGAGGTTTGCACTTTTAAAAGTTCCATCTTTGTGATAAATAGATTTAAAGTAAGTTGTTCTCACACTTGACTAATTATATACGAAAAGTCCTTACTAGTGGCTGTTACTTCTTATCATTGTTAGCGTGTTTGTCTTATAGGATGGCAAAGCTGCTCAACTGGAGATTCTAAAAGATTTTCTACACCAAGTCAGAAAGCATAAACAAGATGTATGCCATTTTTACGAATACACCTTCGTTTGTCACGAATTAGTTCTATGCTGATTGCTGTCTTTAAATTTGAGAAACTCTAGTAGTACGATATTTGAGAGGCACTGAGAAACTTTGAGAAACTATAAATTACTAAGTTGGTTTTGTTGATGCTATTTGCTGTAGATTAATTCATCTCCTCTTCTGTAATCACGAAATTCTTCTAAAAAGGGCAGACTTTGAAATAGACATATATTCTGAAATTGCTGCTTGGCAGTGTACTGTTTCATGAAGCACCCAAAATAACACAATTTCAACCGGCATTGTCCTCTGTCTCATCTTGAGGTGCCACTTGTTTTTGCATAATGGTACTAAAAGGAGATGCATCCAAGCTCAGCGAAGTCTATTGCAAGTGCATGCAACACTGTTAGTAAACTGAAGTACGATGCTTATGAATTTTCAGGAAATGAGGAATAGATATAATGTGTACCTTTTACACGATGTAATTTAAAGGGTTTGTGCAAAGTTAAAAGCTTGCATTTGCAAAGAGCAAAATAGTCTAAAAATATCCCATTCAAATTGAAGTTGCACACACGCCGTGAACAATGGATAGCCAAAGAAACAATGCTGTGTCTGAGTGATTTCTTTGTTCTATTTATAGACAAGCCTATTTACCATTGCACATTCCCTTTAAGTTCAGGATTTTATGAAATCTTTTCTATTACTTTGACCGTTTTAGCAAGTGGATGAGCTCGTCAAAGAAATGAAATGGTTAGATGAAGATCTTGAAAGAGTGGGGGTATGTATGATTTTTTTTTTCTTTTTTTTTTTCTATATTGCTACCTAGCATCCGAAGGTAGTTTTTAGGACACTGAGAAGCTAAGCTTATCGAGCAATGTCCTGTCCTTCCTACCGATGTGCCCNTTTCCTATAACGCGGGAGAGAGATTAAATGCTCTTGCATCTTGTTCTATGCGGGAGATTTCGTACGATTTGATCAAGTGTTTTAGGCCTGTTTTCAGCCATTTCGCATCAAACGAATTTTCGTAAAGTTGAATTTATCTATGTTTTCTCTGCTGATAAAAACACGAGAAAAATCACAAAAATACTTCAGTCTTTCAGCTATCAGCCAAAATTCAATTCATTCAAATCCATCTAGTACTCTAGGTACTACGATTTTTCAAACGTGGATAGTTTTTTTTGGCGCACCCGGTATAATGTGTACCTTTTACATGATGTAATTTAAAGGGTTTGTGCAAGGTTAAAAGCTTGCATTTGCAAAGAGCAAAATAGTCTAAAAATATCCCATTCAAATCGAAGTTGCACACACGCCGTGAACAATGGATAGCCAAAGAAACAATGCTGTGTCTGAGTGATTTCTTTGTTCTATTTATAGACAAGCCTATTTACCATTGCACATTCCCTTTAAGTTCAGGATTTTATGAAATCGTTTCTATTATTTTGACCATTTTAGCAAGTGGATGAGCTCGTCAAAGAAATGAAATGGTTAGATGAAGATCTTGAAAGAGTGGGGGTATGTATGATTATATATATTGAATATGCTTAATATAACTCTTCTAAGATTTCTGTAATTGTAATTCCCGAGAGAATAAAAGCAATTTCCATTGGGCACTCTGAGTATCATGTGAAGCTTTATTTCCTTTTTCCTACATTCTCGTGACTGCAACATTCTATACCATTAAATGCTAAAAGAAGCTTGGAAATTATGTATTTAGCTGCTAAGTTTTCATATTCTTGTTTTCAGGAAAATTTCTATCAACCTGATCTCTTTATTTCATAGAAAAAAATCACAAGTCATAACACGGAATATCAAACGTTATCGCTTGTAAGTATTCACAAGTGCTCATATAGACCCTGTTATCAGAATCTTGATTTGGAATTAAGCGATAATAATTTTGAATTCCTCAATCAAGAACGAAAGAAGTTAGGTTTGTTGAAAAAGTATGCATTTTAAGATTTGTGTTAGGCTCTTGGCATGACAAAGGACTCATAAAAGGACAAAATTTAGTGGAAGAGTTTGCTTGTTTTAATAATTGAAAGGCATACGTTAAGGCTAACAGCTAGAGAAATTGCTGCACAAATATTTCTGCCATTGTAAGAGTGTTTACAAGCTCCTTTATTTGTCTTTACGTACTGGAACAAAACTTTTGAGAGACGTAAAATTTGTTTCGAACCTTTTTGCCGTTAGTCAATTTGCATTTGACTTTTTCTTTCTTAGCCACATGTTGTACCAACGACGCCGACGGGACCTCCTCCACACAGTCTGTCAAGCTCTAGGTGAGGCTATATCCTTCAGTCATGCACATTCAGTCACTCTGCTTCCATATCTATACGGAGCGGACGGAGATCACACTACTTAGCAGATCGCTGCATGTAACTGATGTCAAGTTTGGGTTATCGATTGTTTATTGAAAACGAATTCAATTTTGCTTTGAAAAAGGATTTAAAAATCATATTCATAATATCACCTGCAGACCAATTCAGTTTTGCCAAATTATGTTTCCTCGCCTTCTTTTCAAACTTGTCACACCTACCAGTAAATTTTTCTGCAAGCTCTGCAAATCTGGAACAAAGTAACATTTTTTATGTTGTAAAATGTTCCAGTCGTCCCCTGCCAAAGGACGTCCCATAGATAATATTTTTAAAAGGTAGACTGTATGATGTAGATTCAGCTTTGTTTTATATATTTCCCATATTAAGACTGATTTTTGTTTCTGTCCTTCTCTAGTTTTCCTATCGATGACGTACCTTATGATTGTCAAGAGGGATTTAATGCTAGTCGATGTGTAAGTTTTGCACTATGAACATTTCTCGTTCCCTTATTTTGTACAATTCTTTTATGTGCTACTGTTATTGTGTTCTTAGAAATCATGCCAACGTTACATGATATCTAAAAGTATCATTTCGATAAAGTCTTTTTTATTTTTACTCGAAATATTGTTGGAAGATCTTGATGCCCTGAAGCTACCACGGGGGGGGGGGGGTTCTTCCATAGTAAAGGTACCTGGGGATGTGCCGCGCTCAAGGGTATACTTTTTCGGACTTCTAGCCTAGCCAAGGGTATGCTTTTTGGCAATTTTAGTCTAGGCCAGTCTAGGCAAGGGTATAATTTTTGGCAATTTTCGTCCAGGAAAGGCAAAATTTTCTTAATTTGTGTCTAGAAACCCCAAATTTCGGCGATTTTTGTCTAGAGAAGGCGAAATTTTGGCGAAAGCCAACGGTACTATTTTGAAGATGCTCGCGGCATACCCCTATCCGAAATTTGGCCAAGAACCCCCCCTCATCCCCCCCCCCCCGTGGAAGCTACATTATGAACAAAGTCTTATGCTTGCCTATGTTATGTTGTCTTAACGCTGCCTGTGAAATTGCTGGCACAAAATGTCCATACTGATCTAATTTGCATTATTTTGTAGGGGGCACAAGCAACGATATCAACGGCAACATTAGCAGCAAGGAGAAAACGAGTCCATATGCATTTTGAGGACTTAGAATCATGTTATTTCAATCTGAGACACGGGAGACTTAGCTGTAAGAAATTTAGTGTATTTGGCCTTCAATCTTTCACTCACATAACTAGAGGCCCTTGAAAATCGCCCTTGGATCCATTTGGAATCTATCACTAAATGTAACGATCTTCTCTCCGAAGTCCACTTTGGGTGCATTGCATTTTGGATAGGTTACAACACACAACACTTGCCTTGTCTTATAGGCTGTGAGACATAATTCGCACAATGTAGCACTTTCTCAACTTGTTCCTTTAACAAACGTTATTTGACTGATTTGGCTGCATCAGGTCTTTAAACAGTTTTATTGCATGTTCTGAGAGTAAATGGTTCAATTCTTTAAAAGGCTGGTGTGGTGTAAAATTCTATTATCGCTTTCTTTTAATTGAAGGCTTGAAAGGAATTTCAGGTACTTGGCTGTAATTCTACTGTGGAAATGTTTTGATATCTTGATTATTTTTAATATGGCGGCGTTTTTCTTTTCATGGAAAGAATTCATGGAAAGTTTTGAAAAAATTTAAATCATCATAAATTCTAAATCAATAGAAGAAAAATAATGCACTTTTCAAGAAAACCCTACTTTATGAAGGTCTTCGGTATGGTGGCAAGCAGAAATCCGTCGCTCTTCTGGTTTACGATTTAGGAATTTGATGATGTCACTGCCTCAAATGCTGCCTTGTTAAAAATAGTCAAGATATCAGAAAATTCCATGGTAGGATGACAGCAAAGTGCTTTAACCAATATCTCCTTTAATTTTGCAAGAAATCTTCACAGATTGCTAACTTTTTCATTTGTAGGCGAGAGAGGCGAAGATGTGCTTGGAACTTTTACAGACAATCTCTTGAAATTTACTCGGTATAGTGAATTCAGACCATTGGCGACGTTAAGTTATGCAAGTGATATCTATAATGGCTCAAGCATTGTCTCTAGGTGAGTGTTACATTCTCGAGTGTTACCTTCAATTTAGGTTCCGTTTTCTGCTGCAGCATCAGTCCAGAAGTTTCCATCTCCCACCAAAGTTTCCACTGCCAGAAAACGATAGATTTAAGCTCAGTCTTGTCACAAATCTTTGGAATCATACTTTTCTGTGTAGGGTTCGTCGATCTATATTATATATAAAGATTCTATGTATATATAAAGCTTCAGTTCTACTCAATAATTTTCTCTGTTTGTTCCCTTTTCAGCATAGAATTCGATCGTGACTGCGATTATTTTGCGATAGCTGGAGTTACCAAGAAAATCAAGGTTAGACTTGCTCTGCTTCCGTTGGAAATTTACTCCTATTTCATTCCTTTTATCGCTCTAATTTTACTTATAAAGAATATTAACAGTTCTATTCTTGACATTTTTAGGCTTCACAATGTGGAGCAATTTTAACTTAAGCCCAGTTAGCTCAGTCGGTAGAGCATCAGGCTTTTAACCTGAGGGTCGCGGGTTCGAGCCCCTCACTGGGCGCTACTTTTTAAACTATGCTTCGTATAGGATACATTTTTTGTAGCTGATAACCTTGTATTAGGATGTATTCTATGAATAAAATTGAAATTGAATCTTTTCAAAATTATATGTCACGTAATTGTTGTAAACATGTTTGTCCTATGTGTCCTAACATGACGAAAACTTTTTGTAGCAACGTTATTTCTTTTGTAGGTATTTGAATACGCCCAGGTCGTTAGAGATGTGGTTGATATTCATTATCCAGTTCATGAAATGACGTGCAATTCAAAAATTAGGTAAGTGAGATGTCGATCGTGTTATTTCCTATTTCATGTAAAATACTCTATATTCAAGATCAAGCCTGTATTTCTATTTCTTTTTGGTTTGAAAGACTGATAGATTTAGCAACAATTTCGTTCATACAATTGCAATCCTTCATTAGAGGTATATCAAATGATTGCTGTTGCTCCTATCGTTAGCTGAAATTTTTTTTTCCTTATATTCAATTAAAAAATTTGCAAGAACAAGCTACTTAAGACACTACATATTAATTACTTTACAAAACACGACGATACCACAGGAAGCAAAAGACAGTAATTACCCCATGGCATTACATAAAGACATGCAACCAATTAATAACTATATAAAGAACTACAAAATGCTACACATAAACGATTAAATACTGATAGCTGAAATATTGCAAACGGCGGCTGATTGCGATAATTTGCCAAGCATCTTCATTAATAAAGGCCGACGCGGAATTATCTATAGGAGTGATGCACTAGTTTGCGCATCTCACATCATATATCACATTCTTTTTGCAGTTCAATAGCGTGGAGTCAATACCACAAAGGAATGCTTGCAAGCAGTGATTATGAAGGAACGGTAACGTTATGGGATGCATTCGCTGGCACACACACAAGACTTTTCCAGGTTTGTTTGTATTTAGATTGTTCTTTTCAAGCTTATTGTCAATTTGTTGTACATATGAGAACAAACGTCGGAATGTTTTCAAATAGTACAAAATTTTAAAAGTCCTTGTCTTCGTTTACGCATTTAACGAACAAACACTCATTGAAGTTGATTTTAATTTATATCGTGCATGTACTCTTGTTCTAAAGCAGTTTGGAATTGTGGTTTTTTTACTTTATTGTAGCACAGAGATTTCTCACGAATCCCCCCTAATGCTTTTTTTATTTGTATCATTATGATATTGAATAAAAATATGTTTGTTGCGTGTGGTACCATCAAAATTAATGATTAAAGTACCATAAAATAGCCTAGATGTAAAAGGAATTTAATGATGTCACTGCCTCAAATGCTGCCTTGTTAAAAATAGTCAAGATATCAGAAAATTCCATGGTAGGATGACAGCAAAGTGCTTTAACCAATATCTCCTTTAATTTTGCAAGAAATCTTCACAGATTGCTAACTTTTTCATTTGTAGGCGAGAGAGGTGAAGATGTGCTTGGAACTTTTACAGACAATCTCTTGAAATTTACTCGGTATAGTGAATTCAGACCATTAGCGACGTTAAGTTATGCAAGTGATATCTATAATGGCTCAAGCATTGTCTCTAGGTGAGTGTTACATTCTCGAGTGTTACCTTCAATTTAGGTTCCGTTTTCTGCTGCAGCATCAGTCCAGAAGTTTCCATCTCCCACCAAAGTTTCCACTGCCAGAAAACGATAGATTTAAGCTCAGTCTTGTCACAAATCTTTGGAATCATACTTTTCTGTGTAGGGTTCGTTGATCTATATTATATATAAAGATTCTATATATATATAAAGCTTCAGTTCTACTCAATAATTTTCTCTGTTTGTTCCCTTTTCAGCATAGAATTCGATCGTGACTGCGATTATTTTGCGATAGCTGGAGTTACCAAGAAAATCAAGGTTAGACTTGCTCTGCTTCCGTTGGAAATTTACTCCTATTTCATTCCTTTTATCGCTCTAATTTGACTTATAAAGAATACCAACAGTTCTATTCTTGACATTTTTAGGCTTCACAATGTGGAACAATTTTAACTTAAGCCCAGTTAGCTCAGTCGGTAGAGCATCAGGCTTTTAACCTGAGGGTCGCGGGTTCGAGCCCCTCACTGGGCGCTACTTTTTAAGCCATGCTTCTCCTGGGTCGTATAGAATAAATTTTTTGTAGCTGATAACCTTGTATTAGGATGTATTCTATGAATAAAATTGAAATTGAATCTTTTCAAAATTATATGTCACGTAATTGTTGTAAACTTGTTTATCCCATGTATCTTAACATGATGTAAACTTTTTGAAGCAGCGTTATTTCTTTTGTAGGTATTTGAATACGCCCAGGTCGTTAGAGATGTGGTTGATATTCATTATCCAGTTCATGAAATGACGTGCAATTCAAAAATTAGGTAAGTGAGATGTCGATCGTGTTATTTCCTATTTCATGTAAAATACTCTATATTCAAGATCAAGCCTATATTTCTATTTCTTTTTGGTTTGAAAGACTGATAGATTTAGCAACAATTTCGTTCATACAATTGCAATCCTTCATTAGAGGTATATCAAATGATTGCTGTTACTCCTATCGTTAGCTGAATTTTTTTTTCCTTTTATTCAATTAAAATTTTACAAGAACAAGCTACTTAAGACACAACATATTAATTACTTTACAAAACACTACAGGGACGATACCACAGGAAGCAAAAGACAGTGATTACCCCATGGCATTACATAAAGACATGTAACTAATTAATAACTATATAAAGAACTACAAAATGCTACACAAAAACGATTAAATACTGATAGCTGAAATATTGCAAACGGCGGCTGATTGCGATAATTTGGCAAGCATCTTCATTAATAAAGGCCGACGCGGAATTTTCTATAGGAGCCATGCACTAGTTTGCGCATCTCACATCATATATCACATTCTTTTTGCAGTTCAATAGCGTGGAGTCAATACCACAAAGGAATGCTTGCAAGCAGTGATTATGAAGGAACGGTAACGTTATGGGATGCATTCGCTGGCACACACACCAGACTTTTCCAGGTTTGTTTGTATTTAGATTGTTCTTTTCAAGCTTATTGTCAATTTGTTGTACGTATGAGAACAAACGTCGGAATGTTTTCAAATAGTACAAAATTTTAAAAGTCCTTGTCTTCGTTTACGCATTTAACGAACAAACACTCATTGAAATTGATTTTAATTTATATCGTGAATGTAGTCTTGTTCCAAAACAGTTTGGAATTGTGGTTTTTTTACTTTATTGTAGCACAGAGATTTCTCACGAATCCCCCCTAATGCTTTTTTTTATTTGTATCAATATGATATTGAATAAAAATATGTTTGTTGCGTGTGGTACCATCAAAATTAATGATTAAAGTACCATAAAATAGCCTAGATGTAAAAAACACGACGTTTCGAGCATGTACTCGTTATCATAACGAGTACATGCTCGAAACGTCTTGTTTTTACATCTACGCTATTTTATGGTACTTTAATCATTTATTTATTATATCGTCGTTCAATATGATATTAGCCTTTAAAGGATCTAGCACTTTAGAGTCTCGAACATTAAACCCATTCATTGGTACTTCGTTATATCTTTCAACAGTACATTTATACTAAGAAGTATTTATGGAATATGTTAGAACCTATCTTCTGTTCACAGGAACATGAAAAGCGATGTTGGAGCGTTGATTTCAATATGGTTGACCCAAAACTGATTGCTTCTGGATCAGATGATGCAAAAGGTATGATCTTCAACGTTTGAGCTACTCGTTGCTGATAGCATGAACTAAATCATAACGAAAACCTAAATTGCTGATTCCTATTATTAGACCATGTCGTTCTTAGCTTATAAACTTACTAAGAGAAAACTCATTATCCGGCTGCTTATTGCCAAAAATGTTGTAAGAGACGCTTAAACTTTTCCAACCAAATCCCAGGCCTCATTAAAAGTATTCTGTGTCTGCGAGCAAATGGTTGGGCAAAATGTGCCCGCAATCAAAGCATTCTGAGTACAGTAAAGGTGCCCGGCAACTAATGTGTATTAATATTTTGTGTCTTCGAGCGGCACTCGCGTGCTCGCGCACATTAATGAGGCCTTTTGGATCGGGGTGGGAGCTGGCGGCTCCGGTCCTGGTGCTGCGGTGCAGGTGTATTGATTGCCATTGACGTTCTAGGCTATTGTTTGAAAATGGAAATCTGAAATCTGAAAATTGATATTCGATAGTGAAAAGAGATTTCAGCCAGAAGGGAAATAAATTTGGCGCCACACCTGCTGCGGTCCCGGTGCTGCGGTGCATGTGTCCTGATTGCCATTGGCGTACTAGGCTATTGTTTGAAAAGGAAATCTGAAATTTGAAAATTGAAAATTGATATTCGATAATGAAAAACCAGATTTCAGCCAGAAGAAATAAATTATTGATGATCAATCTAACAGTAGATAGTTCCCACACTTGATTAGGGGGAATTCAAGCTGACGAAGGAATGAAATGCTGCTCAAGATACGAAGATTTGAAATATCCTGTCTGGAATTATAGGGATTATAGGCGAGGCTGTGGTTGAAGTAAATAGTCGACGATTTACCTATATTTTCAATTTTCAGATTCAGTCCAATTTCATGTATATTCTCAGCTAAAACTGTGATATAAAATAATAAAATACTGCAAGTGATCCTACTCATACTACAGAACCTACTCATACTACAGAAAATGACTTTATAGAAATCATCTATTAATTTCTAGAAAAATATCTATCAAACACTTACAAGAGTAAAGATATTTTTCAGAATGAATTTTCTTCTCCTGTTTATGACACAAAATCCTTTTTTTTCATTATTGGAAACAGTTTCTTTTAACAACACCTCCAGAGGGACCATTAAATGGAAACAAGGTCGCATTGACGTTTTCGATGCTATCCCTGCCATTTTTATCTGTGGGTGTTTTTCAGATTAGATTTTTGCTTTTGCCTTTAAATTTGTTTATGCTTGTAATTAGATCCTTTTCTTTTTCTTAAACTTATATTATACTTATTTTGATGGCAAAATTATACATACGTGCATACATACATAGCAAATGAAACCCATTGATAATTTATACAATGATATCACCCATTTGCGGAAGCTGGCATTGTTGCATCGCAGGCCTCATTAAAAGTATTGTGCCTGCGAGCAAATGGTTGGGAAAAATGTGCCCGCAGCCAAAGCACTCTGGGTACAGTAAAGGTGCCAGCAACTAATGTGTATTGATATTTTGTGCCTTCGAGCGGCGCTCGGCGCTTGCAGGCACATTAATGAGGCCTGCCAAATCCCCCTTATTATCTTCGTGCCTAAAATAAGCAATTTTTACAGGTCCACAGTTTGGAGAAGTATTGGGCGTGGTGCTTTGTTAATTAGTCCAGCGATGGCCGTGGCAATAGAAAATTACAGGAAAGTTTTGATTTTCAACTCCACAAAATGAGACAGGTTCGCTCTTATTTTATGCACTGTTTTTTGTATTGTTAAGTGACCTAAGCGAGGTAAGTCCAAAAGTAGACTCCCATTCATTCATTCATTCATTTATTCAATCGTTCATGTATTACTTCTTTCAGTGAAGCTTTGGGCAACTAATATGGAGCATTCTGTATCAACTTTAGAAGCTAAAGCAAATGTTTGCTGTGTAAAATTCAATCCAGAAAGTAGATATCACTTAGCATTTGGATCTGCAGGTAACTTCTTCATAATTATGACACAGTGCTTTCTTTTTGAAATAGATAGCTTCGCTTTCCTGTCACGTTTTGTAAAAGTCAGAGGAATTTGACCCAACTAATTCAAAGATCGTTTCAACCTTTGTCACAAACATTTTAACACTTTCAAACAATAATGTCTATTCAAACCATGTTTTTAGACTACTTTATTTGGCTGTATTTTTTGCTCGTGATATACTTCGATTTGAAGCATTCAGCGCTGATCTTTGTTTTAAATTTTTTCATTTCTATGCAAATATAACTCATTTCAAGCGAAATATTTCATCACTGAGCTGTAAATAAGGAAATTGTTTCTGATTTTTCAAATAGTATTCGAAACTTTTTCGTCCGAAGTTTTTTTCGGAAAATTTGTCGTTCAAAACATTTAGATTTTAATGTAGTATAACAGAACCAACATTCTTGTAAAGGCATCTGAAATCCGCTACTTTAAATAACTGACTGTTGTCTTATCCTCGGCAGTATAGTATGCTGTAATAAAAGTTTAATTGAGTACTGCGTTGAGGTTACTTGTTTAGATTACTTGATTTGCTTTCCTGTTTAGTTTTGTTCAGATTATTGATCTGTGATTTTCACGTGTCTTATGCAAGATAGGTACTTCTTTTCCAGAAGTACCTACATTGCACAAGACACATGTCTGTTGCAGAAGCTGTTTGCGAAATGGTTGATCGGAGGTCTTTCCGACACGGATTTATTTCTTAAATTATAGGCAAATAGTCAAGTCCCATACATATTATAAATAGCCGAAAAGTGGACTCTGGTCCGGTGAGATCGAACTGCCCAACAAGAAAAACTGCCCAGTTGATATTTTGGCCCTTGTTAACAACAACAATTCCGTGTCGGATGGACAAATGAGCACTTACTTTTTCTCGTTGAATTTGTACTTGTAATATTTCATTTAGTTTAGTTAATTTTCTACTTGTATTTTTATGTAATTGCCACAAGGTTGATATGTACTACCATGCTCCTTGCGGTATGGTAATTGTAGTTTGTCAATGTTGTATTTTTATGAGAATGTATATATAAAAAAAATGATCAACCATTTCGCAAACAGCCCCTTCATTGCTTTTTTCATCCATTGCACAATAGCAACGTTTTCCAAGATTTGCCTATTCATATTTCCAGATCATTGTGTACATTATTACGATTTGAGGAACAATAAAAAGCCTTTAGCTGTCTTCAAAGGACATCGGAAAGCTGTATCATATACGAAATTTGTATCGGCCACTGAAGTTGTCTCTGCGTAAGTTTCTCTTTTCTTCAATTCAGTCTTTTAATTCCCTTCTTACCAAGGAACAATTTTCATGCAAGCTTTTAACTTAAGCACTATTGAGAGGAAAGTTTGTGTGTATTCAAATTTAATGTTCTTTGCCTAGAATTATAATTGTTACCTTTCACCACAAAGTGCGAATTTGTCATTAACTTTTCGATGTTTTTTTGGCTTCGAATACTCAAATTTCTATAAGGTAGAATTTGTTTGGCTGGCAGTGCGTTTGTGGTAGTACGTACGTTTTAGTGTTACACCCATATTTCTGTATAGATGACCGGATCGACGAGACTTTGTCAAGTGCACGAAACTTATAAACCACGAGGAGTAACTGAAAATTGAACCATATTCTGAACTTTTTTTATCGTGCCTTGCCTTGATCGCAGCAACGTTATGAAATAAACTCAGATGAAATTTATTATGTGCGCTTCAAAGCAGCCAATGAGTGAATAGCCAATGTCATGAGAAAATACTTTTTCAGATAATTCTATCTCTACCTGTAGTTTCTAAATGCATTTTTTTTCCGATGCTGAAAATTCTTAAATCGAGGTGTACTGTTATTGCCTAATTTTGTCTGCTGTCAAAATAGGTCTACAGACAGTCAACTGAAGTTATGGGACATAACAAAACAGCAGTGTTTGCGAACTTTCAAAGGTCATACGAACGAGAAAAACTTTGTTGGACTGGCGTCAAATGGAGATTATATTGCTTGTGGTAAGGATTTCTTTCCAATCTGTCGAAAATATCTTTGGAATGTGTATATTGTGCATTCAGAGATATTTGTTGGATGCCTCTAAGACGTGTTTTGCTTTTTCAAATTCGCTATGGAAAAACTATAATTCAGAGTCATTCAGAGGCTCAAGACTATAGATTGAGTTTGGGAGATTTGTCATTGAGAAATATTCCATACACCGTGGGAAAATCATCGCACGGATATGTTGCCATTGATATTATCCGGTGTCATGAAAAATGTCGAGTAGACTTGCGAAGTCTAGAAGTAGTGCCTCTTAGTAACCCCTGTTGAAGGTGGACTCATCTTGTTTCAGACAACCTACAGTCCACACACTATAGAGCTTTTGTAAAAAGATGGAAAGCATTATCTACTGTAACAAAGCTCTGTTGCAAACTTTCAGGATCCTGATGTGCTATCTTTTCCTCTTCAGGTAGTGAAAACAATTCTCTGTATGTATATTATAAAGGGGTGTCAAAGCAAGTACTGACCTTCAAATTCGATACAATACGAAGCGTCCTGGTGAGTGTTGGATTTTGTTGACGAGAGTTCACAAAGGTCATTCATATTGGTTTTGCTTATTAATAATTGCTTCAAATTCTCTTTTTTGTAGTCGACAAATATCACGTAAAATCTGCAGAATGGAATCGACCACGGGAATAGGGGTATTGGCGATATCTCTTATCATCGACGTACTAAACCTTGAGATTTTTTTGTAAAATATTGTATTTTTGCATAGACAATTGCTAGCCTTCGAGACCCAGTTGTATCAAACTGAATAGCTATTCTGTCGACAGTGTGAAAAGTCACAGCGCCATCCACTTCTCATGCACTCCTCCTATTGTTAATTTTACTAGATACTCTGCAAACTTGTTATGTTGTGCTGCGAAACTATTCGTTAGGTGGAGCTTTTGTAAAAGTTATAAACACCTTTCTTATTAGGAAGACCAAAAGATGCTCTGTAATAACTGTGTTGTACTAACTGTACTTGTAGCCACTATGGGCATAACTGATTTGCTTCTCATGGTCAATTTTCGGTTTATGTAGGAACGTGAAAAGAAGGAAGATGATGTCAATGAATTTGTATCTGCAGTATGTTGGAAGCCTGTGAGTATAATTTTGGTCTCTTGCTTTCTTGTTATTTGTTATTTAAGAGTTCACAAAGGTCATTCATATTGGTTTTGCTTATTAATAATTGCTTCAAATTCTCTTTTTTGTAGTCGACAAATATCACGTAAAATCTGCAGAATGGAATCGACCACGGGAATAGGGGTATTGGCGACATCTCTTATCATCGACGTACTAAACCTTGAGATTTTTTTGTAAAATTTGTATTTTTGCATAGACAATTGCTAGCCTTGGAGACCCAGTTGTATCAAACTGAATAGCTATTCTGTCGACAGTGTGAAAAGTCACAGCGCCATCCACTTCTCTTGCACTCCTCCTATTGTTAATTCTACCAGATACTCCGCAAACGTGTTATGTTGTGCTGCGAAACTATTCGTTAGGTGGAGCTTTTGTAAAAGTTATAAACACCTTTCTTATTAGGAAGACCAAAAGATGCTCTGTAATAACTGTGTTGTACTGACTGTACTTGTAGCCACTATAGGCATAACTGATTTGCTTCTCATGGTCAATTTTCGGTTTATGTAGGAACGTGAAAAGAAAGAAGATGATGTCAATGAATTTGTATCTGCAGTATGTTGGAAGCCTGTGAGTATAATTTTGGTCTCTTGCTTTCTTGTTATTTTTTATTTGTTATTTGTCGTCTTTTCTGTCCTCTTTAGCAAGAAAGGAAGAAGCACGAAATCGAAAGGTCAAATAAGATATTATTTTGCTTAATTCTCGCAGGATTCAAATATCGTTGTTGCTGCAAATAGCCAAGGATCAATAAAGGTAAGCGAACTTCACCTTTTTGGAATTATTTACGTTTTCTTTCCATTTATAACGTTATTTTTCACGTATTAGAATACGTAGTAGGATCATTCTGGCATTCATTGAAAGCTAGGTAAAATTTAAGGACCAGGGAAACCTATTACAGCGTATTTTGGTCAAAATATTTTCATGAAATCACACAACCATTTGAAAAGTGCAAGTCTTTGTTAACTCACTCAGTATTGGCAAAATCAATCAAAAACATTTTGGCAAATCAAGCTTTCATTCACTTATGATATTGTAATTTTCTTCGTATCACAGGTATTGGAGCTGGTGTGAATGTAAAGGAAAGAGGTAGTTTAGATTGAATATTTTGTCATACATTCTTGAGTCCAGTTTTGAGTTTTGGCTGTTTTGTTTCTGAATTCTGTAGATATTTAAGTACTTTGAATTTGTTTTGCGTTAAGATTAGTAAGTTTGGTCCTTTTTATCAGAGATTTACTTGTGTCAATGTTTTTGGGGTATTGTCATGAAACATTCTATTCAGATTACTAAAGAATGTTCTTCAATTTTAGTAGAAGTGTAATGATGAGACAATGCAGTGTGTGATATCTTGATTGTCCCTCATAAAATTATCACTTGTTCTTCTAAACCATAGGACTTCAACAGTGAGTCTAGCCATGTCAATTGAACAGTATTTCCGTGTGGGCTCACTAAAGAAACATTCCACTTTTTTGTCTTGTTTTACAAACAAGTTCTGCATTATTTTAATTCCTTTGCATGCTCATCAAATGCAAGTCATATCTACAGAACTGCTACAAATTTTTGAAGGTTTTATCGAATTGTTATTGGAAAATAATAGAATTGAAAAATAGAACTGAAAAATCTTAGTACTTCTGGCGACCACAGGAACAATTTTCAAGAATTTCTATCGACAAAGCTTTGAAGACGACAGCTTTAAAAAGCATATGATAATGATATTCCTCCAAACCGTAGATGCTTCAAAGTTATCGTGTGACCAGTGGCCGCATAATCAAGTTCATTTCCATGTCTTGAACAAAAAAACGTGGAAAAGTGACGAAACCTAATGAAAGATTTATCTTTTACCAGACATTGAAGGCAGAATCTTCCGAATCATTTTTTGCAATCAAATCATTGCAGGAAAGTACAAGATTGCATGCATTTGCAACCAAAACCATGAGGAGTTTTTGCTTATTGGATTTTAGTGTCTCCAACTGGCTGCAAGCCTGAAATATTTTCCATTCCACACGTCGTGTGTATATTGCACTTGATAAAAGTTTCTTGTGAGCAGTGAGGCAAGCAAGGTATCACACTCTGTCATTTACAAATTGTTTAGATAATTAGGTCTCCAGAACAATTATGATTATTTTCGTTATTCAAGTCAATTAACAATTATTGTGTACGTATCGAGCGTCTGTTTTAGCCTGCATTCACCGTTACATTATTTTTCTATTTTGAATGATACAACAATACGAAGTAGCGTTAGTCTAGTTTAGTTCAATTATTATATCTTAATTGTAATGTTTATTTTATTGATTATTGGTTTCACTTACGATACAAATTCTTTGCCAGGACATCAAAATTTAAACATCTTCTTTGAAAGCCCACTGAGGCCCCGTTTACAAGGTATTGTACAAAGTATTTATCCAGAAAATCTATTGTTTAAGTAGCCAAAAGGTGAAAACCGTAGCAAAATGGAACTTTTTAAGGTCTACTATGCTATTTTCATATGATTAACGATACATGTTTACTTGTTAAGACAGAATGCAAGTGTATCAGAGGCATGAACACTTTTCATTTATCTTTGCGAACCTGGTGTCATAAAAAGTTTACCGTAATGATGAAGGTGCAAAAGTACTGACTTGTTTGGTTTTTTGTGAGATTCAGCCTGCAATCTGTCGAAAAAATGCCAACTTTGATCTGAAAAATACCCTTTTTCTTACCAATTATGGACCCCTGAAAAGAAGAATTTTCCCAAACTTAAAGTTCGCCAAGTCCAGAAAAGCCCTTGAAGTCAGGGGATGGAATTTTGCTCAGAATCGTTATTCTAGGCAAATAATATTGCATTATCGAAATTGAAGTGCTAGTTTCTTCCATCTTGTATTTAATACCAATAAGTGTGGAATTTCTGCCGATATCATATCTATCGCTTTGTGGAGTTCTCAAAAACTTTATTTTGTGTGTCGAGATTTCAGTAACCTTAGTGTTAGAAACATCAGTCCCTACTTCATCAGTTTAATTGTGATTTTTTATATCATCTGATCTGTGTTGTGTATTGCAAGTGGTTAGTCTTGACTATACCTTACTCGTAGTTAGTGATGAGCTGTGCTCGTGACTAGTAATAATTCCTCACTTATGAGTTAACGTTCTCACCATCGATTATAAGAACATGAGAGAGTTTTTAATTTATTCTATTGTCTTTCACATATTCTTCGACTTTCTCAAAGATGGTAGCTGCGCGCGGGCTGAGATATACCGGGTGACCCAAAAAGACGTGTGTATGAACGCTAATTTAGACCACGTTTACACTGTACCGGTACAGTTTTGATCCGCTACGAAGCTGTTACGGTTCAAGCGCGTTTACATTGCTCCAGAACAAAATTATTCTATAGATGAACGACAAATGAACGAAAGTGCAACGGAGTGCTACAGAAGGAACATCGAGGAACAGTGTAAAAGGGAGGCTGATCCGTGGCACAATTGTTACGGATCCAAAGTTGTACCGGTACAGTGTAAACAGGGTCTTAGTATCTTGCGATTTTACCTTTGTTGGCAAATCATTGATGCAGGTGGAAAAGAGGATCGGACCCAATACCGAACCTTGCGGGACCCCTGATGTAACATGAACTTCGTCAGATTTTTCACCTTCCATAACTATGGCAACTAGGGAATGAGCAAACCCAGGAATTTAAATGACCTCGAATCCAGTAATAATTTAGTTTTGCCAGCAATCGCTTGTGAGGCGCTTAAACAAACACTTTCTGACAGTCAAGTAGTATGTTCGCTGGAATTTCTCGCGGCGCTAGTCTAACTCATTCGCAATAGCTTTTCTTTGTCAAGAAAATTGTGTTGCTCGAAACAATTAGTCTATAGTTTTCCACATGAAACATAATATGTTTCCTTTCTTTTACTCACAAGAAGAAATAGATCTTTTCAACTGAAATTCAGCTAACAGCTGCTAATCGTTGATGTTTTTGCCTTGAAAGTGAAATAAAGCCTGTTTCAAAGATGTCACGTGAGATTTGCGATAACGCAAAATTACTCGTGCAAAACAATTCAATTGTTTTTATTGGCGGACATTTTCAGGTAAGATCTAATTCAAGACTGATCTTAATGTCGAAATGCCGAACAGAATTCTCATAAGTCTTTAGACGTATGTATGGCTTTGATCGAATTTTTGAGGCAAAAATTAAAATTCTGGAAGAATTCGGAAAATGTGTACTTTTGACTTTCGGCATGCCTCTTCGAAGGCGCCTACGTAACTATTGCTGTTTCATTTCTGGAGGCGAGAGGCGAAGGAGGTCATCAAATCAAAACCAGAAAGGAAAACAGATATTATCCAGGTTGGTTGAGGAAGTAAAATTCACACCAGTACAAGAAAAACCTGCAGCTTATTGCTGTGAAAACTCTAATGGATACCTCCTGAATACTTCCCTAATTGCAATTACCAACTCCGAAAGCACAAGACTATTCTGGCTTCGTATCACATTCATTTTGGTGGCGGCATTCTGCATGGGCCTAAATTTCTGGAGACAAAATTGCCTTGATCTTTTCAAGGGCGGGAAACATCAAATGGTCTAATCAAGTTTAAGTGGCAAACAGAAACAAGGAAAGAGAGTTGGCTTGGCAGCTATGGGCACTACAAGTCACATATCTAGTGTAAGTAAGAATTATAGGCTATGCTATTTATTGATGGTACAACTTTTGCAAGAAGAAGGCTCGATTGTGGTCATAAATAGGAGCAACAAACAAGCAGATGACAAGGAGGTNGCGGACATTTTCAGGTAAGATCTAATTCAAGACTGATCTTAATGTCGAAATGCCGAACAGAATTCTCATAAGTCTTTAGACGTATGTATGGCTTTGATCGAATTTTTGAGGCAAAAATTAAAATTCTGGAAGAATTCGGAAAATGTGTACTTTTGACTTTCGGCATGCCTCTTCGAAGGCGCCTACGTAACTATTGCTGTTTCATTTCTGGAGGCGAGAGGCGAAGGAGGTCATCAAATCAAAACCAGAAAGGAAAACAGATATTATCCAGGTTGGTTGAGGAAGTAAAATTCACACCAGTACAAGAAAAACCTGCAGCTTATTGCTGTGAAAACTCTAATGGATACCTCCTGAATACTTCCCTAATTGCAATTACCAACTCCGAAAGCACAAGACTATTCTGGCTTCGTATCACATTCATTTTGGTGGCGGCATTCTGCATGGGCCTAAATTTCTGGAGACAAAATTGCCTTGATCTTTTCAAGGGCGGGAAACATCAAATGGTCTAATCAAGTTTAAGTGGCAAACAGAAACAAGGAAAGAGAGTTGGCTTGGCAGCTATGGGCACTACAAGTCACATATCTAGTGTAAGTAAGAATTATAGGCTATGCTATTTATTGATGGTACAACTTTTGCAAGAAGAAGGCTCGATTGTGGTCATAAATAGGAGCAACAAACAAGCAGATGACAAGGAGGTCAGACCGGCGGCTACATGGTTTATTTTTTTCACGTCACAAAACAGCAATTTATGTGTTAACAACTCAGCAAGCCGAAAAAAATTATGAGGAATCTGCTATTGGGAAACAAATACTTTATTTGCCAGAAAATCTAGGAGGCTCCTTGTGGCTATCTTATTGTGGCTGTCATCGGTCCTAAAGCGTACCAAATTTTAATTGCATTTGTAATATAAAAGATTGAGAAGAATTTGGACATTATGAATTGTGGTATCCTCCTTAATTTTTCATCTTTTTCATCAATCCTGCCTATGGTGGATTAGTTTACTAATAGTTTAATGTGAATTCTTTCAATTTCCATATTTAACATATGATTAAAATAGTTTGATTGCCACAAAACTGCAAAGTATGGAAAGCTTGTCATCTGTACAGGCAACTTACAAACAAGATCAATGGAAATCTTACTGGAAATTTCATTTTCTGCTGGCGTAATATTTTACACCAAGGTTTGAAAGTTTTTACACCAGGCCAGAAATCACAAAGAATAAGGAAGGACTCACAAATCGATTTAGTGATGAGAAATATCCTTTGGGCGTTTCTTCGGAACAACCTCAACCCCCATACAAGCAAGAACAGTGCCAAGCCAAAATTTGTGTATTTCAATGTTTCGAGCATCGAGTGCAAGAGGCCATAAGAGGGCCAAAATATGTTGTGATCAGATCAGGCTGTGGGGCATGATTACAACAATACAGGTTGGATCAGCACTCCGTTTGAACCATTATGAAAAGTACCTAAAAATTTAACAAAATTGATGGTGAAAAGATCTATTCTATAAAGAAATTTAACCAAATGGAAACATCCATAGGCAAAGCCCCTCCCCCAAAACAGCATAGGACATTTCTCATTACAAAATTGATAGATTGAAGTCTTCCCTAACTGCTTAAACAAAAAACTCATGCAGTAGGCTCGTGGAACATTATGTTTACTTCATTTTATTTTGCCTGCATGTCAAAGTTTTCAGTCTGGACTGTCCCTGGGAAAATTATAAATCACTGACATCAAAAATGCAGACTATTGTTTGTCATTTCCCTCTTTGTCTTTCGTAATCTGCATTTTGGCGTCATTCGCAAATTTCTAATTTGTCATTTTGAAAAAATGAACTTAATGAGTATTTTTTTTGTAGAAAGAAGATTGGAATGATCTTGCTGGCTATCTGCTAGTCAAGCAAAACAGTAAAGGTAAATTATATAATTGTTTTGCAAAATTTGAAGTTCTTAATTTACAAAATAGATGTGAAGTGCAAGGGCACTGTATTGCTAAAAAGTTTTAAATTTCAGTGGAATTTGGTTTTGTTATTATGCTCTTGAAAATTGGTTTCAGCTTAATTCATTTCAATATCACGACTCAGTGCGGATGGTATAACAACCATGTGAACCCTCTATATATTGAATTACAAGAACGATTTGACCTTTTTGCAAAGTCGCCAAAATTTGACGATACTATTAATCTAGAAATTTTCCATTGGTAATTTTGCAACCAGTTTGACAGAACTTTTCATATCTGATTCTTTTATTTCTTTTATAGTATTGAAGAAACTGAGATTATCAAGAAAAAAACTTTGGTAAGAATATTATCTAAAAATTGATTGATTTTTATGCGGAAAGATACGCTTGAATAGGCTTTTGTAGAATGTGCATATCAATGCATGCACCGAAACCGATATGATCTCATGCTTAACTGATCATGGAGGGATATCAGCAAACATAATGTGAACCAGCTCAGAATCAATTTTGCTATGTTTGTAATTTACATAAGCTATAATGCTATGCCTTTCAGTCAAACTGATACTCTAAAAGCAAAGTTTCAAAGTCAATCCAGTTGACCTATAGCAGAATGCTTTCTGACTCATAATATTTTGTATGTCAACTGTTACAGTAGGAGAAATCCTCAAATCCCACGTCAAGAAAAATAAAGAACTTAACTCAAAACTTGTAACTATAAACAAAATTGGTTGAAATGTGCAGCCTTTAATATTCACAGAATTGCTTAACTGTGATATTATAAGACAAAACAATATAGCATAATGCCAGCATAGGTTCCAAATCTTTAGATTGGCGTAAAAAGGTCAGTGTAAAATTCAGTGACATATTTCTTTGGATCGAATGGCTTGAGAGAAATTTTAGCTACTTTGCTATAACTCTACCATTGGACTTTTTAGAAATCTTGAATATTTTCGAAATTACAGCGTATTTCATATTTCAACTCATTTGAGGATGTGACGTCGTCAAATTTCTAAAATCGCAAACCAGAAGAGTGAAAGACTTTTGCTTGATACCATATTGTAGACGTTCATAAACTATATTTTTCTGGAAAATTATTCGATGTTACCTCAAAAAGTTTAGAAATTACGATGGTTTTAAGTTTTTTTCAAAAAATTTCTTGAATTCTGAAAAAACAAGAAAAGCACTCTAATTTTGAAAATATTGAAGATCTCTGAAGAGTCCAACGGTAGAATTATTACAAAGTAGCAAAAGTTTACTTCAAACCATTCCATTCAAAGAAATAGGTCACAGAATTTTACACTGACCTTTTTAAAGATTTGAAACCTATGATCATGATGCCATGCATGTGCTAAGTTATAAAACATCTTGTGCTTGTTGGTTGTTTTAACATTACAACCTTCTTTATGATAAAAGTATATTTCATACTGTATATAGTTGACTTTGTAAAGCCAGCTGTGTTGCTGGTTGTCAGCCACTTACCTTTTATTTTATCATCTGCCAGGTGTGTTTATGACGAAGGAACTCATCAGCTACAGTTCTTCAAGTCTTCAAAGGATGCATTTGTCAAGATGCCCTCTGGGTTGGTAAAAAATATATAACATTTAGTTTAATGCAAGTGCTAAACTTTTTGGTTTCTAACTGGTGAGTCAAGAAAGAGGTTTGTGTATTTGACTGGTGACAACCCAAAACCTGAGATTTGATTGATTTGTGTTGATCAAAATTTTTATGTATACAGTAGCTGAAAGAAAGATTAACCAAGATGCCCTGGTCAATTTTTTGCACAATTCCTGCAGTTATTTCTTCCAAACTTCCATCTCCAAGGAAAAAACATGAAATTTCTCAAACCCTATGATCAAGTAACAGATGTCAAGACAGAACTGTTTGATATTTCCTTGAGAAAGTAAAAAGTTTCCGAGTGTTTTGATACATGCAAACAGTTCTCTTGAAATTTGTAAAAAACAAAGATTTTGTCCTTGATCTGATAACTGAACAAAGAAAATGTTATTTAGCCAATAAAAGAAAAGAACAACTCTTGTTCTTTCAACTATCAAGGGATTTCTTTTTTGAAANTTATTTCTTCCAAACTTCCATCTCCAAGGAAAAAACATGAAATTTCTCAAACCCTATGATCAAGTAACAGATGTCAAGACAGAACTGTTTGATATTTCCTTGAGAAAGTAAAAAGTTTCCGAGTGTTTTGATACATGCAAACAGTTCTCTTGAAATTTGTAAAAAACAAAGATTTTGTCCTTGATCTGATAACTGAACAAAGAAAATGTTATTTAGCCAATAAAAGAAAAGAACAACTCTTGTTCTTTCAACTATCAAGGGATTTCTTTTTTGAAAATTCTCTATGAACTAACGCTCGTGTAGCAGATTCTAACTAATTGATTTCTAAATCCCAAATCATCATGAAAGAGTTTTTTCTTTGTCCTTTCATATTGAGTCTTAGAAAATTTGATCTATGTTTTTTTACTGTGTTCAGTGTTTTTGATACTGAAAATTTGAAGAAACTCGCTTATGCACGTGTCATGCCCTTGCCCGCGGGATGGGTCCCCGGGGATGGTCGGGTGATTCTGTTAGAATTCTTCAGCAACTTTACGGGAGACGTTGCCCCAGGCCCTGAGATATTGATGTTGCCGCAGGATGAGACAACAGCAGCAATGTTGATTGGGAAGGGGGATAAACGGGGACTTTACATATAACCAAGGGTCCCATACATGGGGCAAATCTTATCCTCTGTTTGGAATTCCCGACCGTCCCCCGGGCAGGGGCATGACGTGTGCATTATAGCTCAAGAAACAGAAGACTAAAAAATGTACAAGAAATTCTGGAATCTAATTCAGGATTTTAGCTGAAGATTAAATCATAAATCTTCAAAATCGGTCCTGCTGCTTACGATTTATCATGACCTGTCAAAAGTGGATAGTTTTTTCTGGCGCACCTGGTATATTAGATGTGATGTTAACAAATTAAAATTTTATTTTCATCAATGTGTATAATTTGATGTTTTAAAAACATATCAATATTTTCCGGTATATACGGCAAAACAAACTTTTTTTGCAGGTCACTCAATCTTCAAGGAGCACAGTTTTACTATGAGAATACAGAATCATTTGACTTTGTCATAAAGTAAGTAATCTCATTTTATATTAAAGTTATTATGACTCGTGTGTTTATATAAACTGACATGATCTTTCCTTGATGTATTTATATGGAATCGAAGAAGTCATTAGCTGAACAGTAAGTTCATTTATAAAACAGACAAGTGGTGTCTGTTCCTCTGCTTGTCAGCTGATCATTTGAAATTTGGCTCTTTTATATGTCATATTACAGCCTTAGCTAAAGCGTTATTTTCTTAGCTAAAAGTATTAAAACAAAATTTTTGTCTCTTTTCTGCACACAAAAAAGTACGATTTGACTTGTGTCGCCAAAAATGTGTAACATTGAGAATCCCTGCAAAACGCTGTATATAGACTAGATAGCTTGATATTTATACATTGTTCCGTTCTTCCGTTGTTTTATTGCAGTAGTGCTGATGGAGAAATTGCTCTTGTTCTAAATGACAGTTTCGCTTTGCATGATTGTCGCAGAATTTCAAGGATAAAAATATTGTATCAGCCTTCAGTGAAAAGCTGCTTTATTGTCTCCCTTCTTACTGCATATTTATTGTTACCTCTTTCAACTGAGTAAATCTTAACGAAAAGTTAGTTTCCCTTGAACTTCAACCTGTTTCAACTGAATGCCGTCGTGAGTGGCCGAGCGGCTTACACAGTTTTCATCAGGCGACTGAAGTTAAGCTCGGTCGAGTGAGGTCAAACTCCGGATGGGTGACCTCGGAGGCCTGACCCGGGGACTGACCTCGCAACTCACTTCGCCGTCCTTCGGAAGGGACGTTAAACTAGGGGTCCCATGCCTGGATGTAGACTCAATACATGTCGTAGTTTCGCTCTTTGACTGAACTGATAGCGCTACAACTGGAAATAAGGCCCTCACTGCAGCGACAACTACAACAGCAATTCAATGAAATGAGCGTAAGTTAAGGGCCTTATGCATTGAGGCTAGCCTGGATGCGGCATGCATAGTGGGCCTAAATTAGCTTTAAGTAGCTAGAAAATCCTGACAGCCCACTTAAGATAAATAACTGACTGACTGACTCATTTATAGACGACAACGATGAATTCTCCTTCTTTGTTGTTCTATGATCAATGTTTCTGGAGGCTTAATTTCATTTCTTAATTCTCTATTTACTTCCAGCGTTGGTGGTAAGGAACACCGTTTCAAGGCAGAGAGCTATGCCGTCATGATGGACTGGCTCCGAAGATTACGGGTAAGCATGTATCTGTGTGTGTTTCTTTCGTACGCTTGAGGTAAATATTGATACTTATAAATAACAAGAATCTACTTTGATTTCCTTGAAACAGCCTTCTCATGTGTAAGCTTGACGAGCATTGTTTACATTGCAACCTTGTAAGTGTAATTCAGTTCAGGAATAACCTAGAATCTCCGGTCTCAGCATGGACCAAATTTTGAACCTTTGTGTTCTTTTGTTTTGTTTAAACGTTACATATGTCTGCGTGCCTGTGCATAAACAGTGGTCACACATGGAATAGTATTCCCATGTAAACAAAGTGTGACGTTGTTATGCCCTAACGACAACAGAGCTTGATGAGTGCAGCTGACGTGAATTAAACGGCCTGGAACGCATGACATTGTGTAGTTCATTGTTAATTTCGCAATGGAAATAAACAAAAGCATTTTTGCAGGAAATTGTCATGGTTGGGGCACTTAATGTTTCACTCAATAACAAACAATTTACTCCATTTATAATTATGCAAAGGTTCAGAGCAATGCCGCTGTCTTCCAGTTTCTATATATGATTCATGAGAGTTTCATTATTGATTTGAAGTTTTCTCGGCGTTTTGCTACTTTCAATTCTCCTAAGACTGGTTCAGGATAAAACAATTTTCTCATTCGTTATAACAGGACAAAGTTTACCCAAATGAAGAGAGATCGTCGTCCTTACTTGAAAAGCGTGCAAAATCTTTGGATTTCAACACTATTTCAGATGACGAGGTATGGATAAATTTATGTTGCACTTTCTCGGTTATAGTTTGCTTTCATTCTTGTATCATAATACATACTCTAGTACTTCAGTGTCAAAATTGAAATTTTATTACGTACGAAATCGTATCGGTAGAAAGAATACATTTGCAGGAACATGATCAATTAAAGTAAAAACCCGCATAGAAGAACCATCCACTTAAGAACCAACAACCACAAATTTAGCAACACAATGTTCTGAGAGATACTTTTTGACAGACATTTTAAGTTTAAACATATAAGAATGTCTGGGATTGATGTGCTGCTGTCTCGTTCAGTGTTTGGAGCATTTATAATGCCTTATACAACGTCTGTCTCGTCCAGTGTTTGGAGCATTTATAATGCCTCATAGTATAGATTGGAGATAGAAAAGGATTCAAGACAGGCTGGCTTCAAAATTTTGGTTCTTTTATGCGGATTCTTACTGTATTAGAATTACGTAAGAGCTGCATTAGAACTACAATCTGTGTGGTCGCGATGTTTCCTAAAATATCGAGAAGAAATCGAACTTTTCAGATCTTGTGATCCCCCCTCGATCCCCCTAATTCAATGTTGACTAGGTCGAATGGCGTTTGACTCAAGCAACATTGAAACGGGGGAGCGGGGGGCACATAATCAAATGCCGAAGTAGTGCAATTTTCTGATTTGTCCCACGTATTTTGGCCAAGATTTTAGATGGCCATAACTCGAGAGTAAAAAATACACATGAGGGTAAAGAAATCGAAGAAGTGTGTAAATTTGGTCGTTTTGCTTTGTGCGGTAACGTTTTTAGCGGGTTTTGTGGGTTTGTTGCAGAGTTCTGTTCTGAACAGTCATCTGGAATTTTTTGCTGAGAGTGAAATGAATTTTCTAAGTCTCTGCGTGTGACTCGTGAAGAAATTGAGGGCTAGGAATAAACCATCTGAGTTTTTTATTGTCGCTCAGCGTTTTCTGTGTTTGCAATGCTTTAAGAATTATTTGAACAATTATGCTGTATCATTCATCAAAATTTGTATTAAGTTATATCGCTATACCTTTTTTAGATCCTCTTTCACAAACCTTACAAAAGCATGTCATTGGACAACTTGAATGAAACTCCTGGCCGAAGTGGAAGTGGTAAGACTGAATGATCTATTGCTTG
>REGM01000005.1:1827433-1882948 GCA_004194415.1 Aurelia aurita
TTTTTTTTTTTTCTATATTGCTACCTAGCATCCGAAGGTAGTTTTTTAGGACACTGAGAAGCTAAGCTTATCGAGCAGTGTCCTGGTCCTTCCTCTCGATGTGACCACACCTCGCGATTCCTTTATCCTGGAATTACAGAGAGTTGGCCACTCTCCTCACTCTACGTAGCAGGTTCGACAGGGCGGGGACTCGAACCACCAACCCTCAGGTTGGTAGTCAAGCTCGCTACCATTGAGCCATCCCCGCTTATAAAGGGAATCTAAGCCTATAATAGTGGCTCAAGCCACTTGCGGTCTCATATTAGCCAATCAGATATCAGTAGTTCCTGTTGACCTCGATCAGTTACCCAAATATGGCTCTACGCGCGTCAATGTCTATTGTCTTTGTACAGCCATTTTTATCAAAGGCTTAGATTCCCTTTAATTAAACCCATCGATAAGTACATCTAACTTAAACTTATGCATCACCTTTTGGCTCATTTTGGTTAACCTTTTGGTGTCTCAAGATCTTCTTGAAGGGCTGTATCCGTTCTAAGATGTAAACAAAAGTTTAGTCAGTGTTTTCAGGTGCTATGCTGTCTTTTCAAAGTCATAGTATAGTTACTAATTTTCTCCAGTTTTTATACCTGCCAATTTTATAAGCCAAACTATCCTAAATTGACGGTAAGTCCTTTATCAAATGAGCGTACCTCCTGCTGTGCAATATTTCTTTCTGACGTGAAGCTGCGTGAAGATAGGTAATGTTTTGACAAGATGGATGCTTGTAAGATAAGACGGTTGTCGCCTGGTTGACCAGGATATTATAGAATTATCTCAGGAGACATCAATATTCTTTAGCAAATTCATCGACACCCTGCTATGCGATGTATGTTTTGGCATTAAGATAGGCAATGTTTTGGCGAGAGAAATGCTTGAAAGAAACGGTGGTCGCCTAATAGTCTATGATATTGAAATTATTTTACGAGATGTCAATAATTTTTAACACATTTATTGACATCCTTTATGCAGGATGTGTTCTGGCATGGAGATGGGCAATGTTTTGATGAATGAAATGTTTTAAGTTTAGGAAATTCTTGAAAGAAACGGTAGCCTCCTTTTAGTCCATGATATTGAAATTATTTTGCGAGATATCAGTATAGCTATATGCATCAGCACCCTGCTATGCGAGATGTTGTTTTGCATGATGATAATCAATATTTTGATATGAAGCATATTTGTGTGAAAAGCTAAGAGGTCGTCAACCCTTGATTCGTGGTTTTTTTTATTTAACTACAAGATATTCAAAGCCTGTGGAAGGATGAACATCTGCAGGAAATGAGACGACTGTCTCTTGGTTGTACTTTGTGTTCGGCTTAAAGACCCTCTGCTAACCATGTGGCTTTGCACGCCGTTGCTATCCCAGAATGCACTGCAAATGGACTTTTAGATTATCTGAAAGTCTCCGATGCTAGGCCGGTGTTGTGCTGTTTTCTCACGCGCAGCACGCAAAGCCTCATGGTTAGCAGAGGGTCTTTAAACCAGGAGAAATAATCTTACACTGTTTTCATGAGAGAGACCGAGTTGAAACTCAACACGGGCTGAACTCAACTCGGCAACTCAGCCCGTGCTGAAATATCTGCACGTGTTGAGATTATTGAAAATTTCCATACAAACAGCAAATTTAAATCAAATCGTTGCATTCTGGGGTATTTTGCTAGCCCGCTGTTTCCTCTGTTTCCAATCGCATTCATGTCATGTGACCTAATCTCAGCCCATGTTGAGATTCCATGTGAACGCGAAGCAAAATAAGTGATATTTTCAGAACTCAACTAGTGTTTAACTTTTTATTTTTTTTATTCATCTAAAAATTTACAATACATGCTACAACCTACTTTACTTTCTAATTACTATACAACTATACAACACTACAGGGACGATGCCACAGGGAGCAAAAGACAATGTCTACCCCATGGCCATTACATAAAGACATACAACAAAGAAAGGACATTTTCAAATACAACCGGAAAACGAAGCTACAAGTTAAGGTAGCTTGCAACCAAATAATTGCGAGTATAGGTTCAAAGTTTAAACACTAAACGTTGCATATTTCAAATTGATTATTTGGTTGCAAACTTCCTTAAGAAATCGCATAATTACAAACAAAAAGGACTACTAAAACAAACATACAGAACACGGACTGAGATCTTCTCGTGCAGAGGGCCTNACAGGGACGATACCACAGGGAGCATAAGACAATGTCTACCCCATGGCCATTACATAAAGACATACAACAAAGAAAGGACATTTTCAAATACAACCGGAAAACGAAGCTACAAGTTAAGGTAGCTTGCAACCAAATAATTGCGAGTATAGGTTCAAAGTTTAAACACTAAACGTTGCATATTTCAAATTGATTATTTGGTTGCAAACTTCCTTAAGAAATCGCATAATTACAAACAAAAAGGACTACTAAAACAAACATACAGAACACGGACTGAGATCTTCTCGTGCAGAGGGCCTTGTAGTGTTTAGACTAGGGCCTAGGACCCTCTACGTATTATATTTAGCCACGTGTTTTGTTGTGTTACGTTATTCATTCATTCATGCTTTCGCTTGCTGCAAGTTCACCTCGTTTATGAAGATATACACTATCTTAAACTTATAATACGTAGAGGGTCCTGGGCCCTAGTCTAAACACTACAGGCCTCTTAAAGAGAATTTAAACCCCCTGCTTTGCGAGATATAGCTTTGAGGGGAAGACTGTCTACATCTGATAGAATTTGTACTCAATTCGTATGAAAACGAGGGCGTTGGTTGCCTGCTTGGGTTATAATAAATAGCTTTGTCAACAACGAAACAGATGGAAACAGCTCATGACAGCAGATGTAAGTTGAAGCTGATGAAATTATCTTTGCTGCCTGAACTTTTTTTGGTGTAAATTATGGGATACGTTAGATGAAAGCATTTCTGGATTTTCAAGTTGAGAAGGCAGCTATAATAGCAGTAGTTGCTGCAAGCTGACATTAGCAGTAAGTTAGGATTGGTTAAAGAAGCTTGTAAGCTGAAATTGATAACAGTAGCTTTGCTGCAAGAAGTACTGCCTGAAATTTGTTTGGTGTAAATTATAGAATGCGTTAGATGAAAGCATTTCTGGATTTTCTAGTTGAGAAGGCAGCTATAATTGCAGTAGTTGCTGCAAGCTGACATTAGCAGTAAGTTGGGACTGGTCAAAGAAGCTTGTAAGCTGAAATTGATAACAGCAGCTTTGCTGCAAGAAGTACTGTCTGAAATTTATTTTGGTATAGATTAATGAAAGCACACGAAACAACATCATTTCTGGATTTCAGTTTGCTATAGCAGCTATTTTAACAGTTTTTTTCGCAAGCTGAAATTGGCAGTTAAGCTGGGATTGGTTAAACACTCGCATGCCATAAATTACGCCTCAAAATTCGATGGATTTAGGCTTCGAAATGAGTAGCTGAAGTTACAAAACTTTACATTAATGCTGGAATTCAATTTGGTGAGAGAGCTCCCATGGCTTAAGCTGGGATTGGTTAAAGAAGCTTGTAGGCTGAAATTGTCAATTAGTTTGGATTGCTGAAAGAATTCTGTATGCCGTAAATTGCGCCTCAAAATTCGATGGATTTAGGCTTCGAAATGAGTAGCTGAAGTTACAAAACTTTACATTAATTCTGGAATTCAATTTGGTGAGAGAGCTCTCGTGACTTAAGCTGGGATTGGTTAAAGAAGCTTGTATGCTGAAATTGTCAATTAGTTTGGATTGCTTAAAGAATTCTGTATGCCATAAATTTTCCTCAAAATTCGATGGATTTATGTTTCGAAATGAGTAGATGACAGTTGCAAAACTTTACAGCAATTCTGGAATTCAATTTGGTGAGAGAGCTCCCATGGTTTAAGCTGGGATTGGTTAAAGAAGCTTGTATGCTGAAATTGTCAATTAGTTTGGATTGCTTAAAGAATTCTGTATGCCATAAATTTTGCCTCAAAATTCGATGGATTTATGTTACGAAATGAGTAGATGACAGTTGCAAAACTTTACAGTAATTCTGGAATTCAATTTGGTAAGGCAGCTCCCCTGATTTATGCTGAAACTTTCTGGAACAAAGTTGCTAAGGATGTCATCAGTAGATAGGAGGCAACGTTTGTGTAATCTGGTGTTTATTTTATGCATTGCAGAAATCATACCGTTTACTTGCCAGATGTGTAATCTCGATAGCGACTCTTACGAGTATTGCAAAAAAGTTGTGCCTTCTTCTGGTGGGGTAATGACAGAAACTGTATTCTCGATACACCAATGTCGCGACATATGCGATCGTAAGATATGTGCTGCGTTCGAGTATCATGTTATGAAAAACGCAGCTAATATTGAAAATCGTGAATGTTGGATTCATTTTGTGAATACAGGCAGTGTTGTACGACTTATAGATGCAGCCAAGTGTGATGGCAACGAGTGGTGGTATGGTTGGGTTCGTCCTGGGCCAGATAAAACCAGAAAAGGATATGGAAGAGTCTGGGATTTGGACTGTAAACGGCGAGAATTCAAGATACATGAACCCGAGACCACAAGCAAGCCTTTATCAACAACAGGCAGTGGTGCTACTACTTCTACGCCTTCAAGAGAAGTCGATCCCTTGCCAGTGGAATTTCACGAATAGATTCGTTGTTTCGAGCAGTATTTTCGTAATTGTTTTGAACGTACTCGATCAGATTTTTCAGAAACAAAGACGTTCATTGTTCGTATGGCTTTAGGAAAATGGTACATAACTACATAGCATTTAGAAAGTAACGATTTGGACTAAATGGCTCATTAACTTCTTGAAAAGATTTTAAAATTCATTTTTCCTCAAGGATCATTCCTAGGGCCGCTCCTCTTAAATATTTTCATGAATGAAATTTTCTTTTTGGACATACGGAAATTTGAAATTGTAAATTCCGCTCCCAAATTGCGCTTCTATTGACCATCATGCAAAATATTGCTTTATAAAAGGCTTCCTTATACGTTCCTGCAAGGGAGATAGGCTTTCGGAATTTGTCTAAGGCTCCGTAAAACAATTATTAAAGGGTCCGTTTCAACCAGCATGCCTTGCACGTGCCATCTCTTGGTTGGTCTTTGTTTCAGCCATTTTCATGGCCCATGAAAATGGCGGCGAACAAAGGCCAACCAAGAGGTGACACGTGCAAGGAATGCTGGTTGAAACAGACCCTTTAACACCTTTAATTTTTCTTTCCCAAGATTCATTATTCGCTTCGCACGATCAAACTTTAATGAGCGTTTGGCATTTTCTTTTGCACCGCCCCTCTATTCACTGAGGTACTGAATGTTCCTTTGAATAGGCCATCAGCTCCCTTGTTGCGAAAAACCAATAATTTGTTGTAATTAAGTCAATTCAAGCTAGTTGCCTTGAAAAATGTAATGGCAGCGCCAATGATTTTCTTGTTGAATCTACAATGAGAAATTCTAATTACGCTATCCAGAATATGAACTTTACATATTCTAGCCGGTTGCTTTGCTGCTTCATGACTTCAGGGTAATTCGCGCTGTAGAGAAAAAGTGGCTGTATTGTGAGCTTGAACTCCGCAGATACGGAAAGTTTGGCTGTAGAAGCGAGCATTGAAAATCGCTGCAGATATTGATTGCTGTTAGGTTTCTTATTGAGAATCTGATTGAGACACTAATAAAGCAATAACCAATGATGTTTTGGAGTAAAAGCAAAGCACTGCCTTCAGTTTTATTTATACTTCTTATGCATCTTGTTCAAGTGGAGGTCGTTAGAAGCCACATGTGTACTCAAGGTGCTGAATACAAGTTTTGTCATGAGATATCAAACAACAGACTGGAGTTATCAAGCATTCAGAAAAAGTTTACACAGTACACCAATGCCGTGATATTTGCGATGATAACGGTTGCATCGCATTTGAGTACCTTGCCATTGCAACTCATCAACAACAAACTTGCATATACTTCAAAGGTAATCATGAAAGCATTCAAATATTGCAAAATTTTGGCCGTTGCAATGATGACAAATGGATGTATTCGTGGAAGCGTCCGATACAAAAGGGACATTGTGGAATCTTGAAAGACGGTTACGAAGCTCCTCGGACACCGGTGTCAAAATCCAGTGTTCCGCATAAGACAACGAGAGCAGTCGTGACAAATACAACCTCACAAGCACAGATGTCTAAATCAANTATGCATCTTGTTCAAGTGGAGGTCGTTAGAAGCCACATGTGTACTCAAGGTGCTGAATACAAGTTTTGTCATGAGATATCAAACAACAGACTGGAGTTATCAAGCATTCAGAAAAAGTTTACACAGTACACCAATGCCGTGATATTTGCGATGATAACGGTTGCATCGCATTTGAGTACCTTGCCATTGCAACTCATCAACAACAAACTTGCATATACTTCAAAGGTAATCATGAAAGCATTCAAATATTGCAAAATTTTGGCCGTTGCAATGATGACAAATGGATGTATTCGTGGAAGCGTCCGATACAAAAGGGACATTGTGGAATCTTGAAAGACGGTTACGAAGCTCCTCGGACACCGGTGTCAAAATCCAGTGTTCCGCATAAGACAACGAGAGCAGTCGTGACAAATACAACCTCACAAGCACAGATGTCTAAATCAAGTGATACACATACTGTAACCACAGCTGTCGTAACTGATGGCGATAAAGAGATTGTTCCTACAACTACTACAACAAGGGTGTCTAAATCAAGTGATACACATGCTACAACCACAGCAGTCGTGCCCGATGGCAATAAAGAGATTGTTCTTACAACTGCTAAAACACGGGTGTCTAAATCAAGCGATACACATGCTACAACCACAGCAGTCGTAACTGATGGTGATAAAGAGATTGTTCCTACAACTACTAAAACAAGGGTGTCTAAATCAAGCGATACACATGCTACAACCACAGCAGTCGTGCCCGATGGCAATAAAGAGATTGTTCCTACAATTTCTAAAACACGGGTATCTGAATCAAGTGATAAACATATTGCAACCACAGCAGTCGTGACTGCTGGCAATAAAGAGATTTTTCCTACAACTTCTAAAACACGGGTGTCTACATCAAGTGATACACATATTGCAACCACAGCAGTCATGACTGATGGAAGTAAAGAGATTGTTCCTACAACTTCTAAAACACAGGTGTCAACATCAAGTGATACACATATTGCAACCACAGCAGTCATGACTGATGGAAGTAAAGAGATTGTTCCTACAACTTCTAAAACACAGGTGTCAAAATCCAGTGATACACGTACGTCAACCACGGCAGTCGGGAGTGAGGCCAACGTAGTTAGAGTTCCTACAACTACTCCATTACCGGTGTCAAAATCCAGTGATACACATACTGCAACCGCAGAAGTCGTAACTGATGGCAGTATAGAGATTATTCCTACAACTTCTAAAACACATGTGTCAACATCCAGTACACATACGTCAACCACGGCAGTCGGGAGTGAGGCCAACGTAGGTAGAGTTTCTACAACTACTCCATTACCCGTGTCAAAATCCAGTGATACACATACTGCAACTGCAGAAGTCGTAACTGATGGCAGTATAGAGATTATTCCTACAACTTCTAAAACACATACGTCAACCACGCACTGCAAAAAAGTTTTTAATTTCCTATTGTGTTGGAACAGGAAATTTAGCAGAAACCTGATGAGCCGGAGACCTTAGCTTCAACAGATTTAATTTGTTCATCCCACGATCCCACACGAGATACTTGTCAACTTGGACTCCCAAGATACATAATACTGTCAGCGAGTTCAATAGGGGAGTCATCAATCACAAATGTAGGGGGAGCTGGTGGTAGGTTTGAAGACACATTACGTGGCATAGAGACGACTGTACTTTAAGTTAAATTATTTTGACTTTTGAACTATAGCCAAATATAGTTCAGACTAGAACAACTGTAGCCAAACAAGGCTTTTATCCGCAGCACGAGTTACCAGTTGTACGAGCGAGCGGGGAGCGAGCATGAGATTTCAGATTGCTGCGCATGCTCAGACGATTGTTTCCTATGCTACTCCGCCGCCAAAAGGCGTAGAACTTCAGTATATTCTGTATATCATAGAAGATATCATTATCATCATCATCAATAGATCTTTTAGCTATTCTACAAAAAAGTCTGGATCGAGCGATATTTTTATACATTTTTATACAAGCAGATGAATTTTCGAATGTGCACAATAATGATAGAAGCTATAACGCCATTCAATCGAACCTTTCGAATACAGATTTATGAAATTATCGTTCTATCCACACTCTTTCTTAGAATAAGTAAAAGGTATATTGCTATAATGCACTTCATACAGTATGATATAAAAACAAAATTAATGAAATTAAACGAAACTAATAAACTAGTTTAAAGAAGACGGTATACTCAGTTTGGTTGAAGACACATAGTGAGGTGTAAAGACGACTGTACTCTAATTCAAATACTTTTGACTTTTGAAGTACTGTATAGCCAACTACAGTAAATCCCCGCATATAAGAACCTACTTTTTTAAGAGCCAGGCTGAATTAGGTTCTTATTTCAAGGGTACTTTGATAAATTTCAGGGTATAAAGGTTCTTATTCGAAGGGTCCCTTGTGTAAACCTTTTAGGAGTTATTATCAAGAGATTTGCAACCATATTATTTGTTTGGCAATGTTATTAAGGACCTAATAACTAATGGTAAGCTTACAAATAGAAGGGGAGGAGGTTTTGATTCTAGAAGCCAACTGGGACAAAAACAAACTTAACAAGGATGATGAAAAAATCAAATTTATTACTCTTGTAATAAGAACATATTTTTTCATCAGACTGAAACAGGTTCTTAATTGCGAGGTGCATAATTTAGGAAAAACAGCATGTAGGTTCTTATTTTTGTAGGTTCTTATATGCGNAGGTCATAAGCCTAGTAAATGACCAGACTTTCTCCAGTAAATGACCAGACTTTCTCCAATCTCTTTCGTTATCAAAATTTCTACTGGATGAGTATGCTCGAATAAGGAGGACCAATCTTAGCGAGACATGCATCAAATCTAGTAAATGGCCGAGCGGCTTATACAGTTCCCGTTAGGTAACTGAAATCAAGCTTGGTCGAGTGAGGTCAAAATTTGGATGGTAGGCCTAAATATAGCTTGATTTCCATTCAGCCTACTTGAAATAAAGTGATGATGATGATGATGATGATGATGATGATGATGATGATGATGATGATGATGATGATGATGATGATGATGATGATGATGATGATGATGATGATGATGATGAAAGTAAATGATGAGTTATTATTTACAAACAACTAAGGTGGAATTCGATTTCGCAAATTCTACCACGGCGACTTGTGATTCGAAGATGATTACGAGCTCAGAGGCATACACATATTTTTATAGATAATTAAGAAATTGGCCTATAGCACTGAGAGTTTCTTTACATTTTCAGAAAATTTCTTGCAAGGTTCCTCAAATTCACGCTGTATTCATCGGTGGGGGATATTCTGTACCTTCGTGAATATTTCATAGCCAGTTTCATGAAACCACGCCTCTGTTTATACATTATTCAAGTAGTACCCGGTAAGAAAGTACACAAACAAGTGGCAGTATGCTTCAGGCGAAATAACAAAGCTTCAGGCTAATTAACAAGGTTCCTCAAGTAATATTTTTCAGTACTCAAGTTTCTTATTTTTTCGTGATCTGAGAGTTGATTTTCTTATAAAGAGTTTCTTATAAAAATATACTCGTATTCTGTGTATTAAAGGATTGTTCTCGTGAAGGAATCAAAGAGCATAAGCAAGCAGCTAACAGTAGGATTTCCCTATTCTTTATCCTCTAAAATGCGTTTTTTACTAAATTGAGATGAATCTTTAACGAGGTTTTGACATTTCGTTTTCTACGTTACTCTTCGTCGGTATGTGGTTAAGAGTGTTCCTTGAACAGGTCATCCAACCTCTGTTGATAAAAACAACAATTTTGTAGAAAATAAGTGAATAGGTTTGAAATAATAGTGTTTACTTTGCGAGAACGCAGTGAGTGGCTTGAATCTGATTGCAAATGGAAAACTACTAAGTTGCATTCCACGAAGTCTTCTGTACGCCGAATGTAAACTAGCAATACTATTCCCTTAAGTTGGCTGTTGTTATTGTTGTTGTTATTCCTGTTGGTTATCTCATTCAGTGCGAAGGAGCATATAGATCGTGTAGCTAGTCTACGCCGAAGTTCTGCGGAGGCGGTTTCATTTTTCATTTTAATAAAATTTTAATATTCATATTCATATTTCAATTTATTATTAATAAGACTAACTGCGCGAAATGAACATGACGATTGCTGGTGTAGCTAGTCTACGCCGAAGTTCTGCCGAAAAGGTCTCCAAGCAACGCTGCAAACTATCAGGTATCCTTTGGTAAAATTCAGGCTGGTTTTGAAGGAAAGTGTTCGCAACGCTGTTAATCAATTGAGTTGTTGAACGCTGAAGATCTGCAGAGAGTGAGCCTCGAAATACATCCTCGCGGACGATCGCTGTAGAGTTGCGTTTGAATTTTGCAAAGCGTTGAAGAGTGTTTTATTAGAAGCTTCATCGAAACAAATCCTAACGGATAGAAGGAGGACTTCATAGCCAGTGAATCAGTGGAGTAGTTGAACGCCGAAGATCTGTAGAGAGTGAGCTCCGTAATACAACCTCGTTGTAGAGTCGTGTTTGAATTTTGCAAAGGCAAAGCATTTTATTGCTTTTATTAGAAGCCTCGTCGAATCATCTTCCAAAGCCAGTGGGGGGATTTCAATGGAGTAGTTGAAAGCCGAAAATCTGCAGAGAGTGCATCCCAAAATACAACCTGGCGGTAGATAGCTGCAGAGCTGCGTTTGAATTTGCAAAAGGCAAGACCTTGAAAGAACTTTTATTAGAGGCCTTTTCGACTACATGCCAACAGTGACAGACATGGCTCAAAAGGAAACTACAGAAACTTCTTTAGTTATGTTACTTCTTATCACTCTTGTGCAAGTCAAGTTTGTTGTCAGTCATATGTGCACTCAAGGTGTGGAATTCAGGTATTGTCATGAGGTCATAGCAAAATCTGATGATGATGATAATACATTACAGCAACAGTCCAAAAAGGTTTACACACTCCATGAATGCCGATATATTTGCGATAGCAACAGCTGCATAGCATTTGAATATCATGCAAAATCAACAGAACGCCAACAAACTTGTAAATTATTTTGGGGTGCTCCAGAGGACATTGAAATTGCTCCAAATTTCAGCCGTTGTAATGAGGAAGAGTGGTTTATAGCTGGAAGCGCCCGGAAGAGCAGAGGAAAGGGCATTGCAGAATCTTAGAGGATGATATTGAAACGAATGAGCTGCAAGTTTCTGAAGGAAATAATACGAATACAACCACAAAAACAGATGAAACAACAGCAACAAACACGACTGATGTTGATGAAACACAAGATGGCGGAACTAACCAAACTCACGTTTCCAACAACAGTGATACAAGTCGCAGGCGTCGAACATGTCGCAGGCGCCGAACAGTTCGCAGGTGTCGAAGTCGTAGACGACGTTGAAGGCGCTATTGGCGGCGTAGGAGACGTTATGTAACGCGTAGAAGACGGATTGAGAGGCGTAGAAGTATCGGGTGATTGAAAAATCTTCAATGTTTGAAAAATTACCGACATTCGACAATTCTACTAANATAGCAAAATCTGATGATGATGATAATACATTACAGCAACAGTCCAAAAAGGTTTACACACTCCATGAATGCCGATATATTTGCGATAGCAACAGCTGCATAGCATTTGAATATCATGCAAAATCAACAGAACGCCAACAAACTTGTAAATTATTTTGGGGTGCTCCAGAGGACATTGAAATTGCTCCAAATTTCAGCCGTTGTAATGAGGAAGAGTGGTTTATAGCTGGAAGCGCCCGGAAGAGCAGAGGAAAGGGCATTGCAGAATCTTAGAGGATGATATTGAAACGAATGAACTGCAAGTTTCTGAAGCAAATAATACGAATACAACCACAACAACAGATGAAACAACGGCAACAAACACGACTGATGTTAATGAAACACAAGATGGCGGAACTAACCAAACTCACGTTTCCAACAACAGTGATACAAGTCGCAGGCGTCGACCATGTCGCAACAGTGATACAAGTCGCAGGCGTCGAACATGTCGCAGGCGCCGAACAGTTCGCGGGCGTCGAAGTCGTAGACGACGTTGAAGGCGCTATTGGCGGCGTAGGAGACGTTATGTAACGCGTAGAAGACGGATTGAGAGGCGTAGAAGTATCGGGTGATTGAAAAATCTTCAATGTTTGAAAAATTACCGACATTCGACAATTCTACTAATGCTAAAATTTTCTTTCAACATGTTACATGAAACTTCAACGTAATTTTTGCGATGTTGATTTTCCTAGCTATGTCTTTAAAATACGCGAAATTTCGGAAGTTTTTTGAGCTACCTGGTTTAAAGCAAACTGTGAAATTTCAAAGCACTATTATCAGATATGTTCCTAAATCTTTCCTAAAAATGATATGGTCTTTGATATAAACGAAATATATTTTGAATTTTTATAGCAAGACCAAAATTTCCTCATTTTTCAAACGTCGACTTTTTTTCTTACTTACCCGTTACTCACTTTTGTTTTTCTCTTATATAATATAGCATGGACATGATATACGTATACAATACTTTTTTAATATAGCTTGCTGCCAAAAGCATAGACATTTGGTCGTCTTATACACAAACACTTTTTTGTTTCTAAATTACTCAGGCTAATTTAGATTCCCAAAGCATAGGTAAATGTTGTGTTTTTGGGTGCATTTGCCTCAAGTGTTGGGCCTTATATTGACGTTTGCTAATTATGCTTTTGTTAATGATATTGATTTGGATTGGACAGTATTTAGGGTTTAGTCACGTGACATTTTCGGGACAGAGGTAGTCGTTTGTCGATTGTTGTGGTGCGATTGTGCGTTTTCGAGGAGCTGATCAGAATTAGTACCTAGCTAATGATCTGAAGTACAGAATGACAGGGAAGGGATTTCCAAGTTGTGCAATTGAAAAGGACAACTTCATAGTGTCTCAAGGCAGGGACCGCGGAGCCGTGGGGGCTGGGGGGACTGAAGCCCCCCCAATAATTTTCAAGTCGTACATTTTAGATTTTAAGAAATAATGTTTATATCAGCACATATCACCTACGGTTCATAACAGGAGCTCTATCGAAGCTGCAACTATTATTATAAATAGAAATGAGAACAAGATACGAAATTTTGGGAAATTTGATTAAAAGTTGGATCTATTGCCGATATAAACTTATTCAACTTATTGAAACAATGTTCCCATTATTAGGTTCTATTGTGTTGAAAATCTTTATTTCTGAAAGTAGAGAGGCTTTATGTTTCCATACAGTCAAACTCGCATAAGTCGGATCGCTTCAGACCAAGGAAAACAATCCGACGTACGCGAACTCCAACTTATGCGAATTAATTTGAAAAGGAAAATGCGGATGGGACATTCAAGTATCTTCATTTTTTTCCGACTTATGCGAATACCAAATTTCCAAATTTTTAACTTTACAATATACAAGATTAAAGCGGGACATTCCTTTCAGGCCCTTGCCCGTAATCCAAAAGATGCTCCGTCGTACATGAACCTTTCGCCATCAAATGAAAAATTGCATACTGTACACTTTATTTGTCGATGGTTTTATGGTGATTTAGTTGTTGAATATGCTACTAATGAAGATTTTTCCTTAGGCTTTTCTAGCTATGAAAAGGGCGTTGGTCGCATTTATAGCCAAAGTAGAGGGCGTGGTTGAGAAAAAATTTCTGGGGGCTTCGCCCCCAGACCCCCTCAGCGTATTCCACTATTTTCTAGCCCCCTCAATCCAAAATATGCTCCGCGGTCCCTGTCTCAAGGGATGCACATTCGCACGAAAAACAAGGAATCTATTGAAGCTGAAGTTCTGAAACGAAAAGAATATTGCGTTGCAATACCTGTTGTAGCCTGCACGCAGACCCAATATTCCGACGATTCTAATATTTCTTCTTCGGAATATTGGATCTGCGCGCAGGAGGCTATACCTGTTGCCGTCGTGGTTTCTAGAGGCTTGTTGCCACTGCGCGTTTTTGCGACCAGTGTGAAGCAGGCTTTACTACAGTGAAAGGTAAGATGAACTTTCGTCGCATTTGAAAAATCGGCGATGAGGAAAGCGATGATAGTTAATCGCGCAGTGGAAACCAGCCTTTAGACTCCCTATTTATGAAATAAGAATACAGTGAACAGCTAGTCGCGAGTCAAAATGCGTTGTTCACTGGCCTCTTCATTAACAGAGATTTGAATGACCCTTTGAAACGGCATGGCCCCCTTGTTGTGCAAACCATACAATTTTGATGTAAGGAAGTCCCAAGTTGCAGTGGGAACCAGCCTTAACTCCCTATTTATGACATAAGAATACAATGAACAGCTAGTCGCGAGTCAAAATGCGTTGTTCACTGGCCTCTTCATTCACAGAGATTTGAATGACCCTTTGAAACGGCATGGCCCCCTTGTTGTGCAAACCATACAATTTTGATGTAAGGAAGTCCCAAGTTGCAGTGGGAACCAGCCTTAACTCCCTATTTATGACATAAGAATACAATGAACAGCTAGTCGCGAGTCAAAATGCGTTGTTCACTGGCCTCTTCATTCACAGAGATTTGAATGACCCTTTGAAACGGCATGGCCCCCTTGTTGTGCAAACCATACAATTTTGATGTAAGGAAGTCCCAAGTTGCAGTGGGAACCAGCCTTAACTCCCTATTTATGACATAAGAATACAATGAACAGCTAGTCGCGAGTCAAAATGCGTTGTTCACTGGCCTCTTCATTCACAGAGATTTGAATGACCCTTTGAAACGGCATGGCCCCCTTGTTGTGCAAACCATACAATTTTGATGTAAGGAAGTCCCAAGTTGCAGTGGGAACCAGCCTTAACTCCCTATTTATGACATAAGAATACAATGAACAGCTAGTCGCGAGTCAAAATGCGTTGTTCACTGGCCTCTTCATTCACAGAGATTTGAATGACCCTTTGAAACGGCATGGCCCCCTTGTTGTGCAAACCATACAATTTTGATGTAAGGAAGTCCCAAGTTGCAGTGGGAACCAGCCTTAACTCCCTATTTATGACATAAGAATACAATGAACAGCTAGTCGCGAGTCAAAATGCGTTGTTCACTGGCCTCTTCATTCACAGAGATTTGAATGACCCTTTGAAACGGCATGGCCCCCTTGTTGTGCAAACCATACAATTTTGATGTAAGGAAGTCCCAAGTTGCAGTGGGAACCAGCCTTAACTCCCTATTTATGACATAAGAATACAGTGAACAGCTAGTCGTAAGTCAAAATGCGTTTTCCCGTTATCATCTGATCAGTCTTCAATAAATAAATGACCTTTAAAACTGGCCTCTTCATTCACGGGGATTTGAATGACCCTTTGAAACGGCATGGCAAAAGATAATGAAATAATGAAAGTTAAAATAAATAATAAATAATAAATGCTAATAAATAATTAATTTTGTTGTGCAAAACATAAAATTTTGATGTAAGGAAGTCCCAAGTTTGTGGTAAGCAGGAGTTAATTGGGGGCCAATTAGGTGTAGAAGAGGATTTGCATTAAGAGCTGATCATCTCTAACGAAAGCTGACAGAGAGTGGAAGAACTGTTTTAAGAGTCGATGGAACAAAACGGGCTGTTACAAAAAGGCAAAGCGAACTGTTTTAAAGATTCTTGTAAATATCGAGGTTTTGGATTCGTTTTATTGCAAGCCTTATCCACACTTATGACAGCAGATTGGCAGGGATGGCATTGAAGAGAAATAGAGGAGCTCCCTTAAAAATAATACTGCTTCTTAATGTTATGACTATCATTGATTTTGTTAGAAGTCACATGTGTACTGCTGGTAGTGAGTATAAGTTTTGCCATATAGTCATTAATGCTGCGAATCGGAATAGTTTTCACAGAGTGTACACAGTTCATGAATGCCGTGAAAATTGCGACAAAGAGAGTTGCATCGCATTTATGTATCTTGCCCGCGCTAACAGGAGAGAACAATATTGCACACTCTTTTTTGGTGAGGCTGAGACCATTAAGATATCACCATGGCTGAAAAATTGCGACGAAACTACTTGGACGTATAGCTGGAAGCGCCCGACAGAGACATCGAAAGGCCAGTGCCCAAACTTGAAAGGGCAATTTGAATCTCGTGCAACACAACCACCACCCGTCACTCAAATTGATGAAATTGCAGTAAACTAACCCCAGAGCAATCAACGAACGGATAAGGTATATGATAGAACAGTTAATTAAGTGTATATTCTGTTAATATACCGGGTGAGTCAAATCAAGGCCGTAGGAAGCATCTTAAACTGGGGGGGCACGACACTTTAAGGGCACTTTTTTCATTAAGCTAAAAGGGGCAAATCCGGAAACAAAAATTTCACTTTTTTGTTCAATGCGACATCTTAGGGGAGGGGCACGTGCCCCCCCTCCCGGTTCCTACTTCTCTGGGCAAAATATATTCACTGTTTGAAAAATCATACTGCAATGAATAATGAATTCGATTCGAAAAATACCAACTCCATTGCCTCACTGAGGCTTTAAATTTATTTTGGGAAGGTTTTTATAATTGTCAATACATGATTTGCTTCCAAATAAGGAACTGGGCGACTGCACTTTAGCAGACCAGGCTTATATCATATCTCTCAGGAACGAATTTGACCAGATACCTACTAACCCTAACTAAACCTTACCTTACCCTAAGTAAACCCTAATTGACCCTAACTAACCCTAACTTAAACCCTAACTAACCCTAACTTAAACCCTAATTAACCCAAACTAAAACCACTTTTCCAAAACCTAACCCTTACCCCATAGCTCATCCGGTATTGTGTATTAATTATTTTCATCCCTGTGTTCGCCGAATTTTGTTTTTACAAGTTGTAGCACGATTTTCATGTTATCATCTTATTTCGCTGTAATCAAGCATATCTTGGAAAATAAAAATCTCATTCGAAAAATGTCGTTGTTTTTCCTTGGATTTTTGTTGAGTGCAATAGAGTAGAGTGAGCTTACGTCACGTGCATAGATACGGTGAAAAATAAATGGGTTGCTATGTGAATGAAAACGGCCAATGACTTGATTTTACGGTGGCCCATAGGTGCCACTGCCGTGTTCCGTGTTCCGTGTTCCGACTTTAGTGACGACTTTACTGCCGTGTTCCTTGTTTAGTGACGCCGACCTTGTTCCGTGTTCCGTGTTCATTTCAGGGGGTAGCATTGACCTTTTTTTACTTCTATAGCAATGGTAATACATGGTGCATTCCAATGAATTTGCCCTATCTTTACCCCCTGGGAAATATTATTTTCTGCCGCGTTCCCTCTGCCGTGTTGATGGAGAGTTTTAAAATTGGATAAGCACATTCGAGACTGACGAACACTAAGAACAAACTATAAAATTTGATAAACAAATTAGAGACTGACGAACACAAACAACAATCTATTTTCTGGCGCGTTGCTATCAGGGGGTTGTGTAAAATAAATAATGATGACAGTGGTCCTGTCCTATGAATATCCTAGAAATAAACTTTTTTCGTCGTTACTGCCACAATATGTCTCCTCAAAACCTGTCAAACAAAACCCGGTGTTTTTAAAGGCCCTTGCAAGCAATTTATTCTACACTGCTAGTATGGACTATTCATTTTTTGCGATATTTCCTCAAAAGTGGGTTTATTTTGTGCCTAATGTTGTAGAACATCTATTCTACCACAACAACTTGTGATTCGAAGATGATTACGAGCTCAGAGGCCTACACATATTTTTATAAATAACTAAGAAATTGGCCTATAGCACTGAGAGTTGCTTAAAATTTTCAGAAAATTTCTTGCAAGGTTCTTCAAATTCACGCTGTATTCATCGGTGGGGGATATTGGCCTATAGCACTGAGAGTTGCTTAAAATTTTCAGAAGATTTCTTGCAAGGTTCCTCAAATTCACGCTGTATTCATCGGTGGGGGATAATATGTACCTTCGTGAATATTTCATAGCCAGTTTCATGAAACTACGCCTCTGTTTCCCGGGGGGGGGGGTACATAACATGTTGATGGTACGGGTATGTGCCGCCCATATAGGTGGGTTTTTGGGTTATACATTATTCAAGTAGTACCCGGTAGTAAAGTAAACAAACAAGTGGCAGTATGCTTCAAGCGAAACAACAAAGCTTCAGACTAATTAAAAAGGTTCCTCAAGTACAAGTAATATTTTTCCAGTACTCAAGTTTCTTAATGTTTTGGTGAAATGAGAGTTGAGTTTCTTATAAAGAGTGTCTCTTAAAAGATGGGTGTATTGGAGGATTGCTCTTCGTGAAGGAGTTAATATATCTTTGACGTTTAAGACTGATCCCTTTGCGTCGATGCCATATGGCTTTGCAAAGTATTTTTATAGATGTAGATGTAGAGACTGGCCTCTTCATTCACAGAGATCTTTAAAACGGCATGGCCCCCTTGTAGTGCAAAACATACAATTTTGATGTTGAGGAAGTCCCAAGTTGCAGTGGGAACCAGCCCTGACCTTTAAAACTGGCCTCTTCATTCACGGGGATTTGAATGACCCTTTGAAACGGCATGGCCCCCTTGTTGTTCAAACCATATAATTTTGATGTAGAGGAAGTCCCAAGTTGCAGTGGGAACCAGCCTTAACTCCCTATTTATGACATAGGAATACAGTGAACAGCTAGTCGTTGGTCAAAATACGTTTTCCCGTTAACATTTGATCAATCTCTAATAAATAATTGACGTTTAAAACTGGCCTCTTCATTCACGGAGATTTGAATGACCCTTTGAAACGGCATGGCCCCCTTGTTGTTCAAACCATATAATTTTGATGTAGAGGAAGTCCCAAGTTGCAGTGGGAACCAGCCTTAACTCCCTATTTATGACATAGGAATACAGTGAACAGCTAGTCGTTGGTCAAAATACGTTTTCCCGTTAACATTTGATCAATCTCTAATAAATAATTGACGTTTAAAACTGGCCTCTTCATTCACGGAGATTTGAATGACCCTTTGAAACGGCATGGCCCCCTTGTTGTTCAAACCATATAATTTTGATGTAGAGGAAGTCCCAAGTTGCAGTGGGAACCAGCCTTAACTCCCTATTTATGACATAGGAATACAGTGAACAGCTAGTCGTTGGTCAAAATACGTTTTCCCGTTAACATTTGATCAATCTCTAATAAATAATTGACGTTTAAAACTGGCCTCTTCATTCACGGAGATTTGAATGACCCTTTGAAACGGCATGGCCCCCTTGTTGTTCAAACCATATAATTTTGATGTAGAGGAAGTCCCAAGTTGCAGTGGGAACCAGCCTTAACTCCCTATTTATGACATAGGAATACAGTGAACAGCTAGTCGTTGGTCAAAATACGTTTTCCCGTTAACATTTGATCAATCTCTAATAAATAATTGACGTTTAAAACTGGCCTCTTCATTCACGGAGATTTGAATGACCCTTTGAAACGGCATGGCCCCCTTGTTGTTCAAACCATATAATTTTGATGTAGAGGAAGTCCCAAGTTGCAGTGGGAACCAGCCTTAACTCCCTATTTATGACATAGGAATACAGTGAACAGCTAGTCGTTGGTCANCCCTCCCGGTTCCTACTTCTCTGGGCAAAATATATTCACTGTTTGAAAAATCATACTGCAATAAATAATGAATTCGATTCGAAAAATACCAACTCCATTGCCTCACTGAGGCTTTAAATTTATTTTGGGAAGGTTTTTATAATTGTCAATACATGATTTGCTTCCAAATAAGGAACTGGGCGACTGCACTTTAGCAGACCAGGCTTATATCATATCTCTCAGGAACGAATTTGACCAGATACCTACTAACCCTAACTAAACCTTACCTTACCCTAAGTAAACCCTAATTGACCCTAACTAACCCTAACTAACTCAAACTAAAACCCTTTTTCCAAAACCTAACCCTAACCCTTACCCCATGACTCATCCGGTATTGTGTATTAATTATTTTCATCCTCGTGTTCTCAGAATTTTGTTTTTACAAGCTGTAGCACGATTTTCATGTTATCATCTTATTTCGCTGTAATCAAGCATGCATATCTTGGAAAATAAAAGTCTCATTCGAAAAATGTCGTTGTTTTTCCTTAGATTTTTTTAGTGCAATAGAGTAGAGTGAGCTTACGTCACGTGCATAGATACGGTGAAAAATAAATGGGTTGCTATGTGAATGAAAACGGCCAATGACTTGATTTAGAAATTCATAACCTTGCTAGATGTTTACATGGTTGCTTTACAGTTGTTTGGCAACTTCTTCAACATCTTCGCAAAGCAGCTACGAAGTTTCCTGGTTTAGGCCTATTGCAAATCGTCACAAAATAGACGATTACGGAAAAGATGTCGTCGGGGGCATTTGACCAAAATGCATTGCGTTTCATGATCGAATTTCTATCGAATCACTGATGATTCCATTATAGAATGCAATGCATCTTAGTCAAATGCCCCCCGACGCCATCTTTTCCGTAATCATCTATTGAATAGAAGATTCCGCTAAAGATGGCGGACAGATATTTTTTTACCATGATACTTTGCTTCGCATTGAATTTCGATTGATTTGATTGGTTGATTTCTTCAATGCCGCAAAAGATCTTGGTAAAAATCCCTTGATTCGATCTTTAGCGCAATCATCTATTGAACTGCCTCATTTTCTTCGAGATATTCGTAGCTATGGTTACCTCACTCAACTCTGTAGGGGTGATTTTTACGGTCGATTAGTCTAGGGTACATGTAGATAAATCAAAGCATTAACATACTCTTTTAACCAGACTGCAGGCTTTGAGAGGTTATAACATTTTTCTATTCACCCGGTTCATAACTCTCTTTCTCCAGGAGGGGGGTCTAGTCGTTTTGTATGGGGGAGGGGGTGTAAACAAAACGTCCAAATGACGTTGTTGGGGAAAAATCGATATGTGTGCAGTCCTTTACATGCTGCGGAGAATTATTTCCTGGCTTGTCATTTTTCTGTCTTGAAATTTATCAGCAAAGGAAATTCGTCATTTACTTCCAATAAGAGAAATGGAGTTGTCTTTTTACTTTAATATCTCTGTTGAAACTTTATATTTCCAGAAATGTGATTTGCAAGCGGCCAAACGAAATTTGCAAATCATAATCATAATTATGATTTTAAATAGATGATGAATAAGAGCGGGCCCAGACGAGAGCCTTGTGGAATGCCGCATGTAACCAAGCTTTCACTGGACTACTGGTCACACAAAGTGCAGTATTGTTTTCTATTACTCAAATAGGAGGCAACCCAGCCACCTGCGATACCTCTAACACCTATGGCATTCAATTTCTTAACAATTATTTCGTGCTCTGCATTATCGAAGGCTTTCTTCGTATCAAGAAACCCTGATAAATTCAATTGCTTTTTATCAATGTTTCCGTACCAGTTATCCATGCAATTTAATAAGATTAATTCTTTGATTACTTGATTAATTATTAATTAATCAATTAATCAATTACTTGGTTATAAGGCTCCTGCTTGTTCACGGGCATACAGTAAAAACCAGATCGTGGGACCCTAGGACCGTTAAGTACTAAGATGAGATAGGACTCTTAACGCCAGCGGTCCAGGACCTTTAAAATCATAGTTTCTGATATCATGAAAGCAAGTATATCGCGTTGATTTATTTTCATTGTTTAGACCACATGTAATGGCGAAAATATTCTTTGAAAAAGTAAATTTTGATGCTTGTAAATTTGGTGAAAATTTACTAACTCAATGTGTTATAATACACGTATCTTTTTTTACAAGACACCACTTATAAGAAACTCAACTCTCAGATCGCCAAAAAATTAAGAAACTCTAGTACTGGGAAAATATAACTTAAGAAGCTATTGATTTTAATAAAGGAAATCCTTTACATATTTCTACTTTTATTTTCACTTGTTTCCTGTATCATATTACTGGGAAGGTACTTGAGTAATGTCAACATTGGAGTACCCTGGGTACCAGACTCTCAAAAATATGAGATTTTTTTAAAGTCTGGTACCCAGGGTAACATTGGAGAGGCTTCAAAAACTTTGTTTTGAAATGTTGACGGGGGCACAGGTAGTAAAGATGAAGATTGTTGTGGAACCTGTAAGAGAAATTCGTAAGAAACTTTGAGTACTAAAAATCTGATGATTTTAAGGAAGTACTGGCTCAAATTCTTAGTTTCTTACATATGAAAATACGTGAAACGCATTACTATGAAGATCATATCTAACGTGTAGCCTCAAATTTCAGTATTCTGACGAGAACTAATCTCAGTCATTTTTCAGAATCTTTGATATATTTATGATATTAGGACCTATTCCTATGACTAGTGTTAAAGGTCATCTTGGGACTTCAGGTCATAGGGTCCTAGGGTCCCAGGGTCTGGCTTTTACCGTATGCCTTGTTACCGTTTGTTGAAAGCAACATCAAAACGTATACTGCCAGATTGCTCGAGATGTCTCGGAGAAAAAATTGGGACATGTCGTTGAAGACGCTAATACTTCTTTTGTGTCTTCTGCAAATCGAGGTCGTTGTTAGCAACTTCTGTACTGCGGGTGCAGATTACAAGTATTGCTATGAGGTCCTACCATATGGCTCAGATGTTATTCGACGTTCAACAGACGTTTACACCAAGGAGCGCTCCCTGGTTTTGTTGTTGTTGTCTTCTTATTTTAAATCGAAATTACTTTTTAGCTACAAAAGCAACTAGTCTAATTCGATTATCTAAATACAAAATGCAAATTAAATTAACAGAATGATTTTAAAGAAAAGAATAAATACAGTTTCAATAGAATTAATTTCGAAGGCATACATTGCATCTGCAGGTGGTCCCATCCCAGTTTTTAATAAGTCTTTTGAATTGGACCAGATTTTCTGCTGATTTTATTTCATCTGGCAAACGATTCCAAATCTGCGGTCCAAGAGACCTGAGGCTATTTGAACCGAACGTTGTTTGGTTGGGCCTATAGTGCTGCAAATCATTTGGACGACGGGAAGGTCGATTGGAGGTTCTTGTTTCGAAAATATTTTGCATGAATTCAGGATTTAGCTGGTGTACAGTTTTGAAAATCTCAATGCAGAGGTATCTTAGCCTATTTACGTGCATTGTGCATTTTTCTGATTTGCGAAGCAATTCTTCATAAGAAGAATTGTGGTNTATGCCTTGTTACCGTTTGTTGAAAGTAACATCAAAACGTATACTGCCAGATTGCTCGAGATGTCTCGGAGAAAAAATTGGGACATGTCGTTGAAGACGCTAATACTTCTTTTGTGTCTTCTGCAAATCGAGGTCGTTGTTAGCAACTTCTGTACTGCGGGTGCAGATTACAAGTATTGCTATGAGGTCCTACCATATGGCTCAGATGTTATTCGACGTTCAACAGACGTTTACACCAAGGAGCGCTCCCTGGTTTACACAGTGCACGAATGCCGTGAAATTTGCGACAGGATCGGTTGCTTCGCATTCGAGTATCACGCCGGCACAAACTGGAGGATTCAACATTGCGATATCTTTCATGGTGCATATGAAAGCGTTCAACTGTCTCCAAATTATGGTCGTTGTGATGATAAAACCTGGATCTATAGTTGGAAACGCCCGATCGAGAATTCTGGAGGAAATTGTAAGATCTCGGGTCAACTATACGAACAACTTCAAGAACTAGGGTCAGGAGCAAATGCTGGAGATCCAGAAAATGTTGGGTTGACAACGGCCACACCACCCGTTACTGACGTCGATGGAGCTATGAATATGGGATTGACAACAGCCACACCGCCCGTTACTGACGTCGATGGCAATTCTTATAACTAAGCTGAGAGATGTCTAGCAGCACTTAGACCGTATGAGATTCGTTTGAGAACACTGAGGTCGTATATATTGTCAGCGTTACAAGGAGGATTGCTAACTGTTTATCTTTTTACAGAGTAAATAAAACTAAAAATGCTTGAACAAAAGTACAGTTAGATTGCAAAGATAGATTAATCGATTTTAGGCGTCCTGCTGTCTCTTTCTACTGTCTTAAATTGGTTGGTGCAACGCTTTGCTACATGTCATATGTCAGAAGGTGGTGAAGGGAACTTCTTTTGAGGAGTTGAAACAGATACCTGGTGAGTAGAAAAAAACAATCCCCGTTTAAAAGGCCACTGTTTCCCGGATATCAGGAAAATAATATTGGGAAATATATCATTTAATAGTGAAGGCGAAGGTGAAGTTGCGTTTTTAGTGCCAAGCGCTGAGATCGCAGAAGTAGAGAAGACCTAATCGAGTCCGCGACTCCTTGTCATGACGCTCAAATGGTTGGGCCCTACCTGGGATCGAACCCTGTCCGCCCGACTGTTCTGGCTGCAAAGTCAGAGAATTACACCACTGCGTCACAACATAGTGGAAAATTTCGAATAAGTTTTGAATTTTATCTCACTGAAATGTGCCTCTCCGTTCGGAAATTACGAAGGACTTTCTTGAAAAAAGCTCCCTGGTGAAACCTTCAAAATGGCCTAAAATCCCGATCATATTCTCGAGAAAATTCCTGTTATGTTTGCCCATCTTATTGTCGTGATATCCAGGGAACAGTGTCCTTTCAGATGTGGATTGCTTTTTCTTTACTCTCCCAGTATCGTTATTAGGCGTCTTCTCCTGGTGTCGTGGTGGCTCATCTTAAAACCTAACTAGACTAGGCCTAAAAATTACCGTATTAATAAATCGTATATAGACCTACAAACCACTCCTGCATAAGGCTCGTCGTTTCTACAACTACAACAACTAAAATACGACTAAAAACTAACGTGACGCTGTCAATCAAAGGTTCAAAATGTCAATCAACACAACGGGCAAAACCCAACAAAGGCAACAACGAATTACAGCTAAGGATCACGATACCTGGGATTGTCTATGAATAGGTTTCTGTAAAGATGGTTCTGTCACTAAAAACTGCGTTAAAGACCCATAGTTAACCATGATCCTTTGTGGCTCTAAATGTGACTTTCGTATAATCATTCTTCTGGCCTGGGTTCTAGGGTTCTCTTTGTTTTGCTTTTCGTTTGGCGCACAAAGGATCATGGTTAGCAATGGGTCTTTAATAAACCCAACGATTTAATTATCAGTGCCTGTTTTTTCTCGAATTTTATGCTGCAGATTTGCTTTAGATTGCTTGAAATGAAATGCACAAATAGATTTGTAAACCTGCTATGTTTGGCAAAGGATCTTTTTTAAATAAAAAACCTCAAATGCCAGTGATAGATCTTATGAAATTAGAATTTATTAAAGAGAATTTGCTAATTGTTTTGAAAAGGGGAAATGGGAATGACAAACAACCAAAATCTTCGGCAATGTTTTCAAGCGAAATTTGAAGATTGTTTACAGTGCCACAAGGCATAACGTTATTTGTTCCCGTTGTTAGAGCAAGTTATTTTGAGAACGTCTGTTATTAAATGCTTGCTTACGCTTGCTAAGTCCTTAATGTATATTTTGCTGCAAGGGTTTTCAGCACGTATTGTGAGTGGTGGGTAGAGATGGCTTGGAAGATAATGCAAGTACCTTTGAGTACAATGATACTTCTGCTGTGTCTTGTGGAAGTCGAGTTTGTTGTTAGCCATATGTGTACGCTAGGTGCTGATTACAAGTATTGCCATGAGGTCAAACACAGAATGATGTTGAACGCGTACAGGAAGATGTTTACACAGTTCATCAGTGCCAGGATATTTGCGACAAAGAAGGGTGCATAGCTTTCCAGTATCGTGCCGGCGCTCACTATCAGCAACAAAGTTGCATATTATTTAATGGTAAACATGAAAGCATTCGTCTATCTCCAAACTACAGTCGCTGTAATGATGATACGTGGATCTATAGTTGGAAACGCCTGCAAGAGCCGTCGAGGGGAGATTGCAAATTCTCGGGAAAACGCTCAGAAGTTGAACCGTTGTCTGAAGCTGGTGGTACAGGTTAATGGCGCAGCTACCCGTTTTAACTGAAGTCGAAAAGAATTGCGATATAGTGAAATTTAATGTTTAAAAGAGCATAGGCTCCAAACATTTAAAAAAGATTGTGTGAAATTCTATATGACCCATTTCTTTGAACTGAATGGCTTGAAAGAAACTTTACCTACCGTTGTACTGTCTTGAAATTTTCAAGAGTGTTTTTCTTCTTTTTTAAGTATTCAAGAAAAATTTTGAAAAAAACTTACAACCATCGTAATTCTAAACGTTTTGAGGAAACATGGAATAATTTCAAGAAAAGATTGTTTATGAATATCTACAACATGGTATCAAGGAAAGTCTTTCACTCATTTGATAACGTCACATCCTCAAATGAGTTGAAATATAAAATACGCTGTAATTTCGAAAAATATTCAAGATTTCTGAAAAGTTCAACTGTAGTATTATAGCAAAGGGGCTCAAGTATCTTCCAAGCCATTCAATGCAAAGAAATAGGTCATATAATTTTTACCAACATTTTTACACCAATTTAAAGATTTGGAACCTATGCTATTTAAAAGCACTCACAACTTATGGATCCGATGCGATTGGGAAGACTAAGAATATGTACTATCGGTTTTACATCGAGCATTGCTAAAGATTTGTGTTATTATATAGTTGCTTTAAATGCCAGCGCCCTTACCTAGATAGATAAAGACATGAACCTTGCTGCCACCGTTCTTAAATGGTCGTTGGTTTTTTAACTATTTAGACTAAATCTTAGTCAGCGTCGTACTCAGAACATTACATCACCATACGAGATCAACAAAGTTAACAAGATTCAGGGTCTGAAAAATTACTGAAATTAGAGTTTCTACTGGTGCTAAAATTTGCGTGTTGAGGTATTGAACAAAGATCAAATTGATCTCAGCTGTACTGCTTTTTTTATACCCAGTCTTAAATTGACGAAACTCTGAAGTTTTGTGTTCTACCTGGTTTTAAAGTATACCACGACATTGCACAGAACTGTCATCCGGTTTCTTTCTTTCCATTCTAGTTCTTTGACGTGGATGATTATTCCAGAAAGGAATCTTGTGATTGTGTACGAATCGAAATTTATTTTGCAGTGTAAACTTAAGGCTCTTAATTTACAATTTCTTAGAAATTATTTTACCGGTAAGAGCAACAGGTTTTTTATAGGGTAGGGTGGGGTAATGTGGGTCTACGGGGTGAAGTGGGTCTATTAAGCTTTTTGCTAAAAATGTCCTTGCTCGTCAAATCGAAGAAAGCTTGGCTATTTTTCTTGTAATGTCTACATAATAACAAGCCTTTTTATATAAAACATTCGTCTTAGATGTATGTCCATTCGTTTTATAAAATAGTTTTAGTGAACGGCCTACTGTGGAAGAATTTCAAAGCCTAGAAGAACTTTCCCCTGCCACTGTTATTTTGCTTTTCTGGTCCATTAAATGAACATGAGGTGAAAGTTTGATCTTTTACAAGTGAAATAAGGTTTATTTCAAAGTCATTGAAGCGATAATTATTTTTCTGCATATTTTTTACTAAGTGGGGTAATGTGGGCCTACTGAGAATTCAGCCATAACTCAAATTCAACGAAGCCTTGAATTGCTTACAATTTCGCACTTATATTCATCCTGCCACGTTGTTTTGTGTCTAAAATGTGAAAAAGGCTTTGCTTTTACTGCAAGTGCTGTCTTGTAACCAGTAAATGGGCGAAAACGAACTGCAAAAGTTTTTATTTGATCATTTCTATCAAATTCAATCACGGCCTCCAAGTCAAAACGATGGTGGATCACCGCATAAGGACAGCAGTTTTATTTTCATCGCGGGAACGGGATTGCTTGCGATAAAAGGCAAAGATTGGCACTTTATCGAATAGAAAATAGTTGGGGAATATGATTCCATTAATTTTTTGAATCGTTTAACTTTCAATATCCCCCTATTATTCGAGTTTTGAAAATAGACCCACTTTTCCCGCTCGTCGGGAAATGTGGGCCTATTTTAGTTGCCTAAAAAGATAATTTTTTTAAATATCCAACTGAGTCTATCAGAGCTGAGATTTTTTTGAATGAAACAAGAAGCATTGAATGTCAATAAAACGAAAAGTTTGAAAGTATTTGCATTTTATTGTCGTTTTACCAGCTATGTATTTTGAGATTTTGCTCAATTTAGACCCACATTACCCCACCCTACCCTATTCGATTACAAATTTTGCAACACTACAACAACGATACCACAGGGAGAAAGACATTACTACCCCGCGAAATTATTTTTGTGTCTGTTACAACTGGTCAAAAAGAAATTTTAAAATCTAATAACAAACCAAATTTTGCTGTTTTTTCAAACGTCGAAACTTTTTTCGGACTCGCCCGGTATTGTACGTAGAATATAGTCTCAACCTTGATAATCTACTATATTTACTCACGTAATCATTAGCGCCTGTTTTTTCTTACATCTTATGTATTGAATTTGCTTTAAGATTTTATAAAATTGAGATGGGAAGATCTACGGATATCTGTAAACCTGCCATATTTGCAATGGGATCCTTCTTTACTTTCAATTCTCGGGTTCTATTAGTAGAGCATATAACATGCAGCAAAATAACGTAAATTCGCCAACATGTTTCTGCCCTGTGAGTTATGATAAGGAAATTTGCGAACTATTTTCACGGAAAGACATCGAAATGACAAACAACATGAAGGTGTTGTGGCCCCGTGTTGTATCCACTAACTTTGCAGCCAGAACAATCAGGCGGACGGGCTTCAAATCCCACCAGCACCTCTTGCGTCAGGGGTGGCGGACTCGATTAGCGCTTAGCTACTTCTGTGATCCCAGCGCTTGGCGCTAAAAACCGCAACTTCACATTCACAAGCTAAATCTATCTAGATTTTGCTTCTATAAGCCGCAAAATTTTTCTATCTTAAAATTTATGATAAGGAACTTTGCTAAACATTTTTAACGGAAAGAAATTAAAAATTGCAATAATCGATCTAAACTTTTCTTCTAATAAATATGAAAACAAGCAAAATCTTGCAAAGTTGTTCTTCCTTGAAATTTATGACAAGAAAATTTCCTAATTATTTTCACGGAGAGAAAAGAGAATTACAAACAAGCTAAATCTATGTAGATTTTGTTCCTTTTAAAATTTTTCAAAGGAAATTTGTCTAATTATTTCAAAATTACAAACAAACAAGACCTCCCAAAATCTTGAAATTTACGATAAAGAAATTTGCTAGAGAAGACAACCTAATTGCAAAAAACGTAAATCCCCGAAATTTTTCTTCCTTCAAATTTACGATTGCGGAGATTTACTTATCATATCCAAAAAACGAAATTGAGTTGTATGTTTCTCTTTTCATTTTGCATTCAATATTTGCCAAGCAAATGCTGGAGCAAAATTTGCAAATTTTTTGAAGTGCCACAAAGAGCCGCCTTATTAGATCCCATCAAAGATAGTTTTCTTAAGACACCTGACACCTGCCTTTAAATTGATGTCGTCAGTCTAACCGGTTCTTTTATTGCAAGTTTCTTCGACACATATACTGATGATGGCTCAGAAGAAAACTAAAGAAGCGTATTTAAGTATGATAGTACTTCTTTGCATTATTCGAATTGACTTGGTTCGCAGTCATATGTGTACAGCTGGTGCTGATTACATGTTTTGTCATAAAGTCATGCAAGCAGATAGGCCAGATGATGCCCCGAGCAGTTTGGAAAATGTTCACCGGGTACATACAGTTCATCAATGTCGAGATATCTGCGACAGGGAAGGTTGCATCGCGTTCCAGTATGATGCCAGCTCATACTCGAAGCAACAACTCTGTATAATATATCATGGTACATATGATAGCGTCAGACTAGAACCATCTTTCGATTTTTGCAATGATAAAACGTGGATGTATAGTTGGAAGCGACCAACAGAGAAATCAGGAGGACATTGCCCAGGAAAACGCTCCGAATCATTTCAAACACAGTTATCTTGGGCCAATGATGGGTGATACCATGGAATTCTGGTGTTGCAATGGCGCCACACCATCTTCTGTTACTGACGTTGAAGGAATTTAAATTAAGTAAATTTAGAAGTATCTATACGAGAACTTATGAACTTTGGGATTGATATTATGGTGCAGAACTTATGGATATGATATTTTGGGAAAACTGAGGACATGTATCTGTTATGCATTGAGGCTTGCTAAATATTTATTATGTCATAAACATAGGTATGAACATGGGCGTTAAGAAACGCGGTAGTTATTCCTACAAAATGTTTTTCCTCCCTGTCCCTATGCCCATTCCTCCTTGTGTCCCTATGCCTGTGAAGGTTGTTGTTGTTGTGCATGGTTTTCCTTGTTTCCCTGTGTTCTGGTTTGAGTGATTTGCTCTAGATTTATCTGAAAGATTTAATTTTATTTATGAACTAGCAAAAAAGACTTTTCCTCCATTAAGAGAAGTTGTTTCCATTAAATATATGTACTATAGAGTAGTCTGACATTTCTGACTTCTACAAATTGTAACACTTTGAAGCACAGCTGGAAATAGTATAGACTTTAAGAAACGATGGTGTTGTTGTTGTTGTTGTTGTCGTTGTCGTTGTTTCCTACAGCAGTTTTGTTCCCTCCCTGTGTCACAGTCTCCGGTATCCCTTTTATCCCTGACGCAACAACAACAGCCTTCATGGGTAGATGGACAAGGAAAAAATGAACTGCTGTATGAAGCAACAACAGCAACACCATATATATAGCCCATGGAAATCGCAGGCAGCAGCAGGGACGCCAGACGGTGCACGTTTTTAGGGGATAAAAACTGCAATATGAAGGGAAAATAAATATGGATATAACAAATTTAGGCCATTTTCTAGAGTGCATGAGGAGCGATTTACCCCCTGCGCCTCCTCTTCCCAGCATTCCTGAGCAGCAGCATTCCTACATTTTCTTCCTTGTAATTATGTTCAAATTAGGCAAGGGGGAAAGGGAAATTAATTCTCTCAAAATATCCTGTTTTTCTGCACGTTTTACTTCCTAAAAGTTTATTAAAAAATAAATGTTGTTGTAGTTTCGAAAGGCTTAGTCAAAAGTAAAGATTGTGTTATTCATAATTTGATCACTTGCGAACTGGTTGTTCTAGAGATACGTGTCTTTAAGTTAATATCCTTGTAGCTCGTGTCAAACATCGTCGACATACAAACCGACCGCTAGCTAGAGATGACTCAAGTGAAAAATAGAAGTGTATCCTTAGATGTACTGGTACTTCTTCTGTGCCTTATACAAGCTGCATTCGTTGTTAGCAATAGGTGTACTCTGGGTGCTGATTACAAGTATTGCCATGAAGTCATAGCAGATTCTGGCGTTAAAAAAGAGGATACCAAAGTGTTCACAGTTCACCAATGCCGTGATATTTGCGACAACAGAGGCAGCATAGCATTTGAGTATCAGGCTAAAGCAAGCGATCGCCTACAAAAGTGCACACTGTTTTGGGGTACCGTGGCGAGCATTGCAGTATCACCAAATTTCAGTCGTTGTAATGATGAAGAGTGGTTGTTCAGCTGGAAGCGCCCAACATTAGAAGGAAATTGTGGACTCTGGGAAGATGCTTTTGGAATTAATGCTGATCCTGGAGGAAAAAAATGTCCATACAACAATCACAACAAATTCCCCTGATGTTAATGGAAAGCATGGTAACACAGTTACACCCAAAAGGACGTTTCTCAGAGAAGAATGACAGGCAATATACCCAAAGTTAGTCATATATCTCGTAGACGTCTAACAACAACACAAAGGCCTACAGCAGAGGCTTAAAATCTTTAAAAAACTTTAGTTACTTTTCTATAATTCTAGAATTGGGCTTTTCTGAAATTTTGAATACTTTTCGAAATTACAGCGTATTTTGTATTTCAATTCATTTCAGAATATGACGTCATCAAATTTATAAATCGTAGACCAGAAGAGTGAAAGACTCGTGCTTGGTAGCATATCTCGAGTATACCATGGGCGGTAGGAAACGTTTGTATTGCTTTTTGAAACATTTTGTGGTCCTAGGTTGCAGTTATTAAGATTGAATTAGCCGCGATGTTTTCAGAGCGGCTTCCTGTTATTTTGTAGCCACTTGACGGTTGACCCGGCCTTAATAACCGCAACCTAGGGCCACAACATTTTTCAACAAGCAGTCCAAACCTCTCCTCTCACCCATGGTGGGCGTTGCAATGTTGCTATCTCTATTTTCTGTTACATTTTCTCTCTTCATGTGAATCTAATTTCAACAGAAGTTCAACATGAGAATCTAAACGTGTAGCAGCTACTAATTTTGCCGAATTTTGCTGCCATTAGGTTCCGCCTCTAAATAAATATTCGATGCAAACATTGTAGCGAAATTTAGGAATTTTTTAAGAAATATTGAAAAATTGATTCCAAAATGTCAGCACTAGTTGTTCTAAGTACGTCTTTTTTCAAACACTTGTTGAGATTTTTACTACATTTAAATGCTGACAAAGATACCCAAAACTTGTTCTCCAAATTTAAGTCAGATTTTCATCGATAGCAAGTATCTTTGAGATCTATCAATTAGATTAATTTCTACAATTTTTCGAAAGGTGCAAATTTTTTTACTCACAAGGTATAGATATTTCAAACTATTCCACAAGTTGTTGACTCGAAGATGAAGAAAGACTTTAACTGGTATAATAGAAGAAAGAGACAATTTTTTTAACATCAGATTCAAGTACCGGGTGTCTGAAAAAAGTACTTCCTTTTGACTGGGAAAGGGAGCGAAACGATAAAATGTCGGGACTTCTCGACTGCACAAATAAATTCGTTAATCTTCAACTCAAATTCACATACCTTGCATTTATAAATTGTCCGCTAAACACTGCAGATTGGTTATCAGGCTATGCTGATACAAACTTCCGAAGTCAAAATTTAGAATGCACCTGAAGGCAGAGGTTTTGAAAAAGGGCCTAACCATGCTTTGATTTTGGAGATGGGGCACGAGTTTATTACGCTCCCCCCCCCCATTTTTTCTATTTGTTTAACTGGAGTCGTGGCTAAGCGTCTATGATTCTTTTCAAGAGCAAAAACCAAAAATAGAAGTTTAAAATTCCTTTCGAAAATGCTCACGATATCAAATCATGGCTAGGCCCTTTTTCAAAACCTCTGGTTTCAGGTGCACTCTAAATTTTGACTTTGGTAGCTCGTATCTCCGGTGTTTGGTGAACGCTTTATAAATGCAAGGTACGTGCATTTAAGTTGAAGATGAGCAAATTTAGCTGTGCAGTCGGAAAGTCCCGATATCTTATTGTTTTGTTTCTTTTCCCAGTCAAAGGGGGTACTTTTTTGAGACATCCAGTAGTTTGATTTTCCTGCAGAACAAAGAGGAAAGGCTTTGTGTGATTCTGATTCTGAACATTCTGAACTCATTGCTATACTTGTACGTGGGAGTTGCAATGTCGCTATCTCGATTTTCTGTTACATTTTCTCGCTTCCTATAGATCTAATTTCAACGAGAGTTCGACATGAGAATTTCACCGTAGCAGCTGCTATTTTTGCTGCCATCAGGTTCCGCCTCTAAATAAATATTCGATGCAAACATCGTAGCGAAATTTAGGAATTTTTAAAGATACACTTAAAATGGATTTGAAAATGTCAGTAGTAGTTGTTCTAAGTGCATCTGTCTTCAAATAGTTGCTGAGATTCTTGTTCGCTGTTTAATTAGAAGTATTAGCAACACGTATTGATGACTAGATATGGCTCAGAAGAAAAATAGAGGAGCCTCTCTACTGTAAGTCTGATCACCGAAAACGAGACTAATATTGCTGTAGAATTTTCTCGAACAAATTGTTTGATTCTCATCGAGGCATATACACACCTTCTTTGAGCAAAGATGGTTGTTGATAAAAATAGAGCAGCAACCTCAGTTATGTTGGTGCTTCTGTTGTGTCTGGTGCAAATCAAGTTGGTTGTGAACCACATAGCAGACAATTTAGGCCGTATAGAGGGACTGCGCCAGCATAGGGTCAAATATCACCCCATATCACCCAAATATCACCCCATTAAGTCAAATATCACCCCAAGCTTTATGACTGAGATTTTCATTGAGAAGAATCCCCCTTATCATCTAAGAAGCAAAAGTCTTTTACAAATGCCCAAGGCCCGGACAGTTCGGTTTGGGGTAGAGAGTATTGCCTTCTTGGGATGCAAACTGTGGCATGGAATCTCAAATGACATTAAACAGTCACTGAATATTTCCATCTTTAAAAAACGTATAAAGGAGTGGAAGGGCGATGAATGCAACTGCCGATTATGCAAGACATTCGTAGCACAGGTTGGGTTCTTGAATTGATACTATTTTATTCACTTTCAAAACTCACATGTAAATAAGTATAGAGATCGTTTTTATCGTTAGGTTTGTTAGATTTATTTTACTTTCGTTTTGTTTCAGTAGGCTTCAATTAGCAGTAATTTTGCTAGTATTTTAAACGCCTACTATAAAGAAATTAATAATAATAATAATAATAATAATAGGGGTCGAATCTTTAAAAGTGGAATTTTATCTAAAAAGCGCATCTTGACGTCGGCATTATTTCAGAATCACAGCGTTTTTTAATATTTCTGTTAGTTTTAAAGTTATGGCGTCATCAAATTGCTAAATCATATTTGGGAATTGTCCAAGTTTCTTTCACATTTTCTCTCTTTATAAAATCTAATGTCAACAAAAGTTCTTTCTGAAATTCTTACCGTAGCAGCTGCCGCTATCTGGGTCCACCTTTGAGTAAATATACGAAGCAAACATACTAGCGAAATTTAGTTTAGAAAATTAAAAATAAACAGCGCTCTATTTGCTTTGATTTTTCAGCGATAGTTTTTCTAAGGGCTTTTGTCTTCAAATTCTTGTTGAGATTCTCGTCCGGTTTTTGATTGCAAGTATCTTCGACACCTGTACTGATCGATGAGTAGGAATGGCGGAGAGGAAAACTAGAATAAAAGTGTTATCAAAAATGCTAGTGCTCCTCGTAGGTCTTATGCAAGCCAAGTTTGCTGTTAGCCATATGTGTACAGCGGGTGCTGATTACAAGTTTTGCCATAAAGTCATTCAAAAAAATGCAGGGACAGAAAGTTGGGATGTTAATACTGTTCATCAATGCCGAGAAATTTGCGACAGGAAAAATTGCATCGCGTTCGAGTATCTTGCAATCGCTAACAGAAAGCAACAAAAGTGCCTATTATTTTATGGTGCACAGGAAACCATTCAACTAGCACCAAATTTCGATATTTGCAGTGATACATTCTGGAAGTATAGTTGGAAGCGTCCTATTGAGACATCGAAAGGAAGTTGCACGATTCCGGAAAGACTCTCCGAAAAGTTATCAAACCAAGGGCATATAGTGGATGGTTGATGTCAAAGAAATTCTGGGATTGCAACGACCCCGTTGCCTTTAACTTTAGTGGATAGAGATTTGAATATAAGTAAACTAAGTATCTACAAGCTCGAAGAACTTATATTATAGTTAATATACGTGTGTGCCAAATGTTAAGGTTCTTTGCCCCTTTGACAGCCAATTGACAGTAGAGTGTTTGACTTTTGAGATCACTCTAAAAGCTCTGTTAAGCCCCTGGAGGGCTTATTTAATTTCGGAGACTCCAGAGGGGGCTTATTAGAGAGGGCGGCTTAACATGGACGATAAACGATAGCATGACTTGACTTACAGTACTCTTCTGGGGTTACGAAAATGAATGTTTCCTTTCAGAGGGCTCTCGAGGAAGCAAGTAACTTTTTGGCACTCAGTATCTTCGAGATCAATAAGAATAGGTACATATGTTTTCAGTTCAGTTCAGTTTATATTTTAAATTCCACTACATACAATTCAAAGAAATATGATTACTATACGACAAATAAAACTAGACTACGAGGATATAAGACACCATATTACAGAAAATTAATACATTTGTATAGGAAATTAATATAATATATAAAGGAGGAAAATGAATTGCATGCAAGGGAGTTACTTAAAGGAACCCCCCTATCCTATATGCTTCATGGAATCTTTCTCAGTTGCTCTGAAGATGCCCTAGTGGGCGACACTAGTCAGCTGAACACACTGAAAAAACAAAAAAATGCGCAAAAGATCAAATTGACGCCTGCTTTCTTATGTTGTTGCAACTCTTCTTTGATCGTACATTATACATGGAATCTTTCTAAATATGTAATTTTACAGTTGTTGTTAATTATGAAATATAATGTACACGGTGATTAAAACAGTTGAATATGATTTAATTTGATAGCTTAAAAGACTTGAATTACTTCCTCTGAAACTTTCTTTACCTTATGCCTTCACAGTGAAACCATTTCTGTTACTTTGAACTTTACAAAATTTCCAAGGGTGGGCATGTGCTGTGTTTTTGGTGGTCCTATGCATGTGTTGGAAAAATGATTTCACCAACCCATTTTTCAGCTAACCAGTGCAAATTGAGATCTTTAAAAGACTGGTTTTGGGGACATACATTTTTATAATACTCCGATAAAACCCAATTTTGAGGACAAATATTGACCAACATCCAAGAGAATGAGCAGTCCATGTTAGTTACAATATGATATTGTTGAAAAGAGTTCAAAATAAACCTGATTTTAGAGACAGACTTTGACATAGTATAGGTGAAATAAGCCGGTTATGTGGACATACATAGGACCACTGTCTTCACTGCAGCATGCCTACCCTTGAATTTCCACCCTTCTGGATTGCTTGGTCCTAATATAACTAAACGAGTAGGAGTTTTAAAGATTTGTAGACAGCAAACCCAACCATGCTGATTTTTCAAATGTCGAAACTTTGTTAGATTTTTACAATATCAAAATAATATGAAGAAGCAAAACATATTTTACCTTCAAGTGGGGTGACTTTGAACAATGTCTCAACAATTCCGATCAGAGATGGAAAAGCATAATCGAACTTTTTCATGAGAGCATTGTGCATCAGACGTATATAATATGGTAAAAGGAAGAATAGTTTGGTGCTATTTTCCACTTATTTTGCAGGCATGAACAAATGATCAAGGTCATCCTGCAAATGGGGTGACTTTGATCAGTAAATCAAAACTCGATATGGGAATTTCGATGTCAAAGTTTTTTTTGAGACAGACACTTATAAAGTTGATGACATGAGCACTAAAGCCGTCTTCTTTGGAATTCCAAATTATCTTTAGTTACGAGTGCAACCAGGTCTGAATAAATTTCACATTTAGCTAGCACCCTTTTTTGGAAGGAAGTACAAGCATGAATCTGCTGTCTGAAGTTTGCCTTATAGCGTGCAAACATTTACTCATATTTATGGAAAATATGTACCCCCTTGTACCGCTGCCCTGGACAATGCCCAAGGTCATTGATCCCCTCAGCAGTAGGGGATAATTCGCTCAAAGCGTTTTCTGTTGCTCGTAGTCGTTCTAGCCAATCATAACGCTGGAAAGTATACAGGTGGTTGTCCGGAAAGCAATACACCTGCTCCGGAAAATCAACGTGATGTAATGAAAATGATTAGAACATAGTCTCTGATGCGGACATTTTTGACTCCCTATACACATAAAACAAGATTTTTTTGAAAGCTTTCTGATCTTTATTGAATGATTTCTAGTTAACCATGGGCAAAAGGACACTGAGTGAATTATAAACCACGCTGTTTTTTCCGTCTGTGGCTGCCTTTCTTGCAAAGGCGCCATTTTTTCTTAGAACTTGTCTGACTGAGCCGACCAAAAGCAATTATTCCACTCAGACGAATGCAACTTGAAAATCTGCGAAGCATTCTCGCTTCTGGTTGCATCAATCAGGCGCATGCTTATGGCGAAGTTATGCCTTTGCAGGAGAGGAACGGCGTATGTATAATTTGCTCAAGCAGTGTCCTGTTTCTCAGTGGATAACAACGATAAATTCAAATTGCCCAATAATTTTGAGATTGGCCTTGCAAGAGAAGTTAAATTCTTCTTGTTCAGTATGTAGTTTCAGTCATATGATAAATAATGAATCCTAGGCTTTGTGAAAGCAATGCCTCGTACATCCAAGACGTCAAGAAGGTAGCCAAGCGAGATTTGCTGTGCTAGGCGATGCTGACATTTGATATGGAAGTTGAAGTTCTCACTCTAAATTTATTAATCTTTTTCAGACTCATAGCTGACAAAGTGAAGCATATTAAAAGCGAAAAGGTGAGGAAATCTATTTTTTTATAGACTTTGGTATGACTTTGAAGTTTCATCGTTACATTAGGGTAACTTCTCATTCGTAGCTTCATATATGATATCACTAACATCCCCCCCCCCTTTTTGTTATCAATTTTAGATGTTTATAATCTTAGAAACTAATTTGTGCCTCTTTGTTTCTAGGGAGATGACTACTACCATGCTCTCTGCAGGCTGGTACCAAATATTGAGGTACTTCATACACTACTTTTGCACGTTCATTTTTTCTATATTTAACTGAACTCTTGGAATGGCTTTGAACAGTTGTTACATTTATATATGCAAGTAAAAATTTCAATGAAGTAAATACCTTACAAAGTATGAAGATATTTTGTCTCTCCAATGTGACCGTGTAGGTTTGGTTGTGACTTTTACCAACTCCTGAGAACCATTTTGTAAACAATTGAACCTTAGTCGTCCTTCAAAGACATTCGTTATCCGAAAGTAACATACTAAAGTAATACTATATCCATACAATATGCGAACATCAAACTTACTAATGCAATTTAGATATGATTTACTTGAGTTTAATTGAGTTCATTTGAAACCTAGTATACGTCACTCAACCACCAAGTACTTCTGCGCAAATTTCCCTTTTTGTAAATTTCCTTTAATTGTAGTATGTAGTAGTAGTTAAGCATAGTTTATGTAATTTTTGCTTATTTCATGTATTGGCCAGGGGTAGATATAGTATTTTGCTCCCCATGGTATCGTATCTGTAGTATTGTATCGTAGTTTGTATGTAGTGTAATGATTAAAATGTCTTGTAAATTTTTAATGGAATATGAAAAAAAGATATGATTTAGAATATGGTTTTTTTAGGGGAATAAAGACGGGAAGAATTAAAAATTGTCTGAGATGATAGAAGTGGTTGATGGGTCTATTTTCAGTTTTCCTGCTTCTTGAATACATAACTCCAAACGCTAACATTTTTGCTAAAAGTCTGTCTTAAGTTAGATGTCACGTGGAAATGCCCGCGAAAACAACGATTGAAGTGTTTTGCATGAGTAATTTTGCGTTATCGCAAATCTCACATATGTTTTCGATCTTTTCAAAGGATTCGGAAGATGAATTCGACGATTCGATAGAAAAGCAAATCAGAATTGATCTTTTGAGGACGATGCCAGCACACAGCAACTTCAAATCATTCGAATCAGAAGGGGTAAGTGCAGTTAAAATATCATCTGAGATATCGATCATCTAAGAGGTCTCCAGGTTGCCACAGTACTGGTACGTTTATACGTACAATGTTGGAGATTTTAAATCCCCTTTGCCATGATGGAACGTTGGTCTTTGTGGAAACGAAGGTTTTGTGGCGCAGTGATGTAATCCTCTGACTTTGCAGCTAGAACAGTTCAGACGCTTCTGTTTCGAGTCCTCAGCACACCAGTGTCACAGAAGGGGTTGTGGACTCGAAGAGCGCTTAGTTATTTCTGCAATCCCAGCGCTTGGTCCTGAAAGCCGCAAATTCACTATCACCCTCATACGATATTTCTAACTGCAGTGAAAATTAAAAAGTCATCGTTTCATTTGACTTGAACTGCATACTCTATTTCATCATATTCATTTGTTATTTTAACGTCATCTTCGAATCTAACCATGAAAGTCGGGCAAACTATTCAATCCCTACGTTAATTTTTTTTACTACGGACTACTACATAATCGTAGAGATCTACAACTTGCAATATTTAGGATTCGGCAGCTTGAACCGATAATCACTTTTCTAGCACTCAGCTTGGTTCAAAGATGCATTTGTCATTATCAATCTGTAATTTCGTAATCGCGTCCCTCCCAACTTCTCTGTATTTAGTAAACATAGAGCTCAAATCTTTAAAAAGGTGGGTGTAAAATTCTTTTACATTTTTCTTTGAAATAAATTGCTCGAAAGGAACTTAGGGTACTTTCCTGTACATCTGCCGTGGAAATTTTTGAATATCTTGATTATTTTAAAAAAGGCAGCATTTATTATATTTGAGGCTGTGACGTCATTAAATTTATAAATCCTAAACCAGAAGAGTAACAGATTTCTGCTTGCCACCATATTATAGACCTTCATAAACTATGGATTTCTTGCAGATTGTATCATTTCCCCTCTATTGATTTAGGATTTACGATGATTTTAATTTTTTCAAAATTTTCCATGAATTCTTTCAACAAAAATAAAAACGCCGCCATTTTGAAAATAATAAAGATATCAAAAAATTTCCGCGACAGATTTACAGCAATGCACCCAAAGTTCCTTTCAAGTCATTCAATTCAAACAAAAATGCAATAGAATTTTACACCCACCTTTTTAAAGATTTGAAAGATTTGAGCCCTATGTATTTAGTAACAGGGCAATATCATATCTTATCTTTTCATTTCTCTACAGATTGAAATGTTATACAGAGTTCTCAGAGCATTTCTTTTGCACAGTCCAAATATCGGATATTGTCAGGTAACTAGTGAAAAAGTTTGACAAATTTACAAAGAATATTAAAATTCAATAATCATTGAATTAAAAATATCTTCCAAGAATGTATTCCTTATTACTTAGTATGCACTGGGATTCTCTTTTATATAACACAATCTTTGTATTAAGACATCAGATAGTTGCTGTCAAGTATAGAGACAATCGACTTTAGAATCAAACGATGATTTCATGTGAAATTTCATACCTTAAGCAGCTATTGTTAGGCAGATTTGATAGATCCACTCTGCAAGATAACTTCGTGAAGAGACATTGATTTCCTATCGTATTCTCGCATGGTTTTATTTAGTCATAAAGTATTTTGGAGGAGGAACATTTTTTCAGGTGCAAGAATTCATAGCGGCAGTTTCAATAGTATTCTTACTTTCGGGACGACTGCACTTTAGTGGACCAGCTTCATGTCATATCTCTCGGGAACGTATTTGACTAAATACCCTACTAACCCTAAATAAACCCTTCCTTGCCCTAACTAACCCTAGCTAACCCTAACTAACGCTAACTTACCATAAAAAACCCTTTTCCAAAACCTAACCCTGACCCTAACCCTTACCCCATGACACATAACTTGCCGATCTTGAAAACTGGTCCGCTAAAGTGCATACTAACCCTTACTTTCTCCTCGTTTATTCAGGGCATGAACTTCATGGTAGCTATTGGTCTTCTTTGTCTTGAAGAAGAAGACGCATTCTGGTATGAATTCTTATTGATATGATATCTTATTTACACATGAAAATACCCTTCAGCATCTAATACAATAGATGTATAAATCATAATAAATTACAAAAATCAAACCAAAGTTAATTCAGTGAGTAAAATGTCAAATATTGGTGTCATGCTTGAAATAGTGCTTTTGATCAGCCTTGGATGTACTGTCAGTTCTTTTTTAAACAATTAGAGAGTCGAGGTCTCTCGCATATCAACAGGCGTATCGTTTCCATTGATGCAGGTCCGAAGACATTAATCGTAACATATACAAGCGTATTGCAATGACTATTATTTGGCAAGAAAGAATTCTCAAAAAATTATCGTGCCCTTTTCCTAAAATCAAAAAATCTGATCATCTGAAAATCTGGGGAGTATGCAAACCAAACGACATTTGAATTAAGTCGCCCAAAATATACAAAATCAATATAATATCTAGATAAAAAGGCAATAGGATCCAAAAATGCATTGAAAAAATCGAGAAAAATATTCCCAAAGTATTGCATGAGTGTATCAATGTTTGGAGAAAATCTAAAATATTTGAGTCCAATAACATGTGCCTTTGAAATGTTTCTTAAGTTTACTGTGATCAATGCCAGAAGCAAGTATTTAGGATGGGGTATCACTATTCATTGTGATTTGAAGAAAGCAAATTTTACTAAGAAAAGCTTCCAAGGTTATCACAACATTCAAGATTTCACGAGAAGAGATTGCTTGACAGTTTCAATTTATCTCTTTCAGGCTGCTCGTAGCAATAACAGAAGTGTACTTTAGTTCAAAACATTATAACCATTATTTGACTGGGTCTCAAGCTGACCAGGTACGGATTTATTTCCTTTTGTTGTGTAATTAAATTAATTTACAGGTAAACAAAGTTCAAATTGATACCAGAGATCATATTAGTATTATTTTGAATTTGTCTGTCGTTCATAGTCAGAACCTGATGGCTTTATGTCTGTTTCTGCTATGGACAGCACAGAATATTGTACTTTGTTGTTGATCTTAGTTTTAGCTGCAATAAAAAAGATCGTTTAAGAGTTCTGTTACCTGGGCTGGTCTCATTTTTATCAATCCATCACCGGTTTAAACGATTTGACATTCAGCTTTTATTTTTGAAAAGGTCTTGACATTTATTGAGACCGTTCTTTGATATTTAACCAAAAGTTTTAGGGTTAAAGATAAAAATTATCTGCATAAACTAAGAATTTCTCTTTCAATGAGGCTAAATTTTAACATTGTAAAGAGAGTAATCTTTATGAATTCAAGATGTATTTGCCAGTAAGAGGTTTCCTCTCCTTCTGAGACTTTTCGGCTGGAAAAAAACATTTCATCCGTCCTTGAGTGCTTTGGGTTGTGTTTGTTGCAGCTACAGATTATTTATGTTCCTACAGATCTGACAAAAAATGCTAATTAACATCGACCAGAGCCCCTTTAGAAGAATAATCTGCTCTTTAACGTTAGTTGCACCTGTTTTCACATATTTGCCACCATCAGTTTACTTTTGCATTGAAACATCTTTTGATTTTTATTGCAGAAAGTCCTTGAAGAATTAGCCTTGAAATATTTGCCAAATGTTATGCGAACCATCAAAGAGATTGGATGTGAACTTTCACCTGTAACCTTTAATTGGCTTATGACCTTGTTCGTTGATTCTGTTCCTGCTGAAGTAAGTTACAAGTTACTGAGTATTGAGTGACAAAGAATATGATTCTTTATTGCCACATGATGTGTCTGTAACACATCCGAATCCAAAAATGTCCGCTCGGTTTATAAAATCTCATCTCATCAGACGAGTAGCAAAATGAGTATTTCAATGAATGGGGTACCCTGAAGTTGGCTAATTGAGTAATAGGTAGTTGACAACAATGAGATGCCAAGAATCGGGATTGCCTTGTGCTACATCTAGGACTTCATGATATTCTTGACTTAACACAATGTTTTCCAAATCCTTTTGATATGTAAATTCTTTTCATATATTCGAAATGTCGTAATTTGTTCCGTTCATATCAAAGTGTAAATATTTCAAGTTATTTAGTTGTTTATCTTTGTTTTATTGTACAACACGCAACAAGAAGAATTTTGTAAATTCTGGAATACTAACATAAGTGCATGGAGTTGACAATAATATCATGGAAATAATTTTGTATCTCTAAAAACTTGTTCTGAATTTATATAATTAGTACCTTGAGTAAGTATTGATAAAAAATCTTGAGCTGTATTGACCCAGCATTGTGTTGATAACGTACGAAAAAGGTATTGCAAAACAGTTGCTATACATGGATTAGCGACCTAATGATTCTCATATCCAATAAACCTTAAGTCATAAGATTTTGAGCATGCCCCCCCCCCCCTCTCCATCCATCTTATCTTTCGAACAGTCATATATAGAATGGCAAAATTAGGGAAGAAATGTCGAAAAATGAAACGTCGGAAACCAAATTCATTTCATGCATTCTTTTATTGATTTTGAAGTTTGGCCTAATTATGATGTTTGTTTATATTCGGTCTGCTACTTATTCCTACAGATACACCTCTCTACAAATATTCCTCTGTGCTGGTTTGAATTAGGGTAGGGCTAAGGGGCTACAGCCCCCCTCCGTCGGAATTACCAAGCATCCCCCATCGGAGGAAAGTTTGGATTATTTTCGGAGTAAATTTAGCAAAATAACGTATAAAAGTTGCATTTTTAGTCATTTTAGCCCCCCTACTGGAAGTTCAAGCCCCTCTGTCGGGAGATTTCTAGCGCCACCCCTGATGACCCGCATTTATCTCACGACTGATTCCTTCACATTAGTCTTCATCCATTTATGTTTTCTTATAATCCATAACTGGCCTTTTATTGATTGAAACAGTAGGCAGATTCTAATGTTGCTTCTTGTTCGTAGGTTGCCCTTCGGATATTGGATTGTTTCTTTATTGAAGGACACACGGTAAGAGCTAAAAGATATTTTGACTTCTTTTCTTATTTTTCTTTTCAATGACTTCTAACAGGGGGGCCCAAGAAAGATGCTGGCCAACCTTTTCTGCGGCAAGAAAACTTAAAACAGATTTGATATTCCAGTTGCTTTTGCGACACCTATATGTTGCATTAGATACCGTACATAGTCGAAGTTGTACTTCATGGACACACTAAAGCAAATGTCTTTTGAGTTCGTCACTTTTATAAGTTTCTACAGTACTCGAAAATTTGCAACTTTTTTGACCCACTTTGTATCTCTACTACAGGGTGTTTCAAAAATAACGCAACCCACTTTCATTCGAAATTTTTCAGAAAAAAGATAATGTTTGAATAAATTCGAAGCATACCGTCTGAAAGTACAATCTATCTTCTTTCCAATGATATCCAGCTTGGGCGTATCAATTTAATTAAATATTATTTAATTGACGTTTTAGTAAGTAAGGTCTATTTTAGATGCAGGAAAATGGTAGGACATTTACATAGGCGAAAACCCATTTTTGTGAGAGCTCATTTCATCATTTTTAATTAATGTGTTGCATGGGAGTAAGTATATATGTTTCTTAACTAAGGGCATCGCCTCAAGTGCTTTCTTTCTAGGCCTGAAAGGTTTTCACAAAATCTTCTTTGTAACTTTTTACAGTAAAACAGGTCTTGATTTTGCTCTTACAGCATGCTGCATCTAGAATAGGGCATACTTTCTAAGATATCAATTAAAGGATAAAGAATTCCATGAATGTATCCAAACTGCAGATCATTGGAAAGAAGATAGATTGAGCTTTCAGACGGTATACAGTACATCTATTCAAATCTTATAATTTTTTAAAGTTTCATTTATAGTTGGGTTGCATTTTTTCTGAAACACCTTGGATATCTTGCATTGTACAATAAAAATTTGTATTAGTAGAAATTTATCATGATCATCATTGATACTATATATAAGCTTTGTTAGCTAGCGAGTTACGTTGAGTTGCATTAATCATTTTATTCTTGCTAGGTGTTGTATCGTTTCTCTCTTGGTCTTCTCAAAATGAACGAAGGTGGAATTTGTAGTAAAACCGACATGTTAGCATTGATGAAATATTTGAAGAAAATAGGTCGTCAGGTACATGACATTGACGACGTCTTTAAGGTATGACTGCTTTATTTATTTATCTATTTACCTTTTATTAAAATTACTATACTCAATACATGTCGTAGTTTCGCTCTTTTGACTGAACTGATATCGCTACAACTACGACTCATTTCCCTACGCTTCCAGAAATGGCAAGTTATCGCTGCCTTGGATAGAAATAGTGATTGGGTAGACAGGACAATGCCCATTGTTTTTACAGGAATCCTGCATTTTGATTGGGACGGGACAAATCATATGCCGATTGAAATTTTTGACCACTTTTAACAGCTCTAGGGAAATAAGGCCCTCACTGCAGCGACAACAACAACAGCAACTCAATGAGATGAGCGTAAGTTGAGGGTCTTATGCAATGAGGCTACAAGAATTGTATGAAAACATTGTGCTCTAACACTGCTTAGCATAGGGCTCAAATCGTTAAAAAGGTGGTGTAAAATTCTAGTACCGAATCTTTCTTTGAATCTTTCTAGTACCGAATCTTTCTTTGAATGGCTTGAAAGGAATTAGGGTACTTTTGCTGTAATTCTACCTTGGCAAATTTTTGATACCTGGATTATTTTCAAAGTGGCGGCATTTATTATTTTTGAGGCTGATGACCTCATCTAATTTCTAAATCGTAAACCAGAAAGAGTGGCATATTTCTGCTTGCCACCATATTGTACCCTTCATATACCATGGATTTCTTGAAGGTTGTATCATGTTTCCTCTAGTAATTTAGGATTTACGATGATTATCATTTTCTCAAAACTTTCCATGAATTCTTTCGATAAAGAATCACTTAATTTTATGTTATTACAATCCTAGCTATCTTACGGAGGTTTTGAACCTTTTCCTGCGAAAGAGGTAATGGAAGCGATGTATGAAAGACATTTCAATGTTATTCAAGAGGCTCACGAAAAACGAGAAGAGCAGGATAAAGAATATGAGGAAAATAAAAAACACATGGTATGTGTCAAGTCTTCCTTTCAATCTGTGGTTTTTGTTTTGATGTTTTCGCCACAGTAGTTTTAGCAACCATCTTTTTCAAAACCTCATTTCTCTGTAATTACAGCTGATAATTTGTTGATTTTTCCTCGAAAGGTGTTTCTTATGTTTTTCATGGTGCAGCGTAAATTTTATCAACACATTTCTTTAAGAATAATCGTCAGAAATTTCTTATTTTTCGATCTTAGAGTTAGATTTTTTTACCCATCCTGTATAACAGTGACTCCTGTGTGGGAGGTGCGATGAGCAATCACTAGACCCCTCTTGTCGTATTTTCAATTATCTACAGGGTGTCGCAAAAAAGTTGTGCCCCATTTGTGCGGCTGCTGCGGAGAAGCTGTAACTCCCATTGTCCTGTTGTTGATATAGTTGCATAGGGCAGGCTTCAACTTAGAGTTTGAGACCTTGTTCTAGCCAATCGGACAAGTGGTTAATGATTTACGGCGCAAGCAAGTCAAAAAAATGAAAACTTCAAAAACAGCACTTTCTCTGTTCTCCAAAAATGCCAAAATCAAGTAAATACTGCAAGAAAGGGTTCTAGAGCTGTATTACTAATTTTTTCTACAGTTGATAAGGGGTTAATTGTATTGTTTACAGATAACACAACACCATTAACCCATTGCAAAATGCATAAAAACTTCAAATATAACGCTAGAACCTTTTCTTGCAATGTTTACTTGATTTTGACATTTTTGGAGAACAAATAAAGTGCTGTTTTTGAAGTTTTCACTTTTTTTACTTTTTTGCACCATAAATCAGCAACCACTTGTGCGATTGCCTAAAACAAGGTCTCAAACTGTAAGTTGAAGTATATCCAATGCAACTATATCAAAAACGGGACAATAGAAGTTACAGCTCCTCCCCAGCAACCACACAAATGGGGCACAACCTTTTTGGGACACCCTGTAATTTATTTCTCTTGCTTTTTTTTTTACTTCCTTCGTTTCCCATGACCCTTAAGAATGTGCTCCTTCACTCGTTCTTGATTTGTGACGATATACTGCACTAAGCTCTTGAAAATATATTTCTCCACTAGTATTAAGTGTATTGATACAATATATTTAACTTTTCTCAGCGAGTACAGCCACAAACGATCACGATTGCCCTCGGCAAGGATTTTGATGACATCCCTGAAGATTTTATTATTGAAAGCTGTGCGACAGAAGGTATGTAGAGCATTTCTTCAGAAAGTCAGCAAAATTCTATTTTTTACGTACCTTGTTTTACTGAAGATTTTTTTATGTTTAATGTAAAGAGATTAATTCAAATTAAGAGATAACTATATTTAGAGTACAGTAAAAACGTAAAAACCCGCGTATAAAAACCATCCCCTCGCCTTCTAGTGTTCACCACTACTTGTTTAAAAAAGATTGTCATCAGACTGCATCTTCATTTCAGACAATGCAAACAAGGTTTGGCTTTGCTGTTCAACACATAACTTAGGACGATTGTTTGTACTTGATATCGTCAACAGAGTCATGCACCCAGTAGTAGGAGATGTGAGTATTTGTACAATTAAAGTTTTCATCTCTGGAAGATTTATATGGCCCATTGATAAAAAGAAAGGCGATACTTTTTCAGGAGGTTGTGTCTATAAATGAATTTATATGTTTCGAAATTGTACGTTGCACCACCAATATTTCAAATGACAACCTTTAGCGTACGACATTCTCTGCAAAATGAGAGCTTTGAAATTTGATTTAACTTTAAAATNTCGTTTCAAAGATGAGTGCGAATATCTAATTGATATATTTATATATATTTGAAATTGATAATGCACTTTAAAGATTGAACCTCCTCAAAATAAATCGTCACATTTTGCATTACTGGGCCATGTTGACCCTTCAGGAATGAAAAAATGTTCTTGATCTTTGCTGGTCTAAGAAGTCAAATCTCTTTCGAAGTAAATTGTCGTGAACTTAGCAATAAAATAAAGAATTCAGCTGTTCTCAAGGTTGACTGCGTCTTTGAGCAGGCAACGTAAAGAAATTGAAAATTGCTCAAATATTTTCCGTACAATTGGTTGTCATAATGTGAAGTTTGTTTCAGCCCAGTATCACTCTCCTTCGCAGAGGCTGTATAACCGGAGGATGGATAGGACATAGGACGGATCCGTCCTTGGTCCTTCAGTAATACAGCCTCTGTGAAGGAGAGTGGCCCAGTATGTTACTACAAATATTAGTGACATTAAAATCTTTTTAAAAGTAGCTTTTTGTTGCCCTTTATTACCGTTTTATTCTTTCGTTCTCCAGAACCCTTGACGAAGTTGAATCAATCCAAGTTTGTCCAAATCTACGACACAGCATTTCGAAACTCGTTGTCAGTGATATAGGCGTTTGGTGTTCTGTCAGAGGGTAAGTCCCACAGAGACTCGTAGGGCTTTGTTATATTTCCATATAAGGAGGTTTTAATTTTTTAAATAGGAAGATATACTATTCAGCATTGAAATAGCGTCAAACCTTGCGACCAATATTGGCAAGAAATTTTCAGCCATCTCTCGTTTTCAGCAGTGTTGTTCAGCTGTCATCTTCAGAAGATTTTATTCGCATTGTTTTATTGAAGAAAAAAATGTGACAATAAAAGCTAGGTAATTTGAAGAGAGGAATTTCACATCCCCACCTTGTAACTAGAATACGATAATTAAATTATAAATTTTCCAACGGATTTTTTTTTAGATCCTCAGTATTGCAGCTATTTGATAAGAAGAACTTTTACTGCATTATGACTACAGATGTGATGGACGAAAGTGGACTTGCCTCTGAAAAAGTAATTTTTCTTCTATTCTTTAATTTATTTAGGGTTCTTCAGTTTTTCCATCATTTTCTGTATTTAAAAATTTGTACTTCAAAGCCCGAGGTAGTCGCACATATCCCTGCTTGAATGTATAAACCGGAGCTGCGGAGAAGAACATACTCAAAGCCAGAAACCGACCTTTTCCATTCACCTCGAAAGGAGATTAGCTTATGCCTTTATAATATACATACAGAAAGTTTGATAGTATCATTGAATTTCTACAGGATAAATACTTTTCCAAAGCATGTAAATTGGTAATTAAGTTGCAAACTACATGCACTGCTTGAAACCATGCGAGATACGGTTATCTGAGGTAGAAGCTACAATGCCTGCCAAACGGCCTTTTGGACACTTCTTGAAGTAGACCATTTCTTGAATAGACACATTTATCTGCATTTTGGTGCATAGTGATTAGCTGAACCCCCCCCCCCCCCCCCCCCCATCCAAACAATGTTGATTTGCAAGGTTGTTGTCATAGTATTCCACCATTCTCCTTTTATCGTCACACACAGCAAGCAGTTTTCTAAGAGGGAGAGGGGGAAATCCCAAAACAAGGCGAAATTGGGGTGTTACAAGACTGTTAGGCATTGTAGCTATCAGCAAATTATGGCGCATTTGCAAACAAACCCTCTTGTATCTAAAATCAGTAGCTAATTATCGTCCTATTTGTTCCCTAGATCTCACATCTCAGCAGCACAAGAATAACTGCTTTACTGCCCAGAAGAAATGAGGTTTGGGTTGGCCTAGGCAATGGCCGATTTCTGATCTTTGATGTCAAACCTGGGCCTAAGCCATTATCTGAATCCAGCGACAGTTCAATAGCGGATTTAACAGAGACTGAAATCAACCCCGACTTGGACGAAGAAACAAGATCAAGAACTGAAAGTAAGCCGATACCCATCGGACACGGCAACCCGACTTGTTGTCATGAAACTTTAGTTCGAAGAACTGCAAATAATTTGTCATCTTTTAGTCTTGGAGACTCCGGATTCGTGTTTGTTTCAAGGTTATCCGGGTCGCAAGACAAACTTGAACCGGATGATAAATTCCATATTGTGTTAAAGCAGTTGCAGAGAATTTCAGAGGATCCGGTTCGGTGCTTAATCTGCGTTCGGTAAGTTTAGTTAAAGTTGCTATCTTTAGGCAAATTGATTATTTGCGAATTTATTGGCATTGCTCTGCAGAAAGTAAAGCCCTTGCCCTGACGTTAAAATCAAACCAAACGATACGCAGATCGTTGAGCAGAGACCGTTGTACACCCAGGTTTCCGGGTATTTCATGAAGCTTTATGTCCATTAGTGTCATGGATTGTTCCTTTCGTTCACAAGCGCAAATCGCTTTGTCGTATCAAATTCAAATAACAATAGATACTATTGCAAGTACCATCGGTCCTTATTCACCGGACCAACTATACACAATCCTTCCCAAAATGTCAGAATTCTTCTCTAATTTTAGTTACATTAAGAAAGAACATTTCCAGACGGCTAGATTTTAGCGAAGAAATTTGGGGTGATAAAATTTAGGTAGCAATATATTATGTAATTTCGGAAATATTTTTAAAAAAGGTTTCACAAATTATTACTAAATCGTATCACTCTTATTTGAAGCCGTTTCTTAACTCTATCAGGGATGATTGGTTGACCAATTTTCACCCTGAAGCCCCTGATGATTCGTGCCCATGCTTGGTAGATCTATAGCCTCGTTCAAACGTCAAATAAAATCATGGAATGGAGACAACTGTAAATGCAACATCTGTAATTAGCTGAAATTGTAAATAATGTATTTTTGTAAATAGTTGGTCTGAATTAGTTGCCCTATCTTTAGCGTAAACTATGTTTGTATCCAACTTTAAATAAATTTCTTTATTATTATTATAGAGATTTATTACATTGGTTGTAATTATTTTGTGAAAGAAAGGGCACTTGTAGCAAGTGTACTTGACCGGTACCTCTGTTCATAATTACCAACAATATCCACGTATGCGAAATGGGTCATGAGATTACTATAAAATCAGTATACTCAGCATTGTTTATGTTACAATACAGTCCTGCCACACTTAAATAGAGCCCATAGAGAACACATGTCAACCATCGTGCTTTGCGAGATTTGCAAAGTGGCGGAAAACAGCTTCGTAGCAACTGTGTCCTCTCCTTCTCGCGAGTCTGGCCGGCAACTTAACTTATATGGATCACCAATGACAAGTTTTAGGCCAGCAGGATTGACGCGATGACATGAGCTTCTCGGAGTGCCCCATAATCTCCAATGTGAGTGGTATCTCTCAGTATCATATGTGTTTTAAGCTTAGGCCTATTTTGCTTTATCTTCAGAGCAGCTATCTTCACATTTCCATCACAAAAACAGCCATACAATGAGCTAAAGCAGCACTATAAAGAAGAATACAACTGAAAAAGGAAGGAATTAAATGTTTTGAATTTTACAGAGCCCGATTCACTTGGATTCAGCCGGCAGTTGATTTTCGTATGACATGAAAATGGTGTCTCTTTTCAGACAAAACTCGCAAAGCATGATGGTTGACATGCGTTCTTTAACAAGAGTAGATTTTAACTGCTGATACATTTATCTCTCTCCAGGAATGATCTTAAACAGATACTAAGCTGTGTAGGCGCAATCAACGATGAATTGTCAATCGTTTTGTGGTCATGTGAAAGACGTCAGGTAAAGTAACAAAGTTTTACAATTTTTATTCATTTCCTCTTTGCGTTTCCTTAGATTATCCTCGCATTATACGTGTAATAACCAATTTTAAAGCCATGGTTTTATGGTGTAATATAAATATAAGGTTTTAATGTCACCTTTATTGGAGTAGCTTTGGTTGATCTAGGTCATACAGGATCAAACTAACGGACAGGGAAATTTGTTTTAAAATGTTAGCAAATTCAACGTAGCTAATACTACGCACAGTGGAAAATTTAGAGCCACGAAGAGAATAGATCTTTCAGCTATTCTACAAAGTTTCTGGATCGAAAGATGTTTTTTATACATTTTGTAGAAATCAGAAGGATTTTCAAATTTGCACAACGATCAGTCAGTTATTTGTTTTAAGTGGGCTGTCAGGTTTTTTGTAGCTACTTAAAGCTAATTTAGGCCCACTATGCATACCGCATCCAGGCATGGGACCCCTAGTTTAACGTCCCTTCCGAAGGACGGCGAAGTGAGTTGCGAGGTCAGTCCCCGGGTCAGGCCTCCGAGGTCACCCATCCGGAGTTTAACCTCACTCGACCGAGCTTAACTTCAGTCACCTGATGAAAACTGTATAAGCCGCTCGGCCACTCAACGGTGATAGCAGCTGTAATGCCACTCAATCGAAGTTTTTGTATAAAATTGTATAAAAATTTCGCTGGATCCTGACTCTTTTGTAGAATAACTGAAAGGTCTATTACTAAATACTATGCTCCCTAAAAGCTCTCAGGATAAATTTTAAAGCCTGCCTGTCCGTACGTTTACATGGCTCAGTTTACCATTTTTTGGCCGAGAATTAACAGCACAGAAACTGTACAATCACAAACCCTTCCCAAGCAATTTGACTAATTTTATGTGGTGTCATGAAAGGGGCTATGGTTGCATGGCTTTACTGAGCATAGGTGTCAAATCTTTTTAAAAATATTGGACAAATCATTTGTCCAACAAATGGTTATTGAATCTTCCTTTTGATTTAATGGCTTGAAGATATTTTCAGGTAATTTGCTATATTGCAGTATTTTTGATATCTTGGTTCTTTTCAGTCATCGTAAATCCTCAATCAGCATAGGAAAAACGGTACAATCTTCGAGAAAACCATAGTTTATGAAGGTCTATAATATGGCGGCAAGCAGAAATTTGTAGCTTTTCTGGTTTAAGATTTACCAATTTGATGACGTCACAACCCAAAACTGGTTGAAGCAAAGAAGACGCTGTAATTCTGAAAATGATCAAAATGGCAAAGATCTTGGATGATGAGTTGTAGGAAAGTACCTGACGTTCCTTTAAGCCATTAAGTCAACCGAAAGATGGATTAACTATCCGTGCAATCTTTTTTAAAGAGTTGACGCCTGATGCTCCTTTTCACAAAGAGACTTGGGAAATGTTTATTTTTATTGAAGAATTAAATTGGTCTTTTCAGAACAAAGAGATGTGGTATGCTCAGACAGTATCATATGGAGCACTTGAAGAAGAAAAACATTATACCAGCTTTAACAGCATTAAAAAGTGAGTCGCTCTCATTTGATTATTATTTCATAGTAGTTAACAGATACTGCCATGCTAAAATGCTGATGAACTTTTAGGCTCTTGTCAATTGGAAGTATATTCATCGTTTACACATATTTAGGAATTTGCTGTCGCATCGAACAGATCAAAGTTGTGCAAAAGTGGTAGCAATCGATAGGCTCTTGATGAACCTATCAGGCCTAGCAGGCCTAACTAAAACGCTAAAATGTGCCTGAAATTAAAAGAGGGCCTTGATGAAACCATTTATATCTTGGAACAAAAGCCAACGTAACAAAAGAATTCTGAAAGATGCCTGCATGAATCAGAAGATTACTTTTTCACGAAGTGCCTAGGTGCAGCTTTCGGGGTACCCTGGGTACCAACTTTCGGGGCTCCTTCGATTTGTCTAGACCTATATGAGAACTATGTTGGCACATGCTAGACTTATTACACAGCCATCAGTTCTTTAGAAGAGCCTCGCAGGCGGCATTTATAATTCAACAAACTGCTTTGCTTGGAAGCTTACCGTACACAGATTCTCAATGTTTGTCACAGTCCCGCCTTCCTTTTAATTTTTAAACCAACTCCATGTGCCATAAGCTTCTCAGCATTTTCAAAAAAAATTGGTAAAAATTCTATCTATGTTTTCAAACTGTTTCGTGCGTTGTTAATGCGCCATTGTTAGTCACCCTGCAAATGTGATATTGCTCTTTGATGCGCCACATGTCATATACTCAGGGACAGGGGGTAATATCGATGTACTGTATCTTTAGGAGATATATATAAATATTAAACCTTTAATTCTCTGTAAATTTTATTGCAAAATATTTCAAAAGTAAAAAATTCAGTTTTTTAGGTTATTTTTGTACTTACTGTGGGTGCTTCAAGAAGACAGGCTTGACATATACTTGAATGCTTGCTTGAATGGAATCCTTGGATTTCAAAACGAACTAAAATATTATCTGACATTCAACGAAAGACAATTTTTAGAAAAGGAGTGTTCTGTGTCCAAGTTCAAACATGTACAGGCATATGCATGGGGGTTCACTCCGTTTGTCCTAGAGTCGAAACACGTAGCGACCTCAAAATTCAAAATTTTAACTGAACTGTCGATCTAGCATTCATTTAGAATGGCCGGATGACTGGTATAGATTTTCTCCTGCTCTTGCTGCAAGGGGACAATTATGTTTCTGGCAGACTTTGATCAGAAACACTAGCAGTAAAGTTCGACAATGTACTTAGAAGACAAATTTTTCTGCGTTTGCAAAATGATCAATGTTTGGTGTTGCTGCTTATATTGGAAATTTTTATTTTTGTTAATTAGCAATGATAAAAGTCATGCTTCTGCCGGCGAAAGATCAGCATGAAATCTCCTTTTGAACCATATTTTGTATTGGACATCGTACATCTACCCCAGGAGCCGTAATTTTTTTAAGGCTTCACATTAAATTTCGATTCTTTTATGTTCATGAGATTACTTTTAGGCATAATCAACCATTTCAAAACATTTTAATTTACACAATGCTTCATTCGAGAACTGCCTGTCTTCTTGGAGAAACCTAGCCTTCCTTTATAGAATATTTTTAGAATTTACAAACTTTCATTGTATCTTACTTTATCTTAGCCTTTTTATGATATTGTAGCTGACGTAAGAACTCTTCTCTTTATATCTAAATATTGCTGTATTTACCAAGATTTGTAGTTATAATGTATCAAAACCAGCTAGTTTGGTTTATTTGAATATAATATTATTGTTATCAATTTTAATATCATCAATTTTAGAATACAAGTCCAGAGCTCGATGGCCTAGAGCTGTATAGACTTGCTCCAAGTCTATTCGGTGGTCTATCAGCGCTCAATAAAACATAACAACTTCTGCGGAGGCGTAATTTATGAAGAGGATGCTGCGAAGGAGAAATGAATCGTTTTTCCTTCGCAGCGTCCTCTTCATGACTTACTCCTCCGCAGAAGTTGTTATGTTTTATTGAGCGCTGATAGACCACCGAATAGACTTGGAGCAA
>REGM01000005.1:1883265-1907867 GCA_004194415.1 Aurelia aurita
AATGAGCGTAAGTTGAGGGCCTTATGCAGTGAGGCTAGGTATGGACAATCATGTCAGAAAGTTAAGCGTTTGTTTTCGTTGGCTGGTGTCACACTTTTTTCTGTGTAACTGTTATTTCAAGACGATTGGCGGCGGTTGATTACAGAAAACGCAGAAGTTTGCTTGTGCACCGCTTTAAGATGCGAGTGGAGCTTTTGAATGGGGAAACTCTACCATACGGAAGCCGAGAAGGGTCAATCCCTCTTTCTTTCCTAAATCCTTGTTTCTAAATGAAATCTTGAATTCTTTATTAAATCCTCAATTTAGTATGAAATCCCCTACTGCCACCCTCTTGGATCCTTATTTCTTCACAAAATCCCGAAATATTTTACGAATCCACACTTCAATTCTCAAATCCCGAAATATTTTATGAATCCACATTTCAATTCTCAAATCCGTAAATATTTTGGCATTCATGAAAACGAGGCGAGAACACAAGGAGAAGGCAAGGAGCGTGATAAAAAATGGCGGCGATTTTTTGTCACAATTGTGGTGCCAAGAGAAGTGAAACCGATCGGTTTTGTATCCTTTGCGGGGCAAAAGTAGAAAGAGACGAAGAAAGCAGCGGAACGATGAAGTTGCAAGAATTTTTCAGTGCAAAGTCTCATGAACGAACAAGTCGTTTCGTGAAAAAGGCAGTGAAGAGATCATGCAATGATGATGACGTGATGCTCCCTGGTAGGCCTAGTAGTAGTACTACAAAACCTAAGATATCCAAAAGCTTTGGAGCAGCACCAGCAAAAAAGAAGCGTTTTTTGAGTGAGAATGTGAAGATTAATGTTGGTATTGCAAAAGAAAATGAAAATGGAGATTTGTGTATCGCTAGAGGCAGCCTTGCAAGTCTTGATGTGAGGAAAGCTATGAAATATGAAGAAGTCCTAAAAGCAGCAATCAACAAGCACGCTGCTCACAATCAGTTTTTCGATTCAACTGGAAGATACGCCCTGGTTTACCCAGATTTTAAGGTAGCGCGACAGGTTCCTGCTACAGATGCTTCTTTCACTGTTGAAGGATACAAGAAGGAGCTTGGAAAACCGTATTCAAAGTTAAATTTGTTTCTCTGCAGAGAAATTGACTTGGAATGTAATAATGATGATGGAGAACAGAAGAACGCAAAGGCATGCAAGAACAAGTCTGGAATACCTAATGAAGTATGTGTTTCTGACACTTCAGATCAAAGTGATGATGATGCTGTATTATCTTATCCTTACATGCATCCTAATATTATTCCTGATTTTGATCCTTCCCCTTTGTTGGAGGTAGGGGAAAGCAATTCAAAGTTGCAGGAAACAGCTTTCCCTCCAGTTCCAATTGTGTCAGGTGACATACAAAATCTTCCAGCAAATTCATTTGAGCTTCAACCTTTTTATGAAATATTCAATAGAAGACCATCATATGATGCAAAAATGCGATGCCCAATTTGTAATCTGCAATTTTCAATGAAAGAAATTGAACAGCATGCTGACAGCTGTTTGCAGAAGAAAGAAACACCACTGATATTCTCAGAAGAATTAGTGGCAGCAGGCATTCATGAAGATGATGATAATGATGTTAATTTTGAAGAGCAACCTGCTGTTGATAGTGATTGGCAAGGACAATTGGTGACAGTGATTAAGTCATGTCAAGTAAGTGCTGATGAGATAGCAGTCAACATCAGACGAGGAAATGCATTTTCAGATTTTACAACATTTTTCAAGAGAAAATGGAACAGATCAAAGTGGTGCTACATTTACAGGGTAAATTACATTGGTGAGGCTGGCATTGACACTGGTGGTGTGTCGAGAGAATTTTACACAGGTGCGTAAATATAATCCATTGATTTATATATAATTGTTTCTACATTTTGTCTTAGGTAGTTGCATAAATTGCTAAAAGCAGTACCAAAATCATGGGAACAAAATGATTCTTTGGATGTATGAATATAAATAACAGGCATGGACACACTGTTACATAACAGAGTCATGCATTTCATTGTAGCCTGTTTGATAAGCAAATGTAGCTCCCAATATAACGTAATTACCATGCTTTGTGTATCTATCAATTTCATTTCTATGTTGAAATTTGCTTTTACACCCTTCTTTCGCCACCTTTGCCCCTAATCTCTCATGATGATGGTCTTTTTCCTTTTGTCTCTCTTTCTTGTTTTATCAATTTTAATTTGTAGGTAGGTCCCTTTGTTAGGTTATTGTTCGCATGTTACCCTTGATTGCTGAAAAGGAGGCTTTCTCAGATGAAGCGAAAGCACAAATTTAATTGTGTCTACTAGATTTATTTTATAGATTGTTTGTTTCAGTTATATCATATTATAGTTCTTAGAACAGGGCTTCTATTTTCCATGCAATACAGTGACCCTTGTGTAGTTATTTCCTTTCAACTGATTATTGTGTTTGATGTTTTATTGATGAATTTNTCGCCACCTTTGCCCCTAATCTCTCATGATGATGGTCTTTTTCCTTTTGTCTCTCTTTCTTGTTTTATCAATTTTAATTTGTAGGTAGGTCCCTTTGTTAGGTTATTGTTCGCATGTTACCCTTGATTGCTGAAAAGGAGGCTTTCTCAGATGAAGCGAAAGCACAAATTTAATTGTGTCTACTAGATTTATTTTATAGATTGTTTGTTTCAGTTATATCATATTATAGTTCTTAGAACAGGGCTTCTATTTTCCATGCAATACAGTGACCCTTGTGTAGTTATTTCCTTTCAACTGATTATTGTGTTTGATGTTTTATTGATGAATTTTTCACAACCTGTACAGCAATTTTGTTACTTGTCATGTGTAGCTCCCCCATCATATTTGGATGGATGCTTTTGCTCAATTGTTTTATGCCTCAATGATCCAAACAAAGTCCATGTAAAATTTTGCTTGTTTTTCAGAAAGCCTCAATGAAATAAAAGAGCAATTCTTTACTGGTGACCTGCAGAATGGCTATGAACCATCATGTGGTGTAGTAAGTGTTACTGATGGCACCCTTTTTAGCATTGGACATTTATTTGCTGCATCCTTGTGCAATGGTGGACAAGCACCAGCTTTCTTGTCACCCTGGATTTATAGATTCATTATCAGTGGTATACAGGCCGCCAAACAATGTCTTCCAGCCTGTCTTGGCAATGGACACTTGTACACTGACTTATATGAAAAAGTAAGTATATATATTTGCAGTGTTTTCAATTCCCTAATTTTGAAACTACATCAGTTCTGCACATAGTTGCATGTTGGGATCCTTCAGTTATATAAATTCTTTCATATATATCGTATCAGTCTGTTCAAAAGGCAGCTAGATGCCTTACTTGCTTGGGGTGAAATGGATAAGCTGAGGTAAAATGGGTAATTTTGGTTGTTGAAAACCGAGAGATCCTGAACTGTTCAATCAACATCCAACACTTCATTTGGACAGTAGTTCCAACAGACGTAGATTGAGAAAATCGGTATATATTAATATTTAAAGAAAATTTATGCTCATTTTTTGTCTTTAGTTACCCATTTTACCCCAAGTTTACCCATTTTACCCCAGTAGACCGTACTATCTGTTATGTGCTTACCTCAATACTGTTATTTTTTTAAACCCAGTTGTCATCGGTGGAGACAGATGAGGAAGTGCAACAGTTATTCACTTCTGATGAGGCCCTTGATGTGTTGGAAGCAATTGGCTACAGGGGTAATCCACAAAAGGCAACAGTCTCACAGAAAGAAATTGTGAGAGAGTAAGTGCCAAAGTATATTTTTTAATGTGTATAACTTAAATTATAGATCTTTATGCCAGGTGTCTCACAAAAATTATATCCTATTTTGACTGAAAATATGAAGAAAATGGCAGGAGATCAAGACTTTCTGAGTACCAAGCTGAATCTTTTTACCTTTAACTTGTATGATTTGAAACCTTTAAAAGGAAATTGGCACTGATAAGACATGTGACTTTAAAATAGAACAGATTGTATGCGATCTGATTGGACCTCACTTTCAAAACGCCATCTCATTGGATGGATAAAAATAGATGTGGTATAGGACCAATTTAACCGTGTCAATTCCCTTCAAACCAGAGGTCTTCAAAGATGCTCTGCTGCCGTGATTTGATATCACAGGCATTTGACAAAGGAATCGTCAACTTCCATTTTTAATTTTTGCTTTTGAAAATAATTCTACTTTGAGCTATTTCACATGTTCTTTGACTGCTTTCCTTTGAGGAACATAATGGGTCAGGGACATTGGAGAAATGAGGACAGAATAAAAAAGTTGTGTCAAACCTCAATGTGAAAAGCCATATGTTACACATCCCCGAATTCAAAAGAGTTAATTTGCAAATTCGTAAGATCTCATGAAAATTTGTGAACATTTGGATGAATTTGTAAACAATTTTATGTATTCCCATGTTTGTGATCCCAGCCAAGAGTTCTTCCAGAATCATTTCAATTCACATGCGCTCATATGAATAGGCTTAAATTTGTCTTGGAATTGAGGAGAATTTGTACAAGTTTCAACAAATTTGAGAGAAGTCTTACAGTGCACAGTTGTGCTCAGTTAGGGAAGAACTGTTCTGTATATACTTAAACAACACTGTGTCCTTTCAGATCAATGTTCATCAAGTTTAAAGTTGAGCCAATGCTCTCAATGTTGAATGAAGTCATTGCTGGTTTGAGCTGTTACAACCTGATAAGTATGATGAGAGAGCAGCCATTACTATTTGAACATGTTTTCTGCATATCAAAGGACTTTCAGTGGAAGTTGGATTCTTTTGTATCCTGCCTTAGACCACAATTCGGTGAACTTGGATCAAATAAACGCACATCAGAAGTTGCAACATACAAGGCCTTCTTGGACTTTGTGGAGGAATGTTTTGAAGATGGCAAGTACAGTATTTTTGAAACTTAACAACAATTTTTTTCGTGAGAATTTTCAGAATTCCTAAAGCATTTTGTGAATTTTTAAGAAATCTTACAAATTCAAGGAACTTCCTTACAAGGAAGTTTTAGCTATGCTTCAAAAGTACTGCACTGTGACTGTGTACTGTTCATTATTAGCATAAAATAGATTTTGTTTCTAACAATTCATAAGAGTCAATAGGATAATTATTATCAGTTATTAAGAATTCTCAAGAACTCATAGTAAATGTTAAAGGGTTTGTGCAAGGTTGCATTTGCAAAGATCTATAAATATCCTATTCAAATCGAAGCTGCACACACGCTGTGAAAAATGGATAGCCAAAGAAACAATTCTGTGTCTGAGTGTTTTCTTTGTTCTATTTATAGACAAGCCTTTGCAGACATTTACCATTGCACAGTCCTTTAAGTCATGAAGGAACTATACTGTATCAAGTCTTATCAAGGACCAACCTCCTAGCCTGTGTACCAGACCTTATTTTTCTGGAGTCTGGAACTTAGGCTACAACCTCGCTACTTGTAAACAGGCTCTAATATCAAGGTTTATGACTAAAGACTTGATTACAAAANATTTTTTTCGTGAGAATTTTCAGAATTCCTAAAGCATTTTGTGAATTTTTAAGAAATCTTACAAATTCAAGGAACTTCCTTACAAGGAAGTTTTAGCTATGCTTCAAAAGTACTGCACTGTGACTGTGTACTGTTCATTATTAGCATAAAATAGATTTTGTTTCTAACAATTCATAAGAGTCAATAGGATAATTATTATCAGTTATTAAGAATTCTCAAGAACTCATAGTAAATGTTAAAGGGTTTGTGCAAGGTTGCATTTGCAAAGATCTATAAATATCCTATTCAAATCGAAGCTGCACACACGCTGTGAAAAATGGATAGCCAAAGAAACAATTCTGTGTCTGAGTGTTTTCTTTGTTCTATTTATAGACAAGCCTTTGCAGACATTTACCATTGCACAGTCCTTTAAGTCATGAAGGAACTATACTGTATCAAGTCTTATCAAGGACCAACCTCCTAGCCTGTGTACCAGACCTTATTTTTCTGGAGTCTGGAACTTAGGCTACAACCTCGCTACTTGTAAACAGGCTCTAATATCAAGGTTTATGACTAAAGACTTGATTACAAAAGTCCAAATGAAAGAACGATATCATATCAGAATAGCTTAGGACGGACTTCGTAATCATCCAAAAGGATCTTATGTTTTGTAAAAAAAGGGTGATAACAAGCTCCAGTCAGCAAGCTTGCAAGCAATCACTCATGAAACAAAGAGGCCTAAACTTTCGATTTCTTTCTTCCTACAGAAGAATCTCCTGTCAGCCATGGCGAACTTGCTCAATTCATTACAGGATGTAGCGCTAAACCCGCATTAGGGCTTCCCCGAAACATATCAGTTGAGTTTAAGCATGATTGCCCACCATCCGTATCAGGGACACGGTGCCAGTGTCTACCCGAAGTCAGTACGTGTTCAATATCTATAGTGATACCAGTACATGTAGCAAACATCGCAGTGATGAAGAAAACGATGGAAATGGCAGTAAAGGAAACTCATGGATTCGGAAAGTGCTAACTCATAGTGTCAACGTGATTCTAGCAAGACATTTTTCAGTTGGTTACCAATGTTTATTCAGTTGTTATTGTTCTGTTCGTTCATGGAGAGATTATCTTCCACAGGAAACGATGGAGAAAAAGTTTACGCAATCAACTAATTTTATTGCTATGAAATGTGTATGTTTCGGAATTGACCTTCTCCTAAATGAGCGTATGCACAATACAAATATATAAGGTAAATAAAAAAATAGGTTGTTTGCCAGGCCATATTTCAGCAGAATTGAGTTGTTTAAAGCACTTATATGGTAGGGAAAGATCACGCGAATTTCAAAAATTCAGTTGGCTAAAATCAGCTGTTCCTTTTACATAGTTATCGGCGATTTTGACGCAGCGGCTTTATCAGAAGGCGCATTTTTAGTGAATTTTCTGCTACAGCACAAGGACAAGTAATCAAAGCAGTTTTTTAGGGATAATGCAAATTTCAACTGTGCTTTTCTTTTTCCAAAAATAAGCGGAATGTTTGCGAGAAGTTTTCGAGTGATCAACACCATATATAACGTAGCATTGCAGTTGATATGTTGACATTTTTTTAAATACACTTTGCATTTATCTTGGATTTTTAATTTTTGTTGAACTAGGATATTCATGTGATTTCTAATCTATATGAAATGATGAAATCTTAATATAACGATCTTCTCTTTTTGACGTTACTGTTGAGGGATGATTTTAGTATTGTGGGGAGATATAATTTCATTGCTGGCTGTGGAGTGGTAATGTCAGTACTGTGCAGGGATTATTTTCTGCATTGTGTACATTCTGGAGGTTGTTTAGTTATGGTTCAGTACCGTGGTTGTAAAATCTAAATTTTCGATGGGACGTTGGGAAGCTTTTTACTTGGTAGAGAGCGACTTCCTTCAGAAATTCCAAAGAGCATTTAGAAGTCTAATTTTATTGGGAATACGCCTCCTGTTTATATTTTACTTCTACAGTACTGCATCACCTCTACAATGCAAAAATTATCGATTCACGGTACTGCACAAGCTCCACGCTAATGTTTAGGTGTGTCCAATACTATTATGCTGGCTATATCTTCGAGCCCATTTGTTTGTTTAGAAATCAGTTACATCTTGGAGTGTGTGTGGAGCTTAATCGCACCCAATAATTTGGAATTTAGTTGTCATACCGAAGCTTTATTCAAAATTACATACAGTTGCAGGTAGGGCACAGAATCAAATATCAGCTGCTTGAACTATGTTAGCAAACAGTTGGCATGCATTTGCCCAGTCTTGTGGAGGATACCCCATGTTGTTCCTTTCAACTACATATCTAAAATAAGTAACCAGGTCTTTGTCATCACAATCAAGAGCCTGTGCAGCTTCTGCGTGTACATCGTACTGGTCAAGAATAGAACGAATCTTATTCTCGCTGATTTCTTCACCACGGTCAAAATAACCAAACCATTCCGGAATATGATATAGTTGATCAGGGATACCAGAGACAGCTGCATGCCTTGATTTCCTTATCAAATGATTATTCCACTCTTGAACAACATTGTCTAGATCAGTTTGAAGGAGTCCTGAGTATACAAACCATGCACACTCCATGTGCACATGGCTTCCAAGTACCAAAAGGCCACTGTCCACGAGACCCTTGAAATAGTCAATTATCCAAGCGGAGTAACCACGTTTGTAGTGGGACCACCAGTTCTCTATCCTTTGATTCGAAGGTGATGAGCCATACCTGTGCGCTTTCAAGTCCTTTTTTAATGCACTTTGAATGCCTGCAATTATACCGTTTTCTGTCCCACAGTCTGTTTGAACAATGGCAGGACAGCAGCCGTACTTTTGGAGCGCACTGACAAAATAGCTGCCTGTTATAACCGGATTATTGTTACTTCTCCCAACTTTAAGCCACAAAACTTTCCTCGAAAAGCCGTCGACGCAGCCATGTATAGGAAAACCATATGGTTTAAGCTTGTCATATCCGTCTAAGTGCCATGCTGCGTTTGGGCCACCAGATATGTACTTTCTTCGTGTGAGCCTTCTGGCTTGACGCTGCGCAGCCGCAACAGGATCCACCTCGTGGAGGAGCCGCATTACTGTATCTCGTGGAACAGTCAAGTTATGTTTGATCTTGAGTCTGTTCCACATAGACCGATAACCCATCAACGTCCCTGGTCCTTTCACCTCCCCTTGAATCACCTCACGAACATTATCTTCACATAAATCAGCTCCTTTTCTTTGCATTCCATACTCTCTCAAACGACGTTTTAAAGTACTAAGGCTCCATTCTATTTGATGATACTTGGCGAGAAACATCAAAATTGATTCGTACTGATATCCCTTGTGGAAATAATGCTCTACAATGTCCCTCTCACTGCCATTCTCTGCAACAGCCTTAGTGTGCGAATCTTCCTTCTTCTTTGCCCCACACTGTCCACAGAAAATGTCATCACTGCGAAGCAAGTGGCCACAGTTGCAACAATACATCTCTGACTGGAAGCTAAGGGACAATCCACAAGCTCAGGCCTGGAAGCTTAGGCCTGATGGCGGTATTGCAAAATATTTGAGAATTGAAACTTAGATTTGTAAAATATTTCAGGATTTGAGAATTGAAACGTGGATTTGCAAAATATTTCGGGATTTGAGAATTGAAACGTGGATTTGTAAAATATTTCGGGATTTGAGAATTGAAATGTGGATTCGTAAAATATTTTGGGATTTGAGAATTGAAATGTGGATTTGTAAAATATTTTGGGATTTGAGAATTGAAATGTGGATTCGTAAAATATTTCGGGATTTGAGAATTGAAATGTGGATTTGGAAAATATTTCGGATTTGAGAATTAAAATGTGGATTCATAAAATATTTCGGATTTGAGAATTGAAGTGTGGATTCGTAAAATATTTCGGGATTTTGTGAAGAAATAAGAATCCAAGAGGGTGGCATTAGGGGATTTCATACTAAATTGAGGATTTAATAAAGAATTCAAGATTTCATTTAGAANAATATTTCGGGATTTGAGAAGTGAAGTGGGGATTCGGAAAATATTTCGGGATTTTGTGAAGAAATAAGGATCCAAGAGGGTGGCAGTAGGGGATTTCATACTAAATTGAGGATTTAATAAAGAATTCAAGATTTCATTTAGAAACAAGGATTTAGGAAAGAAAGAGGGATTGACCCTTCTCGGCTTCCGTACTACCAGGAATGCATCTAATATAGATTAAGTTGCAAGAAAGTGGAGCTCGAGTGGAATCTTAATCTAATGCAATTATTTGCTTCTGGGAGCCTGGATGATGCCCCTCAAATCGTACCGTGAAGTCTGCCGTTCGAGTCCTCTGGTGAATAAATTTGCGGAAATATTCAGCCTCTCTGGTCTCTACTGAGGATGACCTTGGTAAAAAAAGTTGCACTTTACTGTGACAACGCCGTTGTATTTCTCCAAATGATTAAACAAAGCGTGATGAAATATCTTCCTGGTAAATTCCAATGCTATTGCCAACACCTAGAAAGAGGGTGGTATGTTATGTCGTGGATTTTAAAACATTTAAAGGGTCAAAAGTCATTGAATTTCTGATAAGTTTTTGTAACAAAAACCATAGAAAATGATCAGATCTTTTTTGGGGCTTAAAAAATTTAACATAGCTTCCCTTGCATGGCGAAGGAAATGCCATTGGAAAGTCAACCAGTTACCATTTGTGTACACTTTGCAACAAAGAAGGAACGTGTACACCATCAACAAATTACTGTGAAAATCGTCATAAATCGGTCGTTAATTCTTCTGATCTGCTAGACAAATTGCTTGATAAACGATTATACATTTGATGAAAGTATAACCACGGGGTGCAGGCGACGCTGTGTTTTCACTCCAACGGGGAGTCCTTAAGCTGCGTTGTAAGAATGACATTTAAGAATGATTTATAGCTAAATGCTGCAACTTTGTTAAGGGGAAGGAAGACGCTAGGCCATCGGGAGATTATTCTCTACCCATCTGGTTACAAGTGCATCTTTATTTACGCAGATCCTTTGCAATTAATAGATCTTATAAGGATGTCCCCGTTCTCGCTGTTTTCTTCGACGTCTTTAGTTTCAAGCTGTTCCGTAAATTAGCTGTGAAATTTTGCGGTGCCATTTGAGTGTTATTGATTATTAATAAGAGATTATCAGTATTAATGGCCTAAAATCTAGACCAAGCCCTCCGCCCTATGGCTTAGCTCTACGAACGGTAGAGTTTCAAAGGGACGCAACCATAGAAATAGAAGGACTATTTTTATGGACGCAGCCTTTCATGATTCGTCCCTGAGCTGCATCTGCTCCTTATAACTTACATCATTTACAAAACAGCATTACTTTAAGGCTGTAAGCCCATCCTATAGCTGGATTTCCAGTAGATACAAAATTTGCGAGCTACATTTCCAACTGATTTGATTGGCTAACTACGAGGCGACGTCCATCAAAAAGCGAAATCCTTTGTTGCTAAACAATGGAAATATGGAGCGCGCGATATTTTGCACCCAGTAGAAATCCAGCTTAATATTCATTTTATGCGAAAAATAATTGTACAAGAAATGCAGTATTGACTATAGTCCTGCTAAAGTATTGTTTTATTCAAATAGTATGAACCGCTTTCGGCGTTCAAAGGGACGGACGGCATATCATTAAGTTCCGCGTGCATTTTGTGTGGTCAGAAATCGTAATTGGGCTCGCTGATTGGTTGATTTCAATTGATTCGAGTTTGTATCGATTTTCTGTTCTTTGAAATCCATTTTGAAGATTTTTTATGTGACTTGTGCTTGAGACCAAATTCAGCGTTGCTCGTGAAACCTCAATGCAATTTTCGACTTTAATTGTTCTATTCTCCCTTCGGGGTTTACGTCACCGGGCACTAACAATAAATTCAATATTAATGAAAGAGTGCTTGAGGTGAAAATTTTGAATTTAACAAATGATAAGCCTGTGTGATTTGCGATCAAAAATTAATCTAATGGCTTAAAATATGCCATCATACTTAAAACTATATTGGCTAATGATCCTCGAAAGATTTCACACGTGTGACAAACAAAGAGCGAAGACAGAGAGTCTGGAACCAAGGAATGTTTATCATAGAATTCATTTTATGCGAAAAATAATTGTACAAGAAATGCAGTATTGACTATATTCCTCCTAAAGTATTGTTTTATTCAAATAGTATGAACCGCTTTCGGCGTTCAAAGGGACGGACGGCATATTATTAAGTTCCGCGTGCGTTTTGTGTGGTCAGAAATCGTAATTGGGCTCGCTGATTGGTTGATTTCAATTGATTCCAGTTTGTATCGATTTTCTGTTCTTTGAAATCCATTTTGAAGATTTTTATGTGACTTGTGCTTGAGACCAAATTCAGCGTTGCTCGTGAAACCTCGATGCAATTTTCGACTTTAATTGTTCTATTCTCCCTTCGGGGTTTACGTCACCGGGTACTGACAATAAATTCAATATTAATGAAAAAGTGCTTGAGGTGAAAATTTTGAATTTAACAAATGATAAGCCTGTGTGATTTGCGATCAAAAATTAATCTAATGGCTTAAAATATGCCATCATACTTAAAACTATATTGGTTAATGATCCTCGAAAGATTTCACACGTGTGACAAACAAAGAGCGAAGACAGAGAGTCTGGAACCAAGGAATTTTTATCATGGGAACCGACTACTGAAATTTCTTCGTTTCTTTCTGTAGCTAATTTTGAATTTCGTTCGTTATTCCGTAATGTTTCTTCGCTCTTTCTTCTTTTCCCTCTTCTTCATGTTCCTTCCTCCGCAATTTCTTCCTTTCTGTCCGTCCATGAACTGTATGCACTGGCAGGAGAGGGGGTAGACTGATTATATTTCCCTGTGCTCTTTGTCTTGATGATATCGCTTCGATCGACAGTTAAGCAAGGTTTACCGCAGGAATACAAGGGACTTAGGTAATGAGTCTAGGGAGGGGGTCTAGCCAAAGCGTGCGTAAATTTACCTATTATCCCTATTAAAAAAGATTACAACGGGGGTCTAAAAATCACAAAATATTGAGTTTGTATTTTATGGATGCCCTGTCTCCATCGCAGAGGAAAAAGGCTAAGAAAATTACAAAACCACCAACAAAATGAGACATATACATTTTGGATGTAGATTCCCAGTTTGATTTTATCAGTGTCAAACGTATAAGATAGCAATGACCTGCCTATCACAGTGGTGCCGTGGCTACATTCTTGAGTAAATTCTAAGTTTTTTATTCCATGTCATTAAAACTTGATTTAGTGGCCTGTGAGATATCTATCCAACTGTGTTACCACTCACGTTAGCACGATCTAAGATGCCTATCATAAAAGGCATTGGCGGTAAAGGAAGAGATAAGACAAATTGTCTTTTATCGTTCTCACCTAACTTTGTGACTGCATTTTATGTTGATTATTTGCATGTTCGGAAGGAAGGCCTAAAGAGTAGCAACTCCTACTTAAATTTTATCTACTTATTTCCGCGTTTTTTGCTAATGTATTGAATGACTCATTACTGCAGGGGGCCTATTTAAGCCTGGTTTCCACGTAGTTGTTTTGGTCGTCGATTCAAACGACCTCATGAAACACGTTTTCCAGCAACCCTAGCGTCGCAAGCGACTCAAATTGGCCAACAACCAAGTGGCAACAAGGCTTTGTAACAAAACACAACTTTTTGACAATAAAGTACATTGAAGGCTACCCTAGAGATCAGACCTACCCTGAACGAAATTTTTTCTTCCTTTCATAGAGGAAATCTTGATAATGACCTTGAAATGGTGTCTTTCGTCAAGAAGTAAGGTCGTTTGCGTTATGCAAATACGTATTGTCTCGCAGGAGTAAAATTGACTTATTACCTCCTGCGTCTCTTGTTTCCCTGTGCTCTTTCACGTGAATGATTGCTAAGTTTTCGTCTTCAACTGTGTGCTGAAAGAGATTTTTCCTGCAGTTTCTGCAGCATTTTACCAAGTTTCTGTGATGGTAGAGTCATCTTTTCCCCTATTTTCATTATGGAAGGTTTACCGCAGGGATACAAGGGAATTACGTCATCAGTCTTGAGTAAAAGTTTGCGGTCGCATGTGAAAATGCTGATATAGTAGGTGTTAGGAAACTGCACTCAAAAGTTAAGATTCGTGATGGAAGATAAATTGCGCATTGATACTTTTCGAGTTGTGATCTTTTTCAGCTCGTCAGCGCAATCAGACCACGGCGCCATTAAGTAGCTGTCACTACTCTTCGTAATGTGTCACATAAACAATGGAAGAAGCTGAATACTCACTAAACCACTTCACTTGATCTCAAAATGCTCCTAAATCCCTCATAATTGTTAACTTTTAAAAGCTCCGTCTTAATGCGTGAGGTTTTGGTAATGCGGAGGAGAGGAGTTTTTCTGTCAGCAGGTGTTCTACAGACCACCAGAGCCACAGTATTTTCTTTTGCCATTAATTTACTATTTGTTCAGTTAGTTTTCCCCCATTAAATACCTACTCGAGGAAAGGCTATACAGAACTCCAGGATCAATCTGTACATATCTGCCTAGAAAGAAATTCCCTTGGCAATTAAATAGAGATCATTCAGATTCTTCTTAGTGCAAGATGGATCAATAGTTCTCTTCATGTTCAATGTTTCCTCCTTTTTCATTTTTTTTTGCAATTTCTGTTAAAATTTGAAGTCAAATCTTCATGAAGACTGTCATCTTCAAATTATAATCCAAAAGCCTGGTTTGCACTTGGTCGTTCGCGGTCGTCTGGTCGTTTGGATAATTTTGAAAAATGATAACGTAACGACCTAGCGGAAAGACGTTTTCCAGCGACCTCCAACGATCCAAATAACCAAGTGGAAACCAGGCTTAACGACTGAGCCACGGTGCAGATTGTAGTCCACAGTCGCTACGCCAACGTGTATACATATCATAAATGACTGACTGCTTCGAAAGGTTAAATAACTGATAAAGGTGGTCTTCCTTTACTTTTCAAGTGAATGAAATATCAAGACGGCTAAACGTCCTCCTTGCTCTTGCTTGGTCCTGCACGTGACATAGTTTGTTGCTAGGGCAACTACTCTTGCGAAAGATGGCGGCTCGCAACTAAACTTACATGGCCTAAATGGTGTTCTTCTTCAGATTGCAGGCAAGGTATGAGCGCGGGTATAAGTCACTGCAAAGCACAGTTACGTGTGATTTAGCCATATTAAAAAGGGGAAAGAATGTGTTTTCTTTATGTCTATCCCATCACTCTCTACAGATATATAAACAGAAAACAATTACAAGCTAAGAAAGATTTTTGCATGTGTACAAGATGCACGTGGTTGGTACCGCCCAAGAATTAATCGATATTTATCCCATGATATGACCCAGGAGGCTTTAAAAGCAATGAATCCGAGTGAATGAGGAGCTAAATTGGTGACTATGAGACAACTTTGCTTTGATTTTGCTCATTAAGGCCCATTAATAGATGGATGAAACATGGCGATGGGCTCTACCATTATTATATTAAGAAAGCAACGTTGAAACACTCAAGGATTTGTTTGTTTTATTGAAAATATTAATGAAATGATTATGCTTGAAAATTGATTAATTTACACAAATTGACTCGTTTAGGTTTAAGGAGGAGTTTGTCTCTCACCTTTCCGTGCAAATAAGTCAATATTATATACGAAGTACCAGTTGGCCAACTTGTAAACTAAACTCACAGAATCGTTTTTTGAGCCTGTATTTACTAAATCTATTCAGTACTAGACTCCTTAAGTGTAATGCAATCATTCAACAAATTTATATGGTATGAAGTACGTCTGTTAATTTGCGCATGCTTATGTAAACATTATTCTCACTCGTGTTGGTTGTGAGTTCAGAGTCACAAGTTGCCTTGACAATGGGACTTGGGTGGTTTTATTTCACTTTTCTTAATCACGTCTAGTTTTTTCTATATCTTTCCTTATATGTGTACCATGATACGGTAGCAACAGTCCTCTCCGTGCTGATAGATTAGTTGTTGTTGCTGCTGTTGATTTTGTTGTTGCAGTTGCTACTTACAAAGATGGCGTATTATATTGGCGTTTGGCAGATGAGTCAAAGCGCTAATCATATTTCGTAGACTTGATAAGTCTCGTTGGTTTGGCTCATGTAAAAACAATCATTAGGAAGGACTGAGCAAGTGAAACGAGCCTAGGGAGCCGTAGTTGTTGCTCTTTTGCCTAACTAAACGAAAGAGACTTGGGGCAAGTCTAATATTTCGCGGAAATCTGCGTCAAACCTATTGTTCGTTTGTTATGTCCTATCCTTCTACTCTTTTATTTGTTCTAAAGTTTAACAATTGTTATTGGTAGGTTAAGAGCACATTTTAGTTTATTCTCTGTAGCTATGTACCTTCTTGCCAGGGGAGTTGAAATTCATCAATAGGTTTAGATCCAGTTTGAAAGACAGAAACTGATGAAATGAAGACATACCATTAGGCCTCATTGTACTAGAGTCTATCGCAAATTAGATGTCGCGTGAGGTTTGCGATAACGCAAAATTACTAATGCAAAACACTTCAATTGTTTTTATTCGCGGACATTTCACGTGACATCTAATTCGAGACAGACTTATTATCTTCTTGTTTTTTTCCGTAGACTCGCTGCACAGTGTAACCTGCTTGTTGGATTATTACCGAAACTACTTTTTGTGATTTCTTTCTCGTTAGGCCGTTAATAAAGTAGAACATATCAGAATTCTTTACTCTAGATTTTTATGGCATGGTTAAAAAGAACCGATACTATTCCCACTGCGCGATGAGCTATCATCGCTTTCCTCATCGCCAATATTTCAAATGCGATGAAAGTTTCATCTTGCATTGGGAACGAGCTTCGACTGTAAAGCCTGATTCACACTGGTCATCAAGTCAGGCTTTACAGTCAAATGTCGTTCCCAGTGCCAGATGAACTTCCATCGCATTTGAAAGATTTACGATAAGGAAAGCGATGATAGTTCATCGCGTAGTAGGAACCAGCTTTCAAATCAGAAACCTGAACAAACATGAGTAGACATTTTATGACATAATCTTTGAACGATATACATTACTGGTTATTGCTCATTGTTTCTGCCAACGCTTCGATTTTTATTGTTCCCAGTGTTTCTTAAAATTCATACGCATTGTTTTATGTTCTTTTCCTTTGTTTTAGTACCGGTAATATGGGCATGGTATGGGCAAGCGTTCTTCTTATTTGGGGCATTTCGATTGGCGTAAATGGATGTCAGCTATTTTTTATTGTCATTTCCTTTGTTTTGATCAACGAGTCAGGTGCAGTTTTTGCAGTACGGCGAGTGCTTCCTCTCTGATACGCGCATTTCCATTGGCGTCGATAGATCGCAAGGGGGTAACCATAATCTCAGCTGCTTAGCTTGTAATCTGTCGTTTTCCTGCACAGCAGATCTCTTTTGAATCCTCCGTTACTTAACAGGCTTAAACGAAGATATATGAATTAATGTGACACCCTGTTAAACCAGACAAGAATAAGCACAAGTTAAAAACTTGTTAATAGGAACGAAATACCGGCGTGGTGATGCTAATCAAGTGTGCACGGAATTCAAGCCGGTATCACAGCAACAACGCTATCACACATGATTATAAATGACTACGCGAGATTTGCGACCTAGTTCAGCCTTCTGACATCCTTGTTAGAGGTCGTCGTGCAGAGTAGGCAGAAATACCCAATAATTTCCGTTATTTTCGGAAATTGTGGTAAAGAGTCTCATTTTTGCGACTGCAACACGAGCACGCTGCACAACATAGCGAGAACTACGCGTGGTAAATCGAGGAAGTGAGTCAAGATTGGATTGAAATTGTTTCGAAGTCCTTCGTCTGTTTGTTGGTGATCTGATGGAGATGGATAGGCCTAGACGAAGGCCAAAGCGCTTGAGGTCATTCTTGATCAAAGATATTATTGCCAATGACGATGAACAAGATGAAAAATATGACAATGAAAGAGAAGATATATTTGGTAAGAAGACAAGATTTTTATCTAAACGTAAACGTTTGCTTCACTTGCATTTTCAGCTAATTTTTGGTCGCCTGAAAGAAAGTTTTCAAACCCTCTCGAAAGTTTTCCATCTCTCTCTACTTGTAACCATAAATACCGTACTATTTCCATGGTTTCGCTATCTAGGTTATTTGTATTCTGCTAGGCAAAACATCGATGAGAAATCAACATACAACTTTTTTCCGAGAAAAGAGACGATCATTCAGGGACATGTTTCCTTTCACCAGTGGTTATCGCCAATGATCTTAATAGATCCCGTGTGTTGTAGACTACGTGAAATTATATTTTGGTAATTTCACTCCTTCTTATTATAAACTATTATTTTAAACACACGTACGCATTTTTTTTTTTGCTTTCTGAAAATTTTCGCATCCCTCCGGTTGCCTCTTCAGTGAGAAACAGTGTTTGATTTGGGATGCTGAAAGCCTTAAAAACATGAATGTCGATCGATGATGAGATGAAGAAATGCGAGAGGAATCTGCTCTGCTCCAAAAGTCGTGCCACGAAAAGCTGTCACCTTAGAACTAAGGCACAATCTCTATGTCTAATGATTAGTATTACATCAACGTTAGCTTTGGTAGCTGAAAACAAACTCCAAAACAAGCAGTTTGTTTCTGATTCAAACAAAACATTCTTTTGTGACGAGGATTTTTGGACAAACCATAATAGAAAACTTCGCTTGTCTAAGGGATTCCTTTCCAATAAAAATAGTTTATTATAAACAACACCGGCGACTATATTTGCAAGGAATGGTAAAAATTCAGAAGCTCCATACACGCGAGTGTTTCTGATTCCAAACAAAAAATTGGTTTGGTCAGATTTTCAACGTCAAATGTTTCTATCCTGCGACGACAAATTATCGAAAAAGTCGCTTGTCTATTAGTGTAGTTTTAAATAAAAGTAGTTTATTGATAAAAAACACTGGTCACTGGAGACCATTTGCAAGGAATGATAAAATTCGGTTCTATAACGGGGAAAAATCTGGATTTCACATTGTAGGTTCGGTAAAGAATCATTGATTGTTTTGTTGCAGATGCCTTAGATTGTAAAGAAATTTTTAGGAAAAACGCTGTTTGGTTTATTCAAACGAAGGGGTGTTCCTCGAAACAACCTTCCAGAATGTCTTTGTTCAAAGTATCAGGTCTTTTTTGAGGAAGCTCATTTGTCAACTAATTCTCTAGTAACTTCTCCTTTTAGTACAAATATTTTGCTAGTGAGCTGCTAGGAATGGGATGTGCTATTCGGTTCTTGGCCAGCCTGAAGGGTAACTCTGCTATGTGTGAAGCTATTCTAGGCAAGCGGCAAATCACTCCAAAAATAACGCAAAAGATCTCGGGGACAGATGTAGTCTACTTGTAAACTCTTTTTGTAATTTGTTGCTGATTAGCCTTGGTGAGAACAAAAAGAAATTGATGAAATTCTTGAGTAGTTGCAATTGAAACCTTTCCGGATGAGTCAAAAATGTCTGGGCGCTTGCTTAGATGCAGGATAGTGAAATTTCCACCACTTTCCTTAGATCCTAGCGGGTGGGTCAACAATAGGTATCGGCGTTCGCCTAGCATGTGCGCAGGTTGAGGCTGTACGCAGGCTACGTTTGCCAAACTGAATGATGATGAATTATCCCCCAATTTCGATCCAAGAGTGTTAATTTTATCACAGAGAGGACAACTTAGATGTTAAAATTCATTTGAGTATAATCGGTTATATCATGCCAGAGTTTTGAACGATTTTGTCTGGAAGCTGTTTGTGGAAATGCTTGAAGAATTACCAGATTTGTTTTTCAAATATTGTCCAGTATTTGGCTTCAAAACTGTGATAGTGGCCATAACCAGTCTCTACAGGTGAAGAAAGTAACCATTACAAATATGCCCCAATACATTTGCTTGACTTATTCTACCTTTTTAAAAGATTTACCATGCAATTTTAATCATCTTAAAGCTGAAACTTTACAAATATGGCTGTGATTTCACGTCCTATTTCAAGCTCTTAAAAACCAGCTTCCAAGCAAAACTGTCAAGAACCGTAGAACGTTATGTCCGATCTGAATGAAATAATTCATATGTAAGTTAGGCTTTCAACTAAAAAGTGAACGACTTTTTTCTCACCTGATAACAGTAGACAGATCAACTCAGATTCCAAAGTTTATATTAAATCTGTCGGGCCGTTGCAAAGTTATGGATATAGTTTTGATTGGAGTCTGTCTCCGGAATTGCTTGAAAAATTTGCTAGAAAAATTTACCTGGTTTTAATCTTCAGAACTTACTGAAATTTTTTTTCGCAAGCTTGCTGATTTAACGTCGATAAAAATGTCTTGAAATGACAACAAAATCCTCATATCTGTGTTTTTTGACTCATTTCACACAAATTATCAATTGAATTAGGTTTTCATCGATGATTTTAGTGCAAAAATTGAAACCATATGATAGAAAGCTTTCTGAAGCGTGTTGATGGCGAACAGAGACTGCGATCGTCGTCATAATTTGTTAAGTCACCTTGAAGTAAATATCATATACTGCCAGGTTAGTTAGCCAGGGGTGGGCAAGAAATTTGCTAATGTGTTTAAGGGGCTGCTAAAAATCGCCAATCTTTTCGATGTGAGTTCCGACTAGATTACGAAAAGACCGCTTCAGGGGACAACATTTTACGAAGAAATTTTTATATAAACATCAGTTTCGAGGACAAGCAAGACATATCCAATATTTCGGCAAAAATCCTCCTTTTTGCCTTAAGATTTGCCCAACTTTGATTTGCTTTGCGTCTTTCAAAACCAAACCGTTTCCAAATTACAGCAGAGAAGCACAAAGCACAAATTTTCCAGAATTTTATATCCCAACTATCTACGTTAGAAACATAATTTGCGCTTCACCTTTCGCCCAAAAAGAAAATGTTAAGATTGATCCTGTAATCGAATTTTTGTGATCTTCAAACGCTTCTTCATTTATTTGGGTAAATTTGAAGGTAAATTTCTTCACATTGCCAAANAAAATCCTCCTTTTTGCCTTAAGATTTGCCCAACTTTGATTTGCTTTGCGTCTTTCAAAACCAAACCGTTTCCAAATTACAGCAGAGAAGCACAAAGCACAAATTTTCCAGAATTTTATATCCCAACTATCTACGTTAGAAACATAATTTGCGCTTCACCTTTCGCCCAAAAAGAAAATGTTAAGATTGATCCTGTAATCGAATTTTTGTGATCTTCAAACGCTTCTTCATTTATTTGGGTAAATTTGAAGGTAAATTTCTTCACATTGCCAAAATATGACAAAAAGTTTTACTAGTTGCTTTGGCTAATGTCAAATTGGACATACATCATATAAATATCTTTGTGAACTCTTATGGTTCAAAGCCTTTGAAACACGAACAATTTTTTAGTTTATGTTTCGTTTCTACTTTCAGGTACGAAATCCAGCAGCCCCTTCAACGAATCTTACGCAGAGAAGCTTCGTCCAGAGACTTTGATTTCAGAAGAAGTATGTGACGTAATAGGTGCTAATCACGATGACAACAACAATAACAACAATGATTGCGAGGAAGACGACTCAAATAGTGACACTGCCGAAAATTTATCGGAAAATCCTGAACCAAAACGAAAATATCCCCGAGAACGAACAACGTTCACTGCAGCGCAATTGAAGTTTCTAGAAGAACTCTTCCGAGTTAAAAAATACCTAACCTTGATCGAACGAAGTAAAGTTGCGACACATCTTGAATTGAGCGAAAAACAAGTAAAAACATGGTTTCAAAATCGACGAACAAAGTATCGAAGACAAAAACAAGGCATAAACTCAGCAGTGATTGCCCATAATGCAATTCTGTGCCAGGACATGATGCAGAACATTCATGCAGCAACGGCACATTGGAGGGTTACGCCGACATCTTGTTACCCAAGTGAAAAGACCGATTATCAATCTCACAGAACCGTATTAGCAAGTAAACCGGAGCGCGTTCCGGATGGAAGTTTGCATTACCCAAGAACATGGCACCCTTGCAATCATATTCGGTAATTCTGCCGGTAAAAAGAGAAACGAACATTGCCAATAAGTAATGTTATTGCTCTCAGGAGCAAATTAAATCTGTCGATTGAACCTTTCGTCCTTCATGCGTAGATGATAGGTTTCGCTTTCAGCTCTGCTATAAAGCATTTTCCTCCTTCATTTCAGCATGGAAAATAGAATAACTTCGGGCTTTAACCACAGATGCGAACCTTTAAAGTCTGTAGCTCAGTAATTTTTCGACACATTTTCGTGGGTATTGTAGCAAAACTTAAGTTACGATCTAGTTAATAAAACTACATAAAACTCATGGGCTTTTAGTTTGGCGGTTGCTCGCAGTATTTAGCTAAACATGGAATAGTATAGTAGATACCCAGTATTGATATCAAACAATATGCTAGAGAGCGTCTGTTTATTCGTTCCTTTGTATGAAGCACAAAGCACAATTTTGAAAGTTAAAGCCCTGACCAAGATTTTCTTGCTGGACTAAAGTTTGACCTCAGCCCTTGTATGCACTGCATCCATTCAAAAGGGGATTTTCAAAGCTAGTTAGTGCAGCGACCACCAAGTTCTTACGCTGAGGTGGCGGCTCTAAAAACGGCCTACCTTTCGAAAGAGTTACTAATTACAAATGAGGTGTGTTTTTTAGTGAGGCATATCACCTTTTAATGATTAAACCGAGATTTGATAATCAAATGAAGGTGAATGACAGTTAACTTAAAACACGTCTTCTATTGGGTGATTCTTGACAGACAAATAGCCTTTCAAACCGACTTTAAATTGGGCTCAAATATTGCGTTTATGCTTGCAGATAAATTTCGACCACTTTTTAGTGTCTTAATGAGCTTATTAAGTTACTGTTTTTAATTTCTTATTACAGAGATAGATCATTTTAGATGAATTATGCTTTTGTGTGCCAAAAAGTATTGCCTTAAAAACGATTGTTCCAGAAGAAATTTAGAAGCAATTTGGAATTGTAAGACCCTGGGTGACTGGTAAAGAAACATGGGTGACTGGTAAAGGTATCAGATATTGCTGTTCTCCTCCGCTAAAATCTTGTACTTTCCTTTCAGTCTGGTTTCCTGGCGTTTATTTTTGTTTGAGGGACTGGACCCCGTTGAAATGGTCTCAAATGTTCACTGACACCCTGTGCTACCCAGTGCCACCCAGTGCCACCCAGTGCCACCCAGTGCCACCTAGTGCCACCCAGTACATATACCTCATTGTCTTACGTTTGTTTATTTAGATTAGAAGCAGTAAGTTTCGGAAGGAAAATTTTCATACAAAAACTTTGGATAAAAACATTTCGGATGTTTTTTCGAGAATTCCGGATGAAAGAACTTTCGGACAATACCAGATTTTGGACAACAAAATTTAGGTCGAACGTTTTATCGTCCGAAACTTATTGGTTTTAATGTAGTGCCTTTCTAATGCACAAGGCACAATGTTCTGAATATAAATCAAAGATAAATATATGGTGTGAATATTGACTCAGCCTTATAGGTGCGAAATAATTTTGTTAGCTATTAGTAAGTTCGTGTTATACATGAACGATGTGTATGAATGATATTGATAATGAACTAGAAAAAAACTTTCTCTTCTTCATTGTACATTCAACAGTTATGTTGCCGTCTCAGTTTATTCTGAAAATGTCCCCACGTTTGATCAAATCATGTGGAATGGCGAAAATAGATGAAACTGCGAAAGTTCTATATTTCCATTGTTTTTAGAAGTCTAACTTGCATTTTGACACCTTGCGCTTTACCATTGGTTACCATTGGTGAAAATGCAGCATTCGAAACCCAAAATTTCGGATTTTTAAGCGCCTAAATAGTGGGCCTAAATGTAAATAAACAAAGCAAAGAATTTTAAAATTTTGATGCTTTCATACTGCAACCGAGGTTTTTTCCAGCGTAATGACCTTTCAAAGGCAGCTGCAATTTATCTCGTTAAATTTCAAGTGAACAAACCGCCATGCTCAGGACCATTCCTGTGCGAAATGTTTCTTGTTTGGACGGTTATAGTAGACTTACTCCACTCTTCGCAATGTTTTCAAGCCATTCCTCTTTTACAGCATGAAATACGCCACTGCGGAGGAGCCTAAAATCTCGGTTCGTTTTGAAGTAATAACAATTCATCTCAATTAAAAGTGTAAACAAAATTAAAATTGTATAAAAGTGTTGTTGTTGTTGTTGTGACAACTGGGAATACGTATTGAGTATAGCTTTACAAAACAAACATTGGCAGGTATCTCCACTTTTTGAAGATTCTATTGACTCACACGGATTTTTATAACAAATCCAAATCCTTATAACTAAGGATTTGACCCAGGGCTGAAGTTTCTTATAAATTCTCATGTTTTGAGTGCTCTAAGTTTCTTATGGGTTTTTTTATGAGTTTTTCAAATTCTTGATGTTAAAATCCTGCGAGTTGAGCTTCTTATAAAGAGTTTCTTATAAAAAATACGTGTATCTTGAAGAGCTCATAGCTCAGGGAGTGGGAGGAATAAGGTGAATATCAAGGTGTCAATATTTTAGGTATGTGAAGCGTGAAAATAAATATTTCAAATTTAGATATCTTTTGAATAAGTCATCAAATTAATCAAACTTTTGTCATATCTTTGTGACGCCCGGACTTGCACACATGCGTTGCGGACGAACTGTGTTCGTTCGTTCCTTGCATAGTTCCCGGCAGTAGTTATGTCCTTCTGACAAAGAAAATAAAGTAATCGTCTTGGTAAATTCAAATTCTTGCAATATTTTGCCATCTGTTTGGTTTTGGGGCCACTGGCTATACTTGTGAAATGTGAAATTTGGCATAAGACCACGGGCTTTAGGAAACGCTGAATTAAAAATTAGATTTTCCAATGATACATCGAGTTTATCTTTTTCATTTCATTCGTGATACATCGAGCGCGAAGCGCGCGGCAGAGTGACGTGACCTAGAGCCATTATGCCACTCTCTAGGTCATGTCACTCTGCCGCGCGCTGCGCCCTCGATGTATCAAGATTGAAATGAAACTGAATTTATTCTTCTTATTATTATTACATTATTTACAGTTGGTTTAAAAGAATATCACTAATATCAACTAATTAAGCCCCACTATTTA
>REGM01000005.1:1916096-1930248 GCA_004194415.1 Aurelia aurita
ACATGTGCTTTCTTATTTTTCTCCAAAACTACATGAGGTATCCGTCTCAATTTTTTACAGTACATGCAGGTGGCCAAGAGCTATCAAATAGACTATACTTAGCAACATATACCAAGTATTTATAAAATTATGCCATGTTGTCACTTTGCGAAATGACAGATTTTGGGCTGTTTTTGTAAATCTCAAAAAAATGTTGCAATCATGAACATATCCTAACAAGAGTAGTCTACTTTGCAGCTCTTTTATTGCTCAATACCCACACAAAATTTGGAAGACCTAGCTTTTACAATTGTGGAAATATTTTGAGCTTTCTAAGTTCACTTTTCTGCTGTTCGGAAAAGGGTGTGGTCAAAATATGGGCGTAGCCAGATACCTGATGCACTTTGAAAATATTTTGATGGTGGATATTGTTTACAACAAGTATCTAGAACTAAAAATAATGAAGATCATGCAATTCAATCCACAAAAGGGAAATTATTAGCATTACAATAATACCAACATTTACCTATCTTGCTACCTTAAGACGAGTTGATAATGAACATGGATGAGGAAAATTTATGGGGATCAGTTCGTTGCTTTCTATACCGCTCTCCTCTCCGGTTTCGTTCTCTTTCCTTTTAGTGTATTTCTTGTCCAGCCACATTGTTCGCCTTATTAGGATAAGAGGGATTGGAGAAGAGAAACAAGACAAAAACAAACAGAAATAACAGAAATAAAGAGCTTTTAGAATAAAGTTCAGAGATGGATAACGATAAAGAAAAGAGAAGTTTGACAAATAAGAACAGAGAAATGCAGAAGCGAAATATTACATTACTGTTGCACCGTTGTGGACGGGCGGACTCTTCCTCAGTATAAGGGGTCTATGAGGAGGTTCGTTTGACATTCTAATGTGAGATTAATAACAAAACCCGACAAAACAAAACCAGAAGAACCATGTATTTTCCTAAGGTTGAGGAAGCATCTTTTAGATGTTATTCTGAATCTGATCAAGGAAAACTTCACTTTTTTAGCTCTAAAAAATTTGGAGGAGAAAACTAAGTAGAGAACCGAGACACAGCCAGCAAGAGAACTGGTGATTCATGATAGAAAATTTCCACTCAAAGCTCCAATTCAACGGAAAATTGGGTTTGAATGCTTTCTCACCTGTTACTTTGAGCCCTCGTTAGGTCAAGAGCCCTATTCCCAGCATGCATTACAGGTCAAGGGTGAATTTTGTGACACAAAAGATTTGCGTTTCTGAAGAATACAGTTCACACCTCTGCGCGCACTCAACTAAATCAAAATAAACAGAGATGGCAAAACATTATGGTCGGCTGCTCTGAAGGTGTGAAATCTATTCTTCCGAAAGTCAATCGCTGTATATGTTAGGGAACTGACTCCTATGTTGTACAAAATTCACCCTTACTGCATTACAGACAATCACAAAAAAATCAGCTTTCTAACATCACAAAGCGATTTGCCTTTCTGAAGAATAGATTTCACACCTCTGAGTGCACTCAATCAAATCAAAATAAACAGCGAAAGCAAAACATTATGGTCGGCTGCACTGAAGGTGTGAAATCTATTCTTCAGGACGGCTAATGGCTTCGTCATGTCGGAGAGCTGAATCTTTTGTCACAAAATTCACCCTAGTTTCTTCATCACAAAGCGATTTGCCTTTCTCAAGAATGGATTTACCACCCCTGAGTGCACTGTGTCAAATCAACTTAACAGAGAAAGCAAAACATTATGGTCTGCTTCGCTGAAGGTGTGAAATCCATTCTTCAGAAAGGCTGATGGCGTGGTCATGTCGGAGAGCTGAATCTTTTGTTAAAAAATTCACTCATGCTTCTTTACGTCGTTTCCTTGTTTCATTACATCCTCGTCCTTACTTAGGGTGTGTTTGATTGGTAATTCCAAACCTACCAAATTCTGAAAACAGTAGACTTCGCAGAAACGGAAATATATTTCCCAATCAAACACAAAAATCTTGAAACGGTAGGTTTCGAATTCACCACCAGGGTTTGCTACTGAAAACGAGAATCTCTCCAAAGTCTGCCAAACCTTCTGCCTTTTTGGAGCAGAAGGTTCAGAAGGCCTTCCAAACAACACAAATTCCGACTCTACCAAGTCTACCGTTTTGAGAATTGATACCAATCAAACACACCCTTAGTGAAAAGTGAAATAGAACTGGGCTCGAGCAAATCCATGAAATTTTTGTTATCCTAATTCTTTCCTAATTCTTTTGTCCAGTTAAATTTCGGGAAAGTCTTGTGATTATCGATTTATCCAGGAACCCCCTGAGTTCATGAATGAGGAACTGTTTGGAATCATTGAAGGGACGATATCCTCTCCCACGCCTGCTGCTTCGGTTACCAAGATAGATTCTGAGTGAATAGATGGTTTTGAAAATGTCAGTTGCTATGAATATGGTTGAACGAACATCTTCTGGATTGCCCAGCTGGTCATCAATTCATCATACAAAGCTTGCCACCAGTAATCACGTGACCTTAATTAATCAAATCGTCTTTCTTGCTCAGTGCAAAGAATAAGGCCGAAAAAACAAACTCTGGATTCAATATTTCGCAATAATCCATACACGGAAACTGTAAACAAGAACAAGGTTGCCCTGAAAACAACAAGATACTGTGTGAAAGGAAGACTCTTTATTTCGTTGCTAAATGCTAAATCATGAATTTTCACGGATGGTCTACGGAGCAAATTGGATGAACTTGATTTTCTCAACGGCGGCTGACCTGCTGAGATTTGCCATTACAACTCAATCAATTCCAAATGGTTTTTGAGAATAAAAAAGAATCACAAAAATCCCTTGATAAAATGGTAAGTTGAATTTGTTTGTCTTTGTGTCATTTTCCCACTTTTGTTTTTGTTTTTGGAGTAAATTTAGTTGGTCAAAGGAAATTTGGAAAGGGAAACAACAGGGCTATCCCGCTGCAACTAGTCATTTACTTATGTTTGCTGACGCACTTGTTGCTGATAAGGAAACTCCCGTTGTATTCAAAACAAAGGATGACTAAGTTTATTCATTTTGCAACATTCAATTGTCTTTGTTTGTTATGCCTCAAACACTCAGTCACTTGAAAGTGGTTACCACGGATTGCCATGTGGTTGCCATGCTCATGTCTTTGGTTGATTTTCAAAATAACCAAGTTGAACATGGTCACGACATTGCACAAATCACAACCCAAAGTATATTGAAATCTAGGAGTTCCTTGTTACAAATCTTTAAGATTCCTACCATTCGATAAAATGGGACCACTTGCCTATTTTACTGCATACACCCTTAGATGCTTTTAGATACTGTAATATCGTTGTTTTTCTTTTATTTTCAAAGAAATTCGCAGAAAAAGATACTTTTCAGTTTCAGATGATAAGTTACATGTATTTCTTTGTGTGATTTTAAAAAATGCCCCCTTTTATCCCCAACCCCCTTTCCGAAATATCAAAGCTTTGTTCCAGAACTAACAAAGGTTCTTACAGCAGCATCGATTGTACTATTGTTTCCAAAGATAGTCATCACTGACGTGCTGTGGTAATCGGGCGGTGACGCATACAGATACCAAAATTTACACAATCCAATACATATGAGTAAGAACTAATTTGGTTTTGGATTTCTTTCTCAAGAAATACCAACAATTATCACAAAAAAGTTTATTTCTTGAGACATCCAATAAAAATTTCAAGGATTCAAATCAAGAATACTTTCCGAAAGAATAATTTTAATTTCTTGACAGCTCCAAGCTCCATCATGCATAGCGTATGCAACTTGAAGAATGAAAATCTGCGAAAATAAACGGAGGTAGCAGTTGTTGCACCCCTTTTGGCGGTCATTGGGGGCATGCAGGGGGAAGGCGTTGGGTGAAAAAGGGCCAACTGTTGTCTGTTTTCCTTTCTATTAAGTACAGGCTTGAAGTTGCAGTACTATTGTCTTACTGTTATATCATTGGTAAATTTAAAGATTTTTGCTCCATTGAGCCTGTGCATACTTGTGGTGAGCAAATGAGCTCTCCGTTAGCTGTGGAAGATGGTAGAAACATGAGAGGCAGAGTCGTTTTGACTGAAATTTTACGAAGTATTCGTGTCTAAATAACCCAGTCAAAGGGTATTCGTAGATTAACATTGCCTCATCTTCTTGCTGCAGGCATTCAAAGGTAGAAGACAGAGTCTACCGATCTCACTCCTCTTCAAAAGTAGCAGCAGCAGCTTAGGCCCAGCAACAGAGAGGGAGACGCTCCTCTCCGGAGCCAAGATGTCTCGCATGAATTCAGAGCCGTCCGTTCATATGCAAGTGGAACAGCTACGGGAATCACTAAAAGTAGAGATAAGACGTGAGCTGAAAATAAAAGAAGGAGCTGAAAATCTACGGAAAGTATCCACCGACAAAAAGACGCTTGCCCAGTGCAACCAAGCAATCAAACAATCAAACGCAAAACTCGACCAACTCCATCATGAGTTGCAGGAGGTGAACGCACGTTTGTCAGACGAAATATTAACTATCGGTCAAACAGGTATCATGTCTTCTTTTTATTATTTGTTAAGCTTAATTACTAACCATTTTATTTCCAAAACTGACCTCAAATTCTAGCCAAAAGCGGCTTTAAAAAGGTGGCCTACCTAGAACAGCTTGCTAGCTGACCGAAGCATTTGCTATGTAAATTTGATTCCTCATCAAATAATGTCTCCTCTCAAAACCACAAAATAGAGAAATCAGAAAACGTAGCCTTAACCCCTCTTAATTGCATTGCTGTACAGCTAAGAAAGTGGAAAAAGGGTTGAATTATTAAATGTTACTAAGATTACGCAAGTTATTACACTCCAGACAACAGAAACAGTCCTCTGACTTGACTGAAGGATTGTTGAAGTGAAATCCACCCGGCCTAACAAGGCTGGCCCTCTTTACATTTCAGACGACAACAAAGCAAACAATCCAAGGGCATGTAAGAATGATTATGTTATTTGACGTTTGCTCGCTAACTGTTAAGAATTTAGTTTGTCCTACTTCAAGTGACCGAAGTCGTTCAAGCCGAAGTGTTTCTACAATGAAATAGGGAATTCAAAATACGCCAATTTTCACAAAAGATAACAATTTCCGTTAGGCAAGTCCACTGATTTTATCAAAGTGCATAATAAAATTCTGCTGCCTTTTGTTTTTCTGCTAATTGACCATTGAATAGAGTAATCTAATCAATTCATTTCCAAGGTCTGCAGGGGTGAAATGGGAACTTATTTGAGTAAAATGGCAACTAATTGTTTGGAATCACAAATTTCCTGGAGCTACAATTGTTGGAACTGTTTTGCTTGACATTGCAAGTGTTGTTTAAGAATCAAATTTGTATTGGGAAGAAAAATTTCCTGTGACCTAACACCTTTTGTGAAATTTCCTGGGGAGTCGGTGCTCCCATGCTCCAACACTTTCTCCACCTAGGGTGTTAAATACCAGGTAACAAAAATAAATTGCCTGGCAACAGAAATTGTGTACAGTGATTCACATAGAAAACAATGAGAAAAGAACATCTAAGACTTTTTATACTAGACTTGTGCTTTTGAAACCAAATGCAAACTGGATCTCAATAGATTACTTGGTGTGCTAATCAACTTTGCATGCATTGTGCTTATTTCGAAGATTGACCAAAGTTTATCCTGAAGCAAAGATCTTAAATTGTAATTGGCAAAGTTTTTTGGTATTTCAGCTTCTTCTCAAGTACCAAGCAATTTGTTGAATATTCATAGTCTGGAAAAGTCTAAACTGATGAAAATTGTCAAAATCTTCCACGCTCTGAGCTTGACACCATGGAGAGAATGCTCTTGGAAATTTAGAAACTGGTCATATTGTCAAGTAGCAAAACAGCTCTCCCCTAACAGTCATTTATTGGCATTTCAAAAATTTAAGATCAAGATTTTGGAGTTGGCCATGGAAGGTTGGCACAAACCCCCCTCCCATATTGAAAACTATGATGTACTCCCTCTGGGAGTAACAAAATACATTTGAAGTTTGCTTTGAATTAGTGAAACCATCACGAAACATAGTGAAAGCTGTTTTGGTCTGACACTTACTATTACAGTATGGAACATAAACAAGGGCGTCGCCAGGGGGTGGGCTGGGGTGGACATGTCCACCCCAGTTTTCTCAAGGTGGTATTTATTCATGAGCAAAAACTGTATAAAACGTAAGATCCTTTTGGATGATTACAAAGTCTGTCCTGACCTATGATCGTACAATCGGGATTTTAGCGTTCTACAAGGTCCCAAGAAACAAACAAGCATAAGAATCCCTGATTGCAGCACAAAAGCCTGCATGCCACAAATGATCCATGATGATGTCGTTTTGTTGATATTTTGCAAATCTGCCAACAATAATCTTCGACATTGGTCAATGAATCACTGCCAAGATGGGGTACACTTCCTTGCATGGAAGCATTTTAGCAAAGTTCTTATTGTTGATTTTTTGCCCAACCGACCCAACCTTTCTGATGAATATATCGTGGGCATTTTCGAAGTGCCTTTGGCACAATTCGCGCAAGTTGTTTTTCACGTCTGAATAACTCAAGAACTTTCGCGAACAGTCAGCTTTAATATGAGGGAAAGGGTGCTGCATGCTCCTCAGTTATGAGTCGGCAAAACATATGGGTCGATTGAAAAGTTTCTGCTGCCTCAATGCGAGTCGATTTCTAACTTAGAGACTGGTGTGTGAAATGAAACAAACTGTTAACTAACATTTGCCTAAATCCCGGTGTAAATTTCATTGCAGGTTAGCTTTTCCTTAAGGTACTGTGTTTCAGCCCCGCCCCGCCCATTTCATCGGACACCGATATGGACGCAGAGGATCGAATCTGAAGCATCCCCCTTGTTTCATATAATTCCAGCATGAAACAATCAAAATAAAAAATTTCTGGCACAGATACAAATTGCTCAATATCTGCGGGACATTAATACAAATTTGGTCTGAATGACCACTAATGATCCTGTTTTTTGATCACTCGCCATAAAGCATGAAAAAGGCCGATGTCAAGTTTTCCTTGGCTTTCTATGCGCAGGGGGGACAATTGCGTGCCAAACGCACTTTTTCTTGTCTTTGTGCTAATTATCTGCGATAAAATGCTGATCAATCACACTAATGCTGGACTGACGGACGGACGGACGGACGGACTGACTGACTGACTGACTTCGAAGTCGCTTCTTAGATTACAAAGTACTTTGTAATAAAAAAGGTTGGGTATACCTTTCAGAACCTAAGTCTATAGTAAGTCCACCCCACTTCTTTAGTGCTGGCGACCCCCCTGAACGTAAGATAATATCCAAAAGGTGAAACAACTACTTGACTCATTTTATGCAGCTACTGATCGAGTATAAAATTCATGTCTCATCTTTTGGATATTATCTGGCACTTTATAACCTGAAGTGTTAGATGCAAAAAGCTTTCGGACAGGGGCGTCGCCAGCCTTAAAAAAGTGGGGTGGACTTAGTAAGGAGTTATGTCCTGAAAGGTATACCCATCCTTTTTTATACTGTCTTTCCTTATGAATAAATACCACCCTGGCAACGCTCTTGGTTTGGTTATGTTTCATAATGGTTTGGTTATGTTTCATGATGGTTTGATTTTTCAAAGCAATCTTTAAATTTTTACTACAAGATGACTTTTAAAAATGCCGCTGTGTGACACTGCTCTCAGTCATCAGAACAGGGATTGATTAAGATTTGCAGATTTTCAATTTGTAAAATTCCCTATGATTGTTCAACAGGACATTTGAAGTTGCATGAACACTAACAAAACTTTTTGTTTTTCCAAAAAACTGCTCCTTATCTTTGTAAATGATGATTTGGCAATGCCATGGATCCAAAGATGTTTGAAAGATTTTTATGTATAATGGATTTAGACAAAATACAGATGAGATAGGATGATAAATACAGAAGATAAGAAAAGTTTTCCATTTCATTTATTGAAATCCCACATGGTTTATTTTTGTATGGCTTTAGATAAGCTTTTTTATAATCTATACAAGCTGAGGCTTTTCATTAGTTGGCCTGTTTCAAATGGCCAACTGTGCAAAGATTCTATCAAGCATTTTTAATAGCTGTGACCTTGTTTTAGAAATAAGAAGGACATCAATACTTTCCCTTCATTCATATCATAGGGCCTAACCAGGTATCCCTATGGGATTGTGATGCACATGGTAGGTTCCCTGATATTAACCAACATGAAGAATTTCTCAGTACCCTGCTCTGCATTTTGTCAGGCTGTACATTCCATTTATTAAATTCTTCAACTGCAGTTGGTAATTGCTCCTACTGTGAAAGTTATCCAAACATTTTCATGGCTATTGTTTGGTATAAAATTTACATTTCATATGAACTTGAAAGGAGTTGTTGTGAATGTGTGGTGTGATGTTATGTTATGTATGTTTTGTTTATTTGTTGGAACCCTGATAACAGGTCAACTGTTTAATGTGTCATCAGCATTTCATGTTGGAAGCTCCATGTTTTGAATTGCATTGAGTGTTTTAATGATATAACAACAAGAAACCCTCCAAAACGTATATAAATACCCAAGATGTCCAAGTTTTCTTCTGTTTTGTAGTCCATTTCATATTTTCTAAACCTTGTGTAGAGGCCTGTCTTGAAAGTGAACTTTTTGTGGGCCAATTATACGTGGTCATCAACAATGAGACTATGGAGACTGAGGATAGTGTACCAGAGCTTCTTTTCATACAGAGTTAAAGGAACTTTAAATCAAATCAACAGAGTTAAAAGCAGCTTACCTGGGGGACTGGGGCAATCTAAATATAACGTATTATTGTGTTTGATGTTCTTGATAGATGAAAACAATAGGAACATAATTGGCATGTGGCCTTTATTTGTTCTATTCTTAGACTTTATTGCAATATCTGTGTTGACTTACTTTAAGCAACAGCTAGGGAAAGCTATTTTTGTAAAAATCTTACAAGTGCAAAAGCTAAGAAAATGTGTTCTGTCTTGCCACAGCAGCAGGAAACAAACGGTCTCATGTTACGATGACCTTTTGGTTTTATCCATATTTGGCAATTGTATTGAGAGGTCACTAAACATCACAACTTCTCTTATCTTTCATTTAGGTGGGAGAGATGTACCTGATGCAACATCATCACCTCTACCTCCCCAACAACATGATGGGAGCACAGAACTTTCAAACAGCAGGATTGCATCCCTAGAAAAACAGCTGGCCATTGAAATGAAAGTGAAACAAGGAGCAGAGAATATGCTCCAGATGTTATCCAAGGGAGAGAAGAACAAGAGATTAATTCTTGAGACAACTCAAATGCTGGAAGATTCAAAAGTGAAGATTGATGGAATCAAAATGTCTGTTCTGAGAGAGCAGCAACAAATTGTGGCATTTGAAAGTCAGTGTGGTAATAATGGTCAAGGTAGCATGTACAGAAAACATTCAAGTAAGGGATCATCACTAGAGCACAGGGTTGAAGATATAAGGCATCATATAGATGTTGAAACAAGGGTCTCAGAAGGTGCTAAAAATATGAGAACACAGTTGATGAAAGTGCAAGATAAAAAGGCTTTACAAGAGGTGTGTTTCAGTCTATTTGTGTCTATTAATCTTTATAAAGTTTAATTCTTTGACTTTTGTTGGATGATTAAAAATGATGTATTACTATTTGAATGCAAATCTAACCTTGGAAGAGAGCTTTAGATCCCACCATTCTGAAGGCTCATGAAATGATAGAGGGCTCTGCTAGTAATATAGGATGAAAGAAGGCCACTCACCACTTATTGTCATATTGCTCAACCATCTGGAAAACAATTGCTTCTGTTTCCATGCAAATTAGGCAAGTGGCATATTACACTTTATACCCCATTTAGTTGCTTTAACATTAAATTAGAGCAATCTCTTCAATAACAGAGGTGAATGTAATAGGCTGTCATTTTAGACGTTTTAGGATCTTTTCCATTGGTTAGCTTTTATCTTTTAGGCTGAGAAAAGGATATTTGAGTCTGGAGAAAAGTTGGACCTGCTGCATTTATCATTAGAAAAGAGAATGGTAGAGGTTTCGCCTGAAGCTGCAGAAGCAGGAATATTCAAAGAAAACAACCATACCCTTGCAAAAGAACAAAAGAACAGACTGCAGAAATCTGCAGCACTCACTGGACAGTTAGAGGTTCGTACAATGTAATTTGTCACTTATAGAATGGATATCAAGCAAACTTGAAAGACTATCTGTTTGGTCAATAAAGACTTTGTAGATATTATAAATGCTTTACCTTATTAATGAATATTGGGGCATTTAACTTTCAATGCATTTCTTGTCATATGCTAAAAGAACGGTCTATTAGAACCTGAGTCGCCTACGTGATACTCATTAAGATTTGTTGCACAAGTTATGGCTTTTTAAAGGGTTTGCTAATTTTTGCTATCATACGCTAGCTTCATACAAGAAACTTTTAACCAAAGGCAGATACTCTTATGGTCCTTCTATGTGGTAGTTAATTTTGAAGACGTTTATAAAGAGCGGTCAAAACGTTAAATCTTTTCATAGAGCATATTCATTTGTCGCAACTGTTGAATGGTCGTAAAAATACGTAGAGCAAATGTTCCCCTTTTTCATCATAATTTTTCAGCGTGTAGTTTTAAGAATTTATCATATAGTGAAGGTGAAGGTAAAGTTGTGGTTTCTAGCGCCAAGCGCTGGGATTGCAGATTTAGCTAAGCGCTAATCGAGTCCGAAACTCATTGTCATGATGCTCAAGAGGTGCTGGTGGGGTTTGAACCCCATCCGCCTGACATTCTAGCTGCAAGGTCTGTGGATTACAACACGGCGCCACAGCACCTTCTGATAGTACAAGAATATCTCTGGGAAATGATGCTCTGGAGATGCTAATTATTACCACACTTGCGGTCATTATGATACAGAAATACTTACAATAAGTGTTTCTGAAATATCTTGAATGCTTCTTTCTTGAAAGTACTTTCAAAGCTTCATACCAAGCTGTCGAGTAATTACACAGATGTTCCTGTCAGTAGTCGTATCAGAATTTTCTTAATTTTTACTGAAAACGAGACTGATGTTTAAAATCTTCTGAAGAACAAGGAGATCGTCAATATACTTTTAGGAAAGTGAGTTTGTTTGATATCGAAGATTCCAGAAATCGATATGCAATGTTATCCTGCTATGTACTACGAGTTACCAAAGAAAAATATGCTAATTAACTGTACATTTGACTAGGTAGCAATACAAGGTTTAATATCGAGTAAAAATAATCTTGTATCATTATCCTAGATCACAGTTATGGGTGCTGACGATCTTTTGGAACAAATTCCCAATCGAACTCCTCGCAGAAACTTTTCAATGACTGGAAGCCCTGATAACAAATTTAGACTAAGTAAGAGAGGATCTACACTTGGATATCATTCCTACAAAGCTGATGATACGGTATCGAGTAAGTACTTTGCGATTTTTGTCCTTCGATGTGACTCTTTCATCAGTAAGGCAGGGCTAATGCAAAAAAAAACGGCAGTGACAAAAAAGAAAAGAGAAAAACAGTTACACAGAGCAAAAGTTATTTTCTCACAAAGAATCTTCAAGTACTTCTAGCTCAAACAAAATAACGATCTAGTTAGTCAAGTTAGAGGCAAGTTATTCATTGTAGAAACTACAGGCAAATAACTTTCTGAGCCATCAGAGCGAAATAGCGCTTCCAAAATTCGGGTTGGAAACAAAAGGGTAAATATTCGTCGAAAGAATCAAGTATTTTCGCCAAAATTCCTTTTTGCCGTTCTCATTCCCTACCTCTATCCTCAATTGGTCTCCATGGAAAGTCAGCCAAATTAATGGTATTTCCCCAACGAAATAGACACAGTATTTTGTAGAATATCTACTTCTACTTGGAAAAACTTACAAAGTTAGATAAATACTTCTTAAGATAGGATTCGAACTGACAAATGGTGTGCAAAGTTTTTACAATACGATTTCTACAAAGCTATTTCATAAACATATCGATTGATTTCATAAGTATCCATCAAAAAAGCCTCTATCTCCCTGTTACACTACAAGACAAATTTGACTGATTTTAGAAAGTAATAGCAATGGTCGCGTTTATTTCTTACCAAGTGCACTTGTGCTGTATGGGTTGTTTTTTTCTGTTATTACAAAGAGTTACATAACAAAACTAACATTTACATATACAGTTACGATACCACCGGGAGTATGAAATTGAAAGCAAAGGAAATACATATATTAAAAATATAATAAATTACAAATTGATTTTAAAGGCTACACAAACAAAATTTACAATATACATACTAAGACAATAAAGTAGAAATCGGAAATTTGACATTATGAATTAGAGATTACTGGGTCACCCAAAAAGAAAAAAAAAACAAAGGAGCTATAGATCACACTCAGCTCCCCCGAATCAAATAGACCTATTCGCCTGAGATTTTTTCACACCCAATTCAAGCAGATGGATGATCAATCTCTTGACAAAACATCTTTTGGTCACATGACTTGAAGTGGGTGTAGATAAACCTTAGCCGAATAGGCCTATTAGTTTGTTGCTCAGGTAGCGTAGTAAATTCATTTCTGTGTTACGAAATTTGCTGCAGAGATTACGGAATTGGCTGCATAGACACTCTAAAGATTACAATTTCATACTTTCGGCCAGCATGATAGCCCAGGATATCGTGTTTGTACTGCAGCAGCAACTGTGATTTGATTACAAACTTTCTTTGTCCATAAAGTCGCAAAATGTAAACATGCCCTTGAAATTTTAACATGACAGGTGAATTGCGAGAAATTTAGGCTTAAAACCTGAATCCTTGAAGTAAATACCCACCACTCTTTGATAATTCCATTTCTTCGTAAGAGTTTTGATGGACCGCCACGGAAAAGTCCATATTTCAGTTGTGCGTTAATTCAGCTAAGCCGTTTTGAGAACAGTTATCTTGATTTGATCAAAAGATTGGGTGAAGATCATAGTTGTGATTTCTGCTTCTTTATGACAGATGAGATATGTGCTGTATTAAAGCTTGACAACTCAGACGCTGGACAGACAAATTGGAAAGCAGGTGGTTCACATTGCTGGAATCAAGCATTCTTTCTAGACCTTGACAAGGTATGACCGATGAAAACATTCATTTCTTGTTCTTAAATGAACTTGAATAGGCCTTTTAGCTATTCTACAACAGAGTCTGAATCGAACCATATTTTTATACATTTTAGAATTTTCGAATGTGCACAGCAGTTACAATAGAAGCTCTAACGCCACTCAATCGAACCTTTTATATAGAAATGTATAAAAATATCGCTCGATCCAGACTCTGTTATAGAATAGCTAAAACTTCTATTGAATTATTTTCAATGTTGGCAATCTCAACATTCATTATAAGTTCTAGAACACGACACTTCATATCAAAAGTTACCCCAATTTTCTTGATTTTACGTGTTGTTGTTAATTTGGATGGGAGATGTTTAAAAGGAAAAACAACGAATTTCAGTTTGTAAGACATGTTTCGGACATACATACATGCATACATACATCGTTTCGGACAAGCAATATTGCATAACTTAAGAACATATGTGAATTAATACAATCGGTCACATTGAAGAAAATAACTTTTACTAAAGGGAAAACGAGGATGGATGTCACAGGCCTTACTGGGAATGGCGTGTGATCGCTCTCGCACGCCTTGGCGCACGCCTCCCTTTTCCTAGGAGTGCGATCTGTCGCACGCCTCGATCTGGCATAGCCAAGTTTTTTTGCTGTGATATACCAGAAACCTTTGAAACTCAAATCACTTATATCCTTCAATGATCATCTATTTCAGCTTCAAGGTGTTGTGTGGTTTCCGTTGTTTAAAATTAGTGGCATTCAATCCAGTTAATTATCACTTGATGATCGGAATTGCACAGCAATTCAATTTTTTTTCTGAAGTCACAAACTTTAGCATGGTTGCCGTTAAATCGTAAGGGGATCAGCGACAGTCTGCGATCGTCGGCGATCCCATCTTTAATTTGCGATCATACTCTCGACCGTTTGCAACGAAGCAGTCAAAGAACGTTTTCATACCCCAAGGAAGGCACTTCAACAAGGAAGCTCATATGTAATTGGGCAATTTGATCCATGTCATTTTTCTTAAACAAAAGGATGCCTGTGATGATCGGCGATC
>REGM01000005.1:1932026-1956839 GCA_004194415.1 Aurelia aurita
TTCTCCTCTAATATTGTTGGAAATGGGACTACACCAGTGTCATCACAAATTAGGGGTAGTGCCTGGCACAAACACTTTCCGAATAAAACTTTCCCGCGTAAAATGTTTAGAGCAGACTGCCGTATCTTTTGAGAGCTGCCATGGGTCTGCTCGTTTCGAATTTATAAAATCGACCCATCTCTTCCTTCTTTTCTTCGCTTCAGGACGATCGTCGTCGAAAAACGGAATTTTATGAAGTGCTATACATTTTTCCTTATCGGGATTGTTGCTACAAGTTGGTAAAATACACCGTAAAGGCATTTTGATGGTATTCTTTCGTCTGTGTGTCTTCAATGTTTACACGCCAAGCCCATGAATGAATGGATTATGCATGGCAGTGAATAGGTTCTTTCCTACTATGACGTCAAAGCCCACTCGACCGAGGCGTCTGGATATTCTTTCGATCCGCGGTAATGAATCAAAAGATATCACATAATTGCTGCAATTTCGTAACTTTGATGCGTCATAAATAATTAACGGCTTGATCGATTCAAATAATTTTTTCGTTTTCCATACTTTCGCATCAAATACTATTGAAAGACGTCATAAAATTTTTTAGTGCAGAGGCACTTTAAGTTAATATGCAAGTGACTTAACATTTCTTAACTACAATAACTGTACTTTTTATTTCTTGTTACATGTTTGGTTCTGTTTAGGAAGATGTTTAATTTATCAATTGGTTTCTTTGCTGGTTTCTTTTTTATGGGAAGGGAGTCCAGGAGGTTCTTCTCGATCAATATCTAAGTGATTTTACGAGATTTTCAACTGCACACCATCGCACGCCTGAAATGCTTGAGGAGTGCGATTTACCGCACACCTGCAAAATTATTCCAAGTAAGGCCTGAATGATATATGTCCGAAACATGTCTTACAAACTGAAATTTCTTTTTTGTTTCTTTTTAGATTTCTTGCGCAAACGCTACTCTCACAAAGAGAGATGCCTGTTAGTCCAAGATTTGATATTATCTATTAAAATGTCGTATAGGTCTTCCTCGAAAGCGCTTTCTTTTTATATTCCTTCAAATCAAACGTTTTTGCATATTTAAAATCCTCGAAGCCAATGTTTAGATTTATCCTTCTTCTTTCAATATATGCTAATATCATCTCTAAATAGCCCCTTTTCGCATGAAGAGTTTGCTACCTTGGTTTGGTCTATTGCGGTCTGCTTTGTTTACTTTCGCCGCTTGGCTGGTTGGCTGTAGAAATACTTTTGTCTGCTTCGCTAATCGCTTTGTACTGCAAAGGCTATCAAAAGCATTGGATGCTTTGTTACAAAATTGTCCTTGTTCCGCCGCGAGCAAATTCTCCGATGCTTAATAAGATAAAAACAGTGTTCATTTGCCGAAGTTATTTTTAAGATGACAAAGAAAAAAGTTATCAAAAAAATGCCAACTTTGGAGAAACTACCGAAGAATGTGCTACACTCTTCATTGTTAATTACTTATCCGACAACCGAACTTGAATTGGTGAATTTCATCAGATGTTTAGATGAAGATATGAGTAATCCGCTAGAGACAGTGTATTTTCAATGCAATCTGTACTTGCCATTTTTAATTATTTATTATAATCGGCTTGTTAACCATATCTAACAGTTTATTGTTATGAATCATTGTAAACATTTCACAATATGTTTCTTTTATCTTACAGTCCAGAGAACTTGAAATTGGCGTATACTATAAAGACTATCGATCTCTTTGTGGCATTGCTTTTCTCAAGCTCGAAGAATTTCTTGACAATCAGAGGCACGAAGTGTGCGTGCCATTAGAACCTACAGGGATGCTGAGAGCCGAGGTACGTTTGTGTTCAAATCTCTAATTTTCTTCTTGCGTAGCTCTACTTGCATTCCTCATCGATTAATCATTATCTGTCTTCTCTTACTACGTATACGCAACAAAGAACTTAAAAGGGTTGTGTCACCGTTTCATGGAAAGTCTCACAAAATTGGGAGGTTTAAAAATCTGTTCCTGAAACTAACCTGAACTTCTTTGGACAGTAGCAACACTTTCTAGTAAAACAACAATCGCTGATTTTGTGTGTTCTTTTAAATGTTTAATTTTACGAACGATTGCTGAGATACAGACGGATTTTGAGGAGTGGTTTATTAAGGTCCTACATCTGAATACCAAAATGCTGCTGGGAAATCACAGTATCCTTTGTCCTTAACTAATTAAACAGGAAGTTTTGCATACAAATAGTGATTGGCTTTTATATCTATATGTTGTTTACATTCTAGTGACACATCCCCTTCAAGTATGTAGCACACTTTGTCACGTTTCTCTTTCTCTTCTTCGCTTCATAAGACAATTTTTAGATGCCATAGGTTCATTTCGGATTTTCGGATTTTCCCGTATGCTACATCTGATCTTTGCCGAAGTGTGCAAGTAATTTTTAATGACACGCCCTTTACTTCTGGTACGGCCACATATTCTAATGTGATTTGCAAAGTTTGAAAAATCGACTTGAGAGCTTCTATAACCATTGTCTACATTCAAAAATTCTTCAAATTTCTGGGAAATGTAGAAGAAAAAGGTCGCTCGACCCAGACACCATTCCAGAATAACTAACATGCCTATTATGATCTTTTGTGCATCCGTTACCAGTTGTCTCCCACGGTAGAGTACATCAATTAATCGGGGTTGAATGTTTGAATTAGTCAAACTGTCATGAAAATTCATTTTCCACGCCTTGCATACCCCCGTGGTTAATTCATTCATATTATCGAAGGTACTAGAAGTTTTGTTGCTTGACGGGTGGATTGCTAACGAGATGTACCAGTTGCACAAGAGCAGGTCAAACACTTTCCAGACAATCGGCCCCTTTCATTGCTCGCTAGCTGCTTATAGGCAGGCAACATAAAAACAATAGCGGCTTATTCACTCCTCTGACTCAGGTCAATACATGCATAATTAATAAAGAGGAAATATTCACAGCTTTGTCTTGAATCAAAATGAAATTAGGCTTATAGTAAAATGTTGTAAAATTCTGATGTTTCAATGGATTTCTTGGAAAGTAACAATGTTGCGTTGTGCTGAGTGACCTTTCTGGAAGAAGCATTTTGTGATAGAAAGGAGAGTTTATTTTGCAAAAGGAGTAAATAGAAAATGAAATGACTTGAAAATGGAACATCTATTTTCATTGAAATGATGGTGTTTTGGAAAACGAATATATGGAGTTTTTGAGTTTGGTATCACAAGGGATTGTAGTGGATTTAATGGTGAAAGGAATCTATTCAAACTGAACAGCAGAGTGACGCTTCTGTTACATAGGAGGCTTCAATCCCGTATCGCCTCGCATATACTGTGCATTTGTCTATGTTATCGAAAGGATTAGTGATTTCGAATTTTGACCACAGTGCTGCTTAGACCCGTGAAGACCGTCTTCTAGAAGTCTTGTAAGCGAATTAAGCTGTTCGTAATTAAACTAGAAGAATTTCATGCGGCAGATTTAAAGAAGAAAGCATTTCGTCTCAGCTCAGCAGAATCTTGTCTTGGAGTTGCTTTGGATCCCCCTTACTTTTGATCTTATTATTAAACGGCGTTTAAACAGGCACTGAATTAATGTTGTTGTTGTCAAAATTGGCGAAACTGTTATTTTATCGTATCTCTAGGATGTTATCCCAGTTGGGAGATCAGCCTATTCATAGTAGTGGATCACACCTCAGCCACTGAGTGAGCATTTAGCTGCGTGGTATCGTGCTCAAACTAGTTCAGTCGTCTGTCGGGATTAAATTAATCGTACGCAATCCAGATCAAGATTAACTTTATGAATGAAGTAATCATGGCAGGAACGGTAAAGCGAAAGAGTTTGAATCGTGACAAGACAAATGGTGCTGCGAATTCCCAAAGATGTGACGGTGTAAGCAAACCACCGCCGTTTAGGTTTGGGAAATTGTCTTACAACGAGGCCAGGATTCTGTCACTAGAAAGAAAATCCCGCACAAGGCTGGCTCCTTCTAACGAAGGAAGAGAAATGAATGTTCTTGGCACAAAGCCGCCACGTGGATTGATTAGTACAAAACTTAGAAGTGTTCAAGATGACGCAAAAAGGATAGTAAACGGTAGTGCCAAAGAAATCTTAAGGAGAGACTTCAATGATGCTGCTGCTATGAAAGAATCGAAATCGAGGTTGATTCAAAATGGGAGCTGTCGTAAGGCGGATAGTAATGGACCTCGTTCTGATTTTGAGAGTAGTGGACAGCTTGTGGAAAAATCTGTAGCGACTTCAAGTACTGGGAAAACCAATGAGAATTCTATCGGAGTTTCCATTGAGAGACAGGAATTAGACAAAAAGGCTAGTCGGGGTACTTTACGGGACACGTGCAACTTTGCAGGTAGGAACCAAGGATACAATGACAAAAGTTCGCTGATTAGTGTGAAAAACGCTACCAATGAATTGACGCAAGATTTTGTAGCCCGCAAAACAGTGGATGATGGTGCAAACGAAAGGGCCACAAATACTGTAATAACGAAAGTGCCTACTTCAGACGATTTCGATACTAAGTCTGCAAATCTGGAAACAGAAATACAAGGTGTAGCTCAGGATCGTTCGAAAACAAAACAAAGAAAAGAAACTCGTAGCTCGCTTGTGAAGCAGAAATCGAAACGAATACCGACGCGACACAGCAAATACGTATCAGAACTCGACGAAAAGATTAGGAATAAGTATAGGAGAAAGCAAGCTATTAAACGGAGCACTGAAAATAATAAATCGAACGCTGAAAATTCGATTGAGAAAGAGAACAAAGATGTGGTTAGCCGTAAAGAGGTTGTAAACGGTCGTGGATTTTCGAGTGTTGCGTGTCACAAGAATGCTACATATGGGCCTAACCGAAGGCTTTTCATAACATGCAGTAGCTCAAAAGTACAGAGTGAGGGCAAGTTGGAAAAATCTCGCCATTTAGCGAGCAAGACTTCGGATAGAATCGAATATTACCCATCTAAACAAACGATGAATGGAAATGGAGGGCGGGTGAAATCGGCGCCGGTAACTAGAACAGCATGTCGAAATGTTGAATCATTTTTGGTTAGAAACGGTTTGATCCCGAAATCTAGTGGAAAACCTGAAGAAAGCAAGAGTGGTACTAAGGTACCAAGAAGGAAAAGTATCAGGCTGATTTTGTCAAGGAGTAGAGCAAAGTCGATGCGAAAGAAAAGAATTGCGAACGGTGTATCGAAACAAAAGATAGATATTTCGTCCAATCAGAATCATGCTGATGTTGTATCAAATGGCAGTATTCAACCAGGACAGCTACGCAATGGGCATGTAACAAATGGGTATCTTGCGAAAGGGCGTTTGATGAATGGGCAAGCTGCAGATGGGCACATTGCAAACGGGCACATTGCAAATAGGCATGGTTCAAACGGGCACGTTCTAAATGGGCGCATTCCAAACGGGTCCGTTACAAACGGGCATATTCCAAATGGGCACATTCCAAATGGGCACGTTGGAGATAGGAATTACAAGGTTTGTGTTTATTAGATTGACTATTATCGAATGATTTCTCTGGTTGTAGACGATGCTTCAAGTTTTTATTACCCGATCTTAGAGAACACGATAATCGTATTGACCGAGCTCTCTGCCTTGATATTTTTCCGTATTGCCCTCGCAAAGGTAGTATTTGTGTAGGGATTGCAGGACATTCTAATTCTTTGTTTGTAAATTTATTTGATGGAGGTGAGAGCTAGAATGCAGTTTAAGTTATGTATGAGCCGGTCAGCAAATTAGCGTACTTAAGAGGGCTAATTCGCATCAAAATTTATGTTTAAAACCTTCAGAAATCCAAGGAAGAAAAATGATCGCGATACATCCAAGCAATAATTGACGTCTTGTTCCCGCTGCTTTAGAAATGTATTGCCGCAAGTACGTGTACTTGTAGTACTTAATAATATTGATGTCTTGCCATTTTCAAGTACATTCGCATTTGGTACAGTAGCCATTCATTATTTATAGCCCATAAGTTTCCACACACTGTTCATTCTTCTCAAAATAGCCTTTCTGATTTAGCTAATAAGATTGCGGTTGCGATCTGGTTGTGTTATCAGCCACCAAGCCCTTTGTTTATTGCGGATCTTATCGTTACCGAGGAGATATGTAACCGCATCGTTTATCCTGAAAGAAGGTTACCGCTATCATTGTGAGGCTGGAGACCTGCAAGGTCTTTTGCATAAACATTTTCTGCACTGGGAATATGAGGGAAAACACTAGGATTGAAACTGTGTTGAAGTTGTGTTTTAACTCGTATAAGTGTATGTTGATTGCGCAAATATGAAGTAAAAGAACTAACAAGCTATGGTTTATGGCCTTGTCATTTGACTTGGTGAATAAGCCTATTAACCCTCCTCTCTTTTAAAGGGCCCTGGTCAACATCCGTGCATTGCACCTTTTTTCTTCCTTGTTTCCCTGTGATTAAGAGTTTCTGCCAGGCAGAAAAGATGGCGCATAGCTACTCAATACAGTAATCCAGTAAAAATGTTTAAGATTTTGATGGCTGGGAGAATCAAATCAGCAAATAGCAATGGTTTATAAACTATTTTAACCCAACAGGGTATTGTAGTTTCTTATTTTTTTAAATTGGTCTGTGTAATTTCTTTAAACCGTGATATCCTCACGGACATAAACTACATAAAGGTTTTCTCATTTCTCATAACCGAGGATAAATCTTATCATTAAACTGCACCACCAGCACAGACTTGAATAAGAAAATTCACAAAAAGAAAATTGACCCCACTGGGATTCGAACTCGGTTGTGTGCGTGAAAGGATCAAGGGCCTGCCACTTCGCCAACCAGCCGTTCCTGTGTGAGAGGGGCTGCAATCATACAGGTTGTAGCTGAAGAATGCAAAGGATGATGGTTGACCATGGCGCTTTAAGCCCCCTCTGAAGTCTCTGGAATTAAATAAGCCCTCCCGGGGGCTTAATAGAGCTTTTATGGTAGACAAAGACATGGCTACCATGTAGCAACTATTGATCAGCATCCTGTTAATAAGCTGGGTAACTATGATTTAGAAAACGGGTACAGTTATTGTTATACATCGTTCCGCAAAGGCGTTCGCTGTCGACTCATAATTCCTTGAATTATAGTAGCAGGTAGGAGTGAAAGACCAATGAGGGTCGCAAGCAGGTATATGATCTGCTCTTGGATATCATAGTAAACGCATTGTTGAAAATTTTGGATTTTGCGATGGTGCTTGATCTTACACAACTTATCGGCGTCAAAGGAACTTGAGAGATGTTTTTGGATAATTCATGTCTGGATCTGCCGTTAAGAATTCTTGCCAAGCTACAGAATGTAAGAGATATTGCTAGCGTTTTTGGTTTTATTTACGTTCATTGATGATCGGCTACCAGCCACGTGATCAAGTCTATACCTTCATCATGGGCCTAAATTGGTTGGGCCTAGATTGGAGGGAGAGCTATTAGTGTAGTTGCGTGCCATCAGGAAGAAGTCGTTGAACAAATTTGCCAGTCCAGTTTTTCTTGATCGAAAAGAGTTTCAAAGTTTCAGGATTTTATTTTGAAACACTTGAGTTTTGACTCACGGATAGAGCATTGTAACTGCAATAATCAAAACACTGGGTTTGCGTTTTTCTTGCCCAAACGAATACTGATAGGCTTGGGACTTTGCAAATTACGTTGTTACTGAATGAACCCTCGTTTCATTTCTTGGCAGCTTGGTAGTTTTCACCAGGACTCTCCTCCCAGATAATCTTTGTAACTTAGTTATCCCCTTTTGTAAAGTATCCTTAGATTTTGCATCCAGAAATATTTCGACTTCTCTTGTTAGATGTGCAGCAAGTTCCAGCAAAGATAGATTCTCTACTCTGCGTACTTTGAGACAGTGCTTGCGTTAGGCCCTCTATGGATTTGAATCCTTCCTGGATGTTGCTAATGTTTTAAAAATAGAGAATTTAGTCGTATTAGTGGAAAGAGTCAAGTGCCCAGCTTGCAGCCACGATTCGGGAAGTCTCAGGTGCTGCTCAGTGCAGACAATTTAAATATCGTTGTCATCTCATTCTTAAATGTTCAATATGCGCTTCTGTTCTAATATTTGTATGCTATTTGGATCACTGTTACTACTGCACATCTTTAGTATTACTGAGTGAGTGATATGCGTTGTACATATTTTCAAGTGACTTTATTTTTGTAGGCCACATTCTACAACCCAATGGTTAATCGAAGGCCGAAACTGCAACGACAGAAACAGCTATTCCCCAAAGCAAAAGGTTTGTAGTTTTTGTTACTACTTTGCATAACAACAAAACATTTCAAAATTTGACTTCAAAATAGATTTTGAAGATTACTAATGACTCTTCCAGTCAGATTCTACTGAACCTCGTGTTCATTGTGATACTTTTATTTGTAATAAAACATGGGAGTTACTGGGCAGAAAGTACTTAAAGTATCGCAGACAAGCTTCTGTTAATTTCTGGAAGTTGGAATTCTCTTTGTAAGTTTTATCGTCTGATAGGCATTCAGTGTTCTTACTGATTAATCATGAACTCCTTCACTAACTAGATAAACTTTAATAGAGAATTCAAAAGTATAATAAAATTGTTTCAAACGTTTCGACCTGTGATCTTTATCAATAATAAAGATCACAGGTCGAAACTAGCGTTCTTTATCAATGATAAAGACCACAGATCGAAACTAGTGTTCATTTTGCGTAGGATAAGTCTTATTGTGTATGCGTATTATTCTTATTGTGTAGTCGTATTATTGCCTATGATACGATTTTGTCATGGATCCTATTTTTTGTGTCCTTTTCAGGGAAGCACTTCTTACGAGCTGGACAAATGAACACCAATATTGCAACATGGGCGAGATTACTGAAACGAGCAGCACCCCCAACCTGTGCGACGACAACTTTCAGCCCAAATAGTACTTTTAATACGAATTCAGCGATCGATACGACGTAAGTTTAATTTTTAGTTTTGACGAAAATTTTGATAAATTCCCAGTGTTTTCATGATCAAGAGATATGGGTAAGGTTTTATTAGAATTTAATCTAATTTATTGAAAGCAATTCCTTCTACACGTGCATGAGCAAAACGCAGCATATTGTGCGTTGTGTTCTATTTCTGCTGATTAATAGGAAGCTGTGGAAATGAATTAAAAATATATTTATCTATTTGTACTACTTACTCTAACCAAGAAAGGGGATATCATCATCATCATCATCATCATCATCATCATCATCATCATCATCATCATCATCATCATCATCATCATCATCATCATCTTCATTTATTTAAAGTTGGCAACTTACATATCTTTAAAAAAAAAGCAAAAAAAGCCAGCACATTAATTACATAATTATAGAAGGATATATACGAGCAAAATCAGTTAACGTGATTACAAGATTCAGATACCATCTAAATTAAAAAACAAAGCGTGTAAAACTATGAGGATCCGAGCTGAGGACAAAGTTTGCAGTTGCAGTCGTCATTTTTCTAAAATTAGATTTGCAAAGATACTTCAACAAAGGCCGTTGATAAAAATGCAATTTCGGTACTCTCGCATAATTTTTTCTTCTGTTATTAACCAACCAATTTGAATGAACTTCAGCGCATTTGGTTCATGTATTTCCAGAGTAAAGCTGATTACTACGTAGAGAACTAACCCAGATGCTTTTAAGCTAAAGATGTGAGATAAGGACTATTATCTTCATATAAAGTAACTCAGCTAGTGTTGCTTAAACATCTCAGACCCATGGTATCATTGTCTTATCACAATGTATAAGAAAGTCCAAAGGAAGCGCTTAAAAAGGTGGATCTTGGAAAGATATCTTTAAAATAGTTTATCCTTTAATTACTTTAATAAGCGATCGCAACTGTCGTAGAAATCATTTTATGAAAGAAAATGGCCTGTCAAGATTATGAAATTTCACGCTCAATTTTAAGTTTGGCGGACTTCGCTAAGAATGCATTCCCAACTATTTGTGTTCAAATTCACAGGACGAGAGAAGTCACGCTTACAAGCTCGATACCACGAAGTTCTGAATCAGAATCGTTCGGATCTGGTTCATTTTCGCCCAAATCGATTCGAAAATCGCTACAAGTCGACGAAAATCAAGAAAACAAATCAGCAAACACATCGCCTCTTCCTGATCAACGACCAAACTCATTGGAGATACAGGTGAACATTTTACTTATTTCAAAAGAATGTACAAGAAATGCAATGATTTTCGACATTCTCAATATTTTATGATATTTCAATATGTAAGTAAATTAAGATCGTCAATGGTTACAAAAAACCGTCCTTATGAAAAGCCGTCCAAGTAGTTACTCCTGAGGCCATAAGGCCTAAATGTAGGTTAAATTATGGTATTTCAGAAAGCTTCGAATCTAACATGTCCTTTATTCTTGCTCTATTCATGATAAAGCCAGTTTTATAGGGAAGAATGAGCTATATATGCTGATGGTATTATCAAGATGGACTCGAGTAACAGTCAATCATACTGTACTTATACTCAATTCATAGAAATGGTAGAGAAGATTTGAATCACACAAACATGGACATTTTCTTCTCATTGTGGAACTGCTATATCGTTAGGGGGGGATTATAAATTGTCAACTATTTGAAAAGGCGTCACGCAGAACATATTACCCCCAGCTGGCAAATTGAAGATGAAAGGAAATTTACAAGATACACAGAGCTCGATACATTATTGCGATGATTCATAAAAATCATGTCTTTCAAATATCACTATTTTCCGACTTTGACCTATATTTTTTTATATTTGCCATAATCTTTTATTTTAGCACTATTTTATCTTAAGTTCTATCCCATAAATGTCTGTACTCCAACAACTATTTGTATATTGTCTTATTTTCTCTCCATAGATTCCAAAACCTGGAGCATCACCAACTCCGGTTCACCAACATATTTCACCCCCAGAGACACCAACGCTGCTACCCCCACCTATACCGGCCCATGCGAGTAAAAAGCCAACTTCTTCACCTAAAGCAAGTCGACGGACGAAAGCTGATGAATTGAAAAGAGACAAGTAAGTCGATATTTTTAGTTTTGGAGTACATTGGATTCTATTAACCCATTAATAATTCAACGTCTTGTAGAGCAAAAATAGAAACTCAGACAAGCCCAAAAAAGGATTTAGTCAGGCAAGGCAGAACCCCCAATGATTCGAAGAATTTCAGATTCCTTGTTTTGTCATGTCTTTTAAGGGCAGTAATTGACAATTTTATAGAATTGAGATCTGAATTGAGATATTAGCAATGTTGACTGCATTAATCGCTAAATCAAGGATTTTAAGCCTGTTTTGAAGATTTTGAGATGAAGCATTTTTATAAAATCGCTTGTAATATGAGAACGATACGACCGATTTTAACAAACTAAATTTTCTTATGAACGTTTATATGTTCGCTAAACAAGCATTGTCAGTTTATAGGAATCCGATAAATGGTTTGAGAGCTACAGGCTTTCAAACGTCTGTACATGTTTGACTCACGCGATATAATGTAAAAGGATCACCTTTATGTGTAGTTCTTGCCAATATCCTTGCCACCAAGACACAAACAACGAACCCTGGAACATTTATGCCAAGATTTATTCATACTGTAAGCACATAATCTATTTCCCTGTTTCACACAAGTTGTTTGGAGTCTATCTATTTTGTTTCCTATTATTACCCTTTTCAGCAATACAGATCAAGTTACTGTCATTTGAAACACGAAAAATTTTCTTTATTTCTTTCATTGCAGACGGAAAAGTAAAAGTCAAATGTCGATGACTGACTTCAGATGTATAAGCGTTCTGGGCCGAGGACATTTCGGAAAGGTGAGTGAAATTGTCGGATAAATGACGGGAATGATGGCAACCATGAAATGTTGTTTACGGACATATCTATCACTGTCCCGTTTACTGCCATTTAAACCTGTTTGGTGTTTTCCGATATGAAGTGCAGTTGGTATATGTTAACTTTAAAAACCTACCTTGTGTTTTATGACTGCAAATCATACAGGCTTAGGCAAACCTTGAAGGCAGAATTATGAAGCATATCCCTCAAACTCGAACTTTTCAAAAGTACAATAGATCTGATAGATTTATAGAAAAAATATAAGAATACTGAAAGGGTATTATTGGTGTAGCGTTTTTCATAACAAGTATTGTTTGATTTTAGCAAAATATAGAGTTCAGAACAGTACCAGAAGTTGCATACTATCGTAATGTAAGAACTTTTAAATTTGCCCCGAGAACAGGAACAATACTTTCAAGTTGTGTTTTTTGATATGTGGTCCAACCAGTGCTATTTTCTACAGCTTTTAGCAGTTTTCTTTTTCATTTGCAGGTATTGCTGGCAGAATATAAAAATTCTAAAGAATTATTTGCAATAAAAGCGTTAAAGAAAGGAGATATAATTTCGAGGGAGGAANATAAGAATACTGAAAGGGTATTATTGGTGTAGCGTTTTTCATAACAAGTATTGTTTGATTTTAGCAAAATATAGAGTTCAGAACAGTACCAGAAGTTGCATACTATCGTAATGTAAGAACTTTTAAATTTGCCCCGAGAACAGGAACAATACTTTCAAGTTGTGTTTTTTGATATGTGGTCCAACCAGTGCTATTTTCTACAGCTTTTAGCAGTTTTCTTTTTCATTTGCAGGTATTGCTGGCAGAATATAAAAATTCTAAAGAATTATTTGCAATAAAAGCGTTAAAGAAAGGAGATATAATTTCGAGGGAGGAAGTTGAAAGGTTTGTTTTTTTCATCCATTACAGTTTTGAACACACTTTTTTTCAGCTTAGGGAGGCAAATAAATAAATGACTTTTATTGTCTGAAAACAGTAGAATATTCGGGACGAGTGCAGTTTAGCGGGTGGCGCTAAATGTCATATTTCTTTTGCAAATATTGAACTAAATAAACCCCTAATCCTAACTAACCCTAACTTACTCTAACTTACTCTAACTAACCCTAACTAACCCTAACTAACCCTAACTAACCCTAACTAACCCTAACTAACCCTAATTTACCCTAACTAACCCTAAAAACGCTTTTCTGAAACTAACCCTAACCCTTACCGTATGACATGCAACAACACAACATTCGAATGCCGCCCGCTAAACTGCACTCTAGCTGAATATTTTCTTTCTTTGTAATAGAATTACCAATAGGTGTACTTCAAGCTTCGGAAAACAGCGAATTGATTACTCCTGACAAATTACCAAAATATGCTTGGGTATTCCATTCTCATGTGATAAATTTTTCGTTAAGGTTTTAGGGCGTATCCCCTCTTAATTTAGCCTGCAATAATGTTTATGTGTAATTTGAATAGTGAAAAAGACAGCGAGGGGCGACCAGATTTATCTGTTTAAGAAATGCTATCATACCCCACATTGCCTTTAAATTGAAACGTCAATTGTGGTTGAAATGTAAAGTTCTATCGAGATATTTTGAGTCTCAGTATCGGTTATTGAAGTAGTTCTAAATACATGTATTTGTGTGGCCTCTGGTATTTGTAGTTGTGAAATGCTTTTTATTGCAGTTGTGAAGGGCCTCGTTGGTAAATACTAAATATGTCTTTGTTTGCCAAAGTGTTTTGAAACTTTACAGCGATTATGTTCTCTTCCTAGTGATGTCAGAAAAACGGATATTGGAGACCGCGAACACATCANTTTGAGTCTCAGTATCGGTTATTGAAGTAGTTCTAAATACATGTATTTGTGTGGCCTCTGGTATTTGTAGTTGTGAAATGCTTTTTATTGCAGTTGTGAAGGGCCTCGTTGGTAAATACTAAATATGTCTTTGTTTGCCAAAGTGTTTTGAAACTTTACAGCGATTATGTTCTCTTCCTAGTTTGATGTCAGAAAAACGGATATTCGAGACCGCGAACACATCAAGGCATCCGTTCTTAGTCAATTTATTTGCCTGTTTTCAAACTTCGGAACATGTCTGCTTCATCATGGAATATGCATCTGGTGGCGATCTAATGATGCACATACATGCTGATGTATTCTCAGAACCTAGGACTGTGTAAGTAGGATTTTAGTGAAATAAATTTATCAGTTAGCCCTTTTGCTATAAAAATGATTGGTAATTCAATGAAATCAATGCTCAATTGGTGGCTATACATTTCTGCAAACTCCGATACATCATTTGCGGACACCCGGTATTGAAAATTGTCAGTGATGAAGTATTTTCCCTATAGCTTAGAAATATTTGTTTATCATTAGATAACTTGAAATACTCAACAAAATTATGCCTGTATAATTACTCTTTTGAATTTGAATTTTAAAAATTATTTTTCTATCTTTGGCAGGTTTTACGCTGGTTGTGTTGTTTTAGGATTACAATTTCTTCATAACCACGATATAGTATACAGGTATATTACTTTGTGTTTCCTTTATAATAATTAAATTAATGAGGTTACTGTAATGTTAAGATAGATGATTAGTTAGCATTAATTGACAGGGGTCAGTTATAGTGATTTTGGTTTAGTTTTACCACTATACTAGCCCCTAATAGAACAATGCCCATCCAGCTTAACAAAGTTCATATCATAAGGAGATTTTCATTTACGTGGTTTATTCTACATATTCTAAAAATTGTCCTACATTATTTCAATTTCCCAATATCTTTTTTAGCTAATATTTCTAGCTCTTTGTTTACGAGCTTCTCCTTTTGTTTCGCAGGGATTTGAAACTAGACAATCTTCTATTAGACAGCGAAGGTTTCGTAAAGATTGCTGACTTCGGTCTGTGTAAAGAAGGAATGGGATATGGTCAACGGACGGGAACATTTTGTGGAACACCTGAATTCTTAGCACCTGAGGTAAGCTAGCTGAATTGACATAGTGTTTATGCTATTTCTTGTAGGTGAGCGGCACAGGTTGGTGAAAGCTGTGGGGGGAGGTGCAGGGTAGAAAAAATGGAGAACCAGAAGTTGAGGAAAAATAATACTTGTTGCTACCAGAAATTAAGAAAGTGATCATGTTTGGGAAGACATAAGATTTTTGTCAAAATACCATCCTCTGCCACAACTCGATCAAATGTGACGTAACAGGAAATCAAGACTTTTAGACTATACATGAATTACCTATGCAGAAATTAGCCATGGCCAATGTAGCATTCATCGAACAATTTTTTTTCGTCTTTCTCCTCAAAGATAATATCGAGCACCCCCGTGCTATGTCCTTCTAATAAATGAATTTATCATTTGTTTCATTATTCTTTTTCTTTGTAGGTCCTGACTGAAACTTCTTACACTCGAGCTGTTGACTGGTGGGGACTAGGTGTGCTCATATTCGAAATGTTAGTTGGAGAGGTGAGTTGAGTTATGCATTTGTCAATTTTGTTAGAAAGTCGGATAGGACGTCACTAGGGACCCGAAACTAAGATACCAGATTTCCAGACTAATATGCAGTCGGGTCCAAAAGTCTGAGTCCACTTCCCATGTTTGTTTGTTTGTTTGTCTGTTTGTTTGTTTTTATCATTTATCAAAACCATATTGATATTACCATTCTTTCGGAAACAAGAATTTATTTCACTTGTGCCAATGTTCCGTGATGTACTATAACATTTTAAGTCATTTTATCTTTCATCTTAACTTCTTCCAGTCTCCATTCCCTGGTGATGATGAAGAAGAAGTATTTGATAGTATAGTCAATGATGAAGTGAGATATCCAAGATTCCTTTCAAACGAAGCTATAGCATTAATGAGAAGGGTAAGTTTGGTTGAGGACAATCTTTTTGTGCATCTACTGCATTTCCTCTTACTAGGGAACTTAAAAAATTATACCTGTATGATTGCTTAGAGCTGATGCAAGACCTAAATTCACAGTTCACCATATTGCTTTTGGCTCAATTGGGGGCAATTTTAATAGACTACAGTAGCTGTGTTTGCTGTCTGTTTGGAGTTGATAGTCGCAATGATCTTTGTGCTAGCTAGAGTCACATAAATATCGCCTTGCCAAAATATATTCATCAAGAAAACATCGCTCTTGTTGGATTCTTTTGCTGCAAGGATTTTCACTGTTTATGCATAGGATGCAATTAGTTTTCATGCATGAATGGTCTTCGAATTTCATTCGAAGAAAGCCATTCGAATTTATAAAACTGGAGCAGCCAAACTTTGACGGATTAGCAAAGAATTAACATAGTGTGCCAGAAAGTACCAATTTAAATTTCTCAATTTCTGGGTTTTTTTAAATTTAACATCAAATTTTTTACCATTTCTAGCTGTTACGGAAAAATCCAGACAGACGACTTGGCTCTAGTCCTCGAGATGCCGAAGATATAAAGAAACAACCATTCTTTCGGGTGAGTTCATCTTTTAATCAGCTCTATGCTGCTATACTTTGTCGTGACTTCAGATTGTAAAGGAAGCACACCATTTTCGTCTATATGTGCATATTTTTGTAAGAATATCCTTATTGGTACAGAATATGCTCATTTTGATATAAAAATATTTATAATATTGTACAGCGATGGAAAGTTTGTGGCCTTGATCGCAATTTCTGTCGCTGGCATTGTGAAAGCAATGTTCCTATCTTGTTTAAATAAATGTATATTGCGTTAATGTTAACAGGTAACTGCAAATAATATATTACCAATCTTAGGAACCTCGTCCCGTTCACAATCTGAATTTTATGAAAAGTTCTCTTGGGATTACGCTGAAACGAAAGTTTTTCCAGGATCGAACGTTGAGCTTGATCAGAAGAAAAAATCCGAGTTTTCATATATTTAGCTAAGGGGGAAGGTGGCTCTTAAGCACAAGTGCTGGTTTTCTAGGGGCCCTCATTCGATTTCAGTCGATTTCCGAACTATTTACTATTTCTACTAATGTTGTCTTACTGAAGTTCCCTCTATTTCCAACTACAGGATCTTCGATGGGATGATTTACTAAGCAGAAGAGTTAAACCACCTTTTAAACCAAAAGTGGTAAGTCTGTTCAATCTCACTAATTGAAGATTTCTGTTTTTGTCGCCCTTGTGTCAGCGAACTCACTTTTGGCCAATGATCATTGAACTGGCCTGGATATAGTCTCTCACTTAGCTATCGATAAACTTGTTACTGTGAATTTGCAGCACGCTCAGGAAGCATGTTTCAAATCTTTAAAAAGGTCGGTGTAAAATTATGTGACCTATTTCTTTGAATGGAATGGCTTGAAAGAAACTTTTGCTAGTTTGTAATAATTCTACCATTGGACTTTCCAGAAATCTTCAATATTTTCAGAATTAGAGTGCTTTTCTTCTTTTTTAAGAATTCAAGAAAAAGTTTGAAAAAAACTTAAAACCGTCGTAATTTCTAAACTTTTTGAGGAAACATCGAATAATTCTCCAGAAAAACACAGTTTATGAACGTCTACAATATGGTATCAAGCAAAAGTCTTTCACTCTTCTGGTTTGCGATTTAGAAATTTGATGACGTCACATCCTCAAATGAGTTGAAATATGAAATACGCTGTAATTTCGAAACTATTAAAGATTTCTGGAAAGTCCAACGGTAGAGTTATTGCGAAATAGCTAAAGTTTCTTTCAAGCCATTTGATTCAAAGAAATATGTCACTGAATTTTACTCCAACTTTTTTACGCCAATTTAAAGATTTGGAACTTATGCTCGCTCAGGATTTCATCAGGTTTCTTGCAGACGCATGGTTCTTACAATTTGGCGGTTCGGATATTTTTAAAACAATAGCTGATAACATAAATAAGTTTCTTTGCAATGTTTGAGGCTTCAAAAATGTGAGTTCGCATATTATTTGAACCATAAAGGTGGTAGGTTCGTCTTTGTATTAGAACCATAAGGTGGTAGGTTGGCCTAGTAGTGGTTAGCGCTCGCGCTCTCGCCTTCTTTGAAGAAGGTTGCGAGTTTGAGCCCTTGGCTGGCCGCCTGGGGCAGTACCACCGCTCATCCTAAAAAGTTCTGTATGCTTCTCTCCTCGGAGAAAAGCTTAAAGTTTTTGGGATGAGTTGCCAGTAGGGGTGGTCTGGTCGGCTTCGGTAATGTACTCCTTGTGGATCCTTCAACCAGACGATATACTGAAAATCAAACTATAATGAATCAAGAACATTGTTTTGTCAGAATAGCTATGCTCTTGCTGACTCAGTTTATGTCTGTCTGTACAACTCATATAAAGATGTTCCTATGAGCAGGATGTGTCCAGAGAGCCTTTGGGATAAATTCCCCCAGATATCCCTGCATTCAAACTATAGTACGAGAAACTGCAGGAATATCCAAACTCCAAGATACAACCTTGAATATGTGAAAAAAGGCTTTCATTATTCAGCTCTTACTGCATGGAACAGCATCCCTATTACCATCAGGGAGCTGCCAACCTTGCCACAGTTCAAAAAAAATCTAAAAACTCACCTTAAGAGCTGAAGCAAACTTGAAACACGACTCCCTGGAAGAGCAGCAAATAGGCCCCTAGAACAGTTTTGAACTTTCTTTTCTTTTTGTAAATATTATACTGTAATTACTGTATCATAACTTTGATTTGTATTTAATTCAGCTGAAGGGATTTTGTGTTTAAATAATTTTGATATGATATGATNCTTTGTATTAGAACCATAAGGTGGTAGGTTGGCCTAGTAGTGGTTAGCGCTCGCGCTCTCGCCTTCTTTGAAGAAGGTTGCGATTTTAAGCCCTTGGCTGGCCGCCTGGAACAGTACCACCGCTCATCCTAAAAAGTTCTGTATGCTTCTCTCCTCGGAGAAAAGCTTAAAGTTTTTGGGATGAGTTGCCAGTAGGGGTGGTCTGGTCGGCTTCGGTAATGTACTCCTTGTGGATCCTTCAACCAGACGATATACTGAAAATCAAACTATAATGAATCAAGAACATTGTTTTGTCAGAATAGCTATGCTCTTGCTGACTCAGTTTATGTCTGTCTGTACAACTCATATAAAGATGTTCCTATAGGCTATAATTTGGTTGATTTTATTCGCCTTTCTATTAAATATTTTTGCTGTTCACTTTGTTTAGAAACATCCGGAAGATGTTAGCAATTTTGACGAAGAATTCACCTCAGAAGATCCTGTTTTAACTCCTGCGAAAGAAAAGAGGAAAATCTCCGAGACAGAGCAGGTAAAAAACATCTCAATTTTAAAGTTTCATTTTACAATCTTGTATTGTAAGCAGAGTGGTCTATCCAATAACTGTCTTTCATTTTATTTCAATTTGCTAACGTTGAGGACTGACTTGTCTCAGTTCTTGACCCTGATCGGCATCTCTACATGAGACTGAGGATGACATAAAGTACATTTGTCTGTTTATTGTAAATTTGTCTTTCCAGTGCAAATAGTGTTGAAGTAGAGCATCTCATGATAGATTAGCTTTGTTGATTGTTGTGCTAAAATAGCCTTGTTGTGCTAAAATAGCCTTGGTAGGCTCAAGTAAAAGTAACGGTAATTTGAACTGACAGTTGCTTTAGGCAAATCCCATGGAAATGATTGTTATAAGATACTTTTTGGGAGGAAAACAGAGGATAGTGAATTGCAAATAAGGCAAACCTCGGTCGGATGAAGAAGTTGGATTCATTTTACATCAATAATGTATTTTATGCAGTACGAGGTTTCTTTTATTCATGCAGTATTGTTATGAACATTTTTCTAGCAAACGATTTTTGTTTTAGGCATTATTCGCGGAATTCAATTACACAGCTGACTGGTGCTAGCATACCACAGAGAGGCGCTCACCTGATGAATACACTATAGCGGTCATACAGTATCGCAAGTTGATCCGGCCTCGCTGTGCAGAAAAGGGGATGTCTTCAGACAAAAAATGAGTTACAGGGAACAAACAACAAACTCTTTCAACTAAACGTAAGGAATTCTCTAACACAGGAACGTTCATATTAATTGAAGATCTGTAGAAAACTTAGACGGACAAATTTTTATGTACTTAGGTGATCCCGCTATCGGACAATGTAACTGGTCTTACGTTTTTGGTCAATAGTGCACAAAGAATTCTAATGGTGTCCTAGATTTTAGATTTTAATTAATGTCCGGTTGTCATAACCCCTTCATTATTATGTTTAGCACCCCACTTTGTCACTTACCATGCAAAAGATTATATTAAACTAGAAATCTCATTGTTATCCGAGATATGCGATACCTTGCGATCAAAAGTTACCTTTCAAAATTTTCGAGATTTGTTTTACCGATTGCGTTCATTAATTGAGGAACTTTGTGCTGCTGAATTTGAAAGTTGTGTGGCATGAAAGCATTTTGCATTGGCCAGTTGTTCCTATCCATCTTTGCTGCATGCCTACATTGAATCTTGTTGCGTTTGTCTTGAGGAACTTTCTCAAAATGCTGCCTTCATTGGCCCATCTTGTACACTGGATTGTTTTGATTTGTATATATATATCAAGAATAAGTAAGGTTTTATTTTACAATTAGGGTTCAATTAGTGTTCAAAAACTATCGTCTCTGAAACTGCTTGTCAAGGTTCAAGTCACTTAGTTTAATAGAAGCAAGCAGTTTTACACACCGAGATGCTGTTACGAAGATCTTAGACTTTGCAAGTGAGCTAAATAGAGTACATCTTTCTGCGTCGCAGATTTTAAATGCTTTAGGTTTGGCTCATATTAGAGTAGAAATGCGTTGGAAATGCCACGGAAAAAGGCATCGAAATTCTGTGTGACCAAATTTGAGAGCTTTTCGGCCCCTTAGAAGATGTCCAAACACATTTTTTGGAAGCGATAACTCGCTAATACCCCATTCACACTGGCAAGTTAAACCAGCTTAAAATAAGCCAGGTTATTGAATGCTGCGTTCTAATTGGTCGATCAAACAAATCGAATGCATTTGATTGGTTGAAATTTAACCTGGGCTAGATAAAGCTGGTTTAACTGCTTCAGTGTGAATGAGGTATAAAAATGCGTTTAAACGAGTTTAGAAAATTCTTTATCCCAATGAAGTTTTAAGGTATTTTTATTGTCCAGCCGACATCTTCCGATTCTGGACAATTTTTAGTTACCATTGTTGCCCGAAATTCCTTCCTACTTCTGCAAAACATTTCAGGGTATTTTTAGTATCAACCGATATGCACAGGGTTTTGAAGAAGTTGGTCGCATGTTGCATGTTGTATTAAGATAGTATTTACATAGCATTACTGTTCAAATTGACAGGGAAAGCTGTCACTTGACTTTGAATCTGGTGTTTATAATGATCTTTGTTAACCGATGTACTAAAGTAGGCGTATCTCATGTTTTGTATCAACTATATATTGAATTGTAAGTTCATAAATTGATGGAATGAATACCATCGAATGAAGTATATTCTTCCTGTTTTTCTTGAGCCCTCTTTCTCTTTGCCTTCAACTTCATTTTGACAATAGACCTTTTAGCTATTTTAAAAAGGAGTCTGGATCGAGCGATATTTTTATATATTTTTATACAAAGTGTTCGACTGAGTGGCGATACAGATTCTATCACTGTTGTTCACAATCGAACATTCTACAAAATGTATAACAAAATCGTTCGATTCAGACTCACTTGTAGAATAGCTAAAAGGTCAATTGGAGTTTCAAGTACCGTCCGAATTGATCAGTTGTTTGTTAGCCGAATTCTACTGAAAGTAAATTTTATCTGCAATTTACGTATTCGGATATTGCAGTTTTGGAAAATCAGTTATTTAGCAAGCTAATTCTGCTGCTCGGCGAGGAACAGCCGAATATCGGCGAGGAAGATCCGATTTTTCTGGATATTTACTTGAAACATTCGCAACTTTATATTTTCGGCGGAAAGTAAGAGCCGGTATTTAAGCGGTTTTATCGGCTGTTTTCCCACAAGTTGCTGCTATTTAAGCGATTTCACTGTGCCGAAAGTTAACCGATCAATTCGGAAGATCCCTAAGAACCTGCTACCAAGAAATTGTCAGATAAGTAATTATAAAAGAAATCTATTTAATAGAAAGTCAACAAAAATTGGCCAGAATAAAGATTCTCCACAATGGCCTATGTTGGGGCAATACCTTATTTTTGAGCACAAATTACATTAATGTATATACATGAAAATATACATGAAATTGAAATTGCATGTATAAGTGAGAGGAAAATCTGCAGTAACGTTTTTCCCGTTTCCTGAGATGAAGCATATCGCTTTGGGGGCCTTTTTGGAAGCGCGCAACTACTCTGCTGTCAGTCATGCTTGCCCCGGAAAAAGGAGAAATTCAAGGATTTGTGTTTCACTCTGAACTTTGTATCTGGAGTATTTCACATCGAAGGATGTCTCATTATTTGCTTTGCTTGAGCTCTCACCTATTTATCTGCGAAAGCCGCGCAAGTAATATTTGTGCGCTAATCTCACCTGATCCCAGTTTGTTTCTCCGGAAAGTGGATGACGTAAGAATGGACGAATGAGGAGTTAGTTGTCGTAGCACATTCATCAACTTCACTTCACCACCTTTTGAACTACGTAAAACGCTACTTACTAGACGTGTTAGGTCCAAAGTTTTTGCAGAGACAGAGGATTATGTCCTGGCTCTGATGACAGGCCCTCTTTCCAGATTGCAATATGCGTATGTGATGTCCATTAGATCGGTAGGGCGTTGTCTTTCATGAGAAAGGGTTCTGGTACTTAACGTTTTGGTTTCACAATAATAATCGATATCTTATAGGTACCAAGGAGCAATGTATTTTTGGCATATTTTCTAAACCCACCTGAATTCGTCCAGAAGTTCCATTTCGTCATGTTTCCACTTGTTTTTGGAACTGCTGGCAGAAATCCTGTGAGTGTCATAGAAGATGGTTGCTTAGTGGTGGCTGGTGCTTTTAAGAACCTTGAGTGGCTACTGGTTTTTCCCTTCTAATCTATTATTATCGGAGAAAAACTTGATAAGGAGAAAACTCTTGGCTTTAAGGGCCAAGCAGCTTGGCGTGTTTCGTAAAAAACGTAAATTCATCTGATTAGTTGCTGATTAGCTCCATATGCTGAAATTGTCTGAGCTTATCGTAGATTATTGTGGGTTTATAGTCATAAAAAGGAAAATATGGTTGCATTTATGCGGAGCAATGACTTAAAGCAACACGTATTCACAGCATATTTTGTTTCCAAGATACACTGTCAAAGCCGCAAAAATCCAGGAAGGCTTGTTGTTGATTTCGACCTTTTGACCCAGTTGGGAAATCGGAGATAATTTTGGACTGCTATGACGTAATTTGTGGTTGAGTAAAGCCATATGATTAAATATCACGTGACCAAAATTACGAAAACAACGCATAAGCGTGACAGATCTGCAGGGAAGCCGTGTGAAACTGTGAGACTTTGTTCGGATTATCATATCATCCAGATTCTGCAGCCGACCCCCTTAAACTATCATTAACGCAAGCGCAATAGTGTATAATGACTAAAAAATCAGTACTGCGCTTGCGTAATTCATGTTTCCGGGGGGTCGAGTCTAATCTCTGAAAACTTATGGCTCCTTTCATCCCCAAATAACAAGCCTGTGTTGCTGCTGTGTTTAGCGTTGTTGCAAGTTCAGCGATCAAACTGCACTGCTGGAAAAGACTCGCTGCACAGATGAAATAAGATACTTGTTATCAATTGCAACCTTTATGATATTAGGTAAGTTTGTTATTTGTTTGTTTAGTAAACCTTGTTCACAAACAGGAAACTTGAGCAAGCAAGGAAGTTGCCTGTTAGAACAGAGGTTGCCTTTTTAGCTGTGACTTCAGAGCTTAGGCCGGTAAGATTCTGAATACTTATTTGAAGATTTTAAATACCGGCGTTTCCCCAAAACGCTTCTGTTATGTTGCAGCATTGTGTGGCACTGGAATGTGTTTGATCGATCCAGAAAAGTTTGTTTGATTACACACAAAGTGGTGAAATGTAACTATTTTGAATCTTCCTATTATACCAAATTCAGAACGTTTTGAAGCTAGAGTCGAGGGGGAGGGACCGAAAATTTGCTCTCATTTTCGCCGGGTATTTACCAGCTTATTTTCTTGTTGTCGAGGAATAACATGAAATATGATTGATCACCATTTTTCGAGTGATGTATAAAGGTAGAAAATAAGATCTTAAAATTCTTCATCGTTTGAGAATGAACTTGTCTTTAAATCCTGACAAGCCTGGGTGACTTGCCCTTGGGAGGAGGCAGACAGGGTTCCTCGATTCACAAGCCTGTGGTTATATTTTAAAGATAAAAATCCATATGCAAACACGAAACTTCAATACTGAAAATACAGGATAATTTCTCGTTGACTTTGGGTTTAGATACCATGCATAATTTGCGTTCTTTTGGTTACGTGAAACAAAACAGACAGAATACTATCAATCACATGTTAAACCTTGGCTTTGATGATTCACGGGGCGTCTCCATTGGTTCTGCTGGCTTTTGTTGCTTGTACAAACAGAACGGCACCTCAAAAGGCTGTGAATTAATTAATCATTTTGACAAAGAACACTCTAGTGGATTAGAGGAGAGAATCCTCAATGGGTTGGCCAGCTATTAAATTTGTACTTTACTTTGCCGGGGTATTTGACAGTTTAGCTAAACTTTTTGTAATCCAGTCATTGCTTTGCCCCCATCAGTTTGGAAATGCTTGTTATTCTTTACGAGGAAATACAGTGCTGTGTACCCACTTACTAATGTATCATTCAAGGTGTAGATGTGTATTTTTTATGGACATATCGATAAGCGCATGGGAAGATAAAATCTGAGAGGGCTGCCCGATAAAAATCCATTGTTTACGAAAATTTTGCAAACTTGAGGCAGACTTTTGCCGGAATATGGTCGATTATTGTAAATTTTTCCAACGTTGAAGGGGGGGGGGGGGGGGGGGTTTTTGGACATATCAGTTTCCAATTTT
>REGM01000005.1:1956863-2009378 GCA_004194415.1 Aurelia aurita
GCTGTATGGACATATCAGTTCCAATTTTTGCATAATACTTCTTACTTTAATTTGAACCAAAAACGGCAGGAAACAGTTATACCCTGAGCAATCAATGCCCCTTTAAACCATCCCAATCTCTTTGGCTTGTGCCACCTCTGGGCACCTCCATTTTTTCAATGGAGATCAAAACTCTACATACAAAGGGGATGCCAGCCATGTTGTTAGATAAACTGGTTTCGTAAATATCTTGTTACAGATGTATGATTAATGAGTTCCTTACTGCACCAAGACCTTTGGTAAACTCACAAAAAAACTGCTTTTTATAGGTACAAACTTTTGGTATTTTGGAGTTTTATTTGCTAATTTTCAAGTTTTACTTAGGAGTTTCTCATTGAATTCTGTCATATCAAATGGTAAATATTATCTGTTTAAGCAGGTCTTAGTGATCTTCATCAATGGATGTTATCTTTTTAGTTGTCTTGAACCTGCTTTCTGAATTATTAATTTCTAATTAGGAGAATATCGTCCAAAGTCCATTTCTGAAACAATTGCAAAATACGTTAATTTGAAAGAAAATTCATAAAATTAAGGGTCTAGGGTGTAGGCATCTAGTTATAAAGGCAGATGTCTATGTGGTAATTTAATTTTTATTAAGTATGTCTAATCTCAATAGGTTTTTAACAGCAGATGTAATGTAATCTTTCAGAAACTTTCAAGAACGAAACAGTCAGAAACACTATTTATATTAGGAACAGTGGAAAATACTATTATTATGCAACATAGGGTGATCGATTACGAGTATTAGACTTACCATCACTCGAGTACATAAGAAAACGCTGGGACATGATTTTGACATTTAAACTGTTAACTGGGTTTATGGACACTGACCCATCCTGCTCTTCGAATTGAAGCAACTTAAATGTTCGCAAAACATTTTTCACACAACGAGTCATTAATGACTGGAACAATTTATCAAGTGAAATGACACTTAGATGCAGTCACGTGATAGAACATAACAGGGCTTTATAGGTCTCACGACCTTCTACTCCCTTAACTACTTATATTATTATTATTATTATTATTATAAGGTGTAGTTTTTTCGAACTTGCATATCAGAGACCATGCAGAAAACGAACATAGGATCTATAGAATTAACTAAATAACAAATTGCCATTGCTAAGCATAAGTTTGAATGTCTATATTCCTTGTTTCTTCTCTTTCAGTTGTTGTATTATGATTTTGTGTCCAATTAGGTCCAATTCCAGACGAAAATTTTAGCAAATGATTTTATTTTTCAATGCAACTCGAGAATTTTCTACCACTACTGGAAGGAACACTTTTCAATTCGTTGTTCTGCCCAGTCATATATTTGCTTGTGATATAATACTTCTGTCTTCTAATTTTAGGAACGATGCAAATGCTAGAAACGATTCAAGAATATGTCCCTTTCAAGCATCATTTCGTGTACTTTAGTTCATGGATTGGCAGTCGGTATGGGGCGACAAAACCGGCAGAAAGTATACCAACTCAACACGTGACAGACGAAGATGACGCCAGTAGAAAGTCGTTGATTGAAACGGACGCAGAAAATGACACGGAAGGACAAAGCAATATTGAACTGAAAGAGAACAGCCAAGTCGAGGATTTAACTTCAAGAGATGATTTGCGAACTCATCCCCTCGAAGCGAATGAACTCGAGACAAAGTTCATCGACTCAGCACCAGGATCAGAAGAGAGCCTTCTTGAAGACGATGCTGCAACGAATACCAGACAAAAAATGTTCAAGAAAAAGGACATTAAAAGAAAAGCAGGGGTAAATTATGGTTCTATGCTAAGTACTGATGTTGCAAACAGTGGCAATGAGAATCACCTAACTCCAAGACGGTCTTTGGAACGGAAATCTAGGGTCGAGTCATTTCTCTATAATAACATTCCTGTTGAAGAATGTAGTTGCTGCAGTGACTCCGAAAATGATCAGAGAAAAAGGTCAATTCACAGAAAAAAATCGAAAGACAGAAATCACGAATCGCATTCCTTCAAACTGCCGCTGTTTCTAAAGCGTCGGAAGAGACATAAACGTCGAGGAAATACTTTCAATTCTCATAAATCATACATAGGAAAAGTTCGATGCGACTGTGCTATTGGTGGAGAAGATCTTTGTCTGATCCATATGAAAAGTCATAGTGAATCAGATATCAATACGTCTATGTATAAAGTTGGAGACGACTATCTGGCAGNATCTTATAGGTACCAAGGAGCAATGTATTTTTGGCATGTTTTCTAAACCGATCTGAATTCGTCCAGAAGTTCCATTTCGTCATATTTCCACTTGTTTTTGGAACTGCTGGCAGAAATCCTGTGAGTGTCATAGAAGATGGTTGTGTAGCCGTGCTGTTAAGAACCTTGAGTGGCTGCTGGTTTTTCCCTTCTAATCTATTATTATCAGAGAAAAACTTGATAAGGAGAAAACTCTGGGTTTTAAGGGCCAAGCAGCCTGGCGTGTTTCGTAAAAAACGTAAATACATCTGATTAGTTGCTGATTAGCAGCATATGCTGACATTGTCTGAGCTTATCGTAGATTATTGTGGGTTTATAGTCATAAAAAGGAAAATATGGTCGCATTTATGTGGTGCAATGACTTTAAGAGAGGAAAATTTAAAGATTTATAGACCTTTTTTGCCTTCGTCCTCTCAGTCGCGTAGACGTATGTCACCGTCTGGGAGCAAAGACTCAAGGAACATTAACAAAATACACGTTTTTTTTAAGAAACTGCTTATAGGCCCTTATAAGAAACTCAACTCTCAGATCGCCAAAAGTTAAGAAACTCCAGTAATGGGAAAAAATAACTTAAGAAACTATTTGTTTTATAAAGGAAATTCTTGGCATATTTTTACTTTATTTTCACTTAATTCCTGTATCATTATTACTCAGAAGGTACTTGAGTAATGTCTAAACATTGGAAAGGCTTGAAAAACTTTGTTTCGAAATGTTCAGGACAGGTAGTAAACATGAAGATTGTTATGGAACCTTTAAAAATGAAAATCTGATAATTTTAAGAAACTTTCAGTACTGGCTCAAATTCTTAGTTTCTTACAAAAAAAGTACGTGTATACTAAAGGTCCAACGAAGTTTAAAAAAGTTCCACAACTGGAATATTTTTTAAATTTACCAGGAATCGAACCAGGGTCCCAGAAGTGACCTCAAAGTTGAAGTTCACCGCACTGTTCTAAATAGCACAAATTGAGCTGTTGCAAAGCAACACATATTCACAGTATATTTTGCTTCCAAGATACACTGTCAAAGCCGCAAAAATCCAGGAAGGCTTGTTGTTGATTTCGACCTTTTGACCCAGTTGGGAAATCGTAGATAATTTTGGACTGCTATGACGTATTTTGTGGTTGAGTAAAGCCATGTGATTAAATATCACGTGACCAAAATTACGAAAACAACGCATAAGCGTGACAGATCTGCAGAGAAGCCGTGTGAAACTGTGAGACTTTGTTCGGATCATCATATCATGCAGATTCTGCAGCCGACCCCCTTAAACTATCATTAACGCAAGCGCAATAGTGTATAATGACTCAAAAATCAGTACTGCGCTTGCGTGATTCATGCTTCCGGGGGTCGAGTCTAATCTCTGAAGACTTATGGCTCCTTTAATCTCCAAATAACAAGCCTGTGTTGCTGCTGTGTTTAGCGTTGTTGCAAGTTCAGCGATCAAACTGCACGGCTGGAAAAGAGAAAGACTCGCTGCACAGATGAAACAAGATATTTGTTATTAATTCCAACCTTTCTGATATTAGGTAAGTTTGTTATTTGTTTGTTTAGGAAACCTTGTTCACAAACAGGAAACTTGAACAAGCAAAGAAGTTGCCTGTTAGAACAGAGGTTGCTTTTTTAGCTGTGACTTCAGAGCTTAGGCCGGTAAGATTCTGAATACTTATTTGAAGATTTTAAATACCGGCTTTTCCCCAAAACGCTTCTGTTATGTTGCAGCATTGTGTGGCACTGGAATGTGTTTGATCGATCCAGAAAAGTTTGTTTGATTACACACAAACTGGTGAAATATAACTATTTTGAATCTTCCTATTATACCAAATTCAGAACGTTTTGAAGCTAGAATCGAGGGGGAGGGGCCGAAAATTTGCTCTTATTTTCACCGGGTATTTACCAGCTTATTTTCTTGTTGTCGAGGAATAACATGAAATAAGATTGATCACCATTTTTCGAGTGATGTATAAAGGTAGAAAATAAGATCTTAAAATTCTTCATCGTTTGAGAATTAACTTGTCTTTAAAAGCCCTTTAATCCTGCCTGACAAGCCTGGGTGACTTGCCCTTGGGAGGAGGCAGACAGGGTTCCTCGATTCACAAGCCTGTGGTTATATTTTAAAGATAAAAATCCATATGCAAACACGAAACTTCAATACTGAAAATACAGGATAATTTATCGTTGACTTTGGGTTTAGATACCATGCATAATTTGCGTTCTTTTGGTTACGTGATACAGAACAGACAGAATAATGGCTTTGATGATTCACACTGGGCGTCTCCGTTGCTTCTGACAGCTTTTGTTGCTTGTACAAACAGAATGGCACCTCAAAAGGCTGTGAATTAATTAATCATTTTGACAAAGAACACTCTGGTGGAGAGAATCCCCTATAGGCCTATTAGCTCTTTTCTGTACTTTCCGGAGGATTGGAAAATTTAGCTAAAGTTTTTGTAATCCTGTCATTGCTTTGCCCCCATCAGTTTGGAAATGCTTGTTATTCTTTCGAGGGAATATATCCCCTGATACATCATTCAAGGTGTACATGTTTATTTTGCAGTGCAGTGTTCATACCAATTCCAATTTTAGATTTCTTGCTTTAGGTTGAACCAAAAACGGCAGGAAAATAGTAAAACTTTTAAGCAACCAATCTCCCCTTTAAACCCCCTAAACCACCCCATTTTCTTTGGCTTGTGCCACATCTGGGCACCTCCATTCAATCGAAATCAAAATTATATATACAAACGGGGTATGAACCAAAGCATAAGCGTACGGGAAGAAAAAATCTAGGGGGGCTGCCTGATGAAAAGTCTATTGTTTACGAAATTTTTTGCCCAACTTACGGCGGATTATTGCCTGAAATAAGCAGATTTTTCTAAATTATTCGAATGTTGGGGGGGGGGGGGCTGGGGGGCCGGCTCGTATGCTTATGAACCAAAGAGTGGGGTGTAGTATAGCTCCCTTGTTAGATATCTCCAGAGCTTATGTCCTTTGGAAAGGTATCTGGGGTGTGCCACCCAGCCGTCGAGTGGAGAGATATATATAATTGCAGTTACGCAGTTACGGCATGAAAGTTTCATGTAGTTTCTGCTTCTGCTGCTTTGCAAATAGTTTCCGAGATCTTTCTCCAATTTTTGCGGTCCTGTGCTTGTGATTTTATGTATTCAAAATCTTCCTTCTCCTTCAAAGCTCGTATTGTAAAGTCTCTTTTCATTGATCTCGCTCTGGTGATATCTTTGTTTAATGTTGTTACGATACTTTCTCGAGGTCTGCCTCTGAACCCTTTTTCTGATCTTTCAAAGTAGAATTTCATCGCCTTTACTGCTGGTGTCTCATCAGATAAACGTAATATATGACCAAACAACCGCCATCNTCTAAAGCGTCGGAAGAGACATAAACGTCGAGGAAATACTTTCAATTCTCATAAATCATACATAGGAAAAGTTCGATGCGACTGTGCTATTGGTGGAGAAGATCTTTGTCTGATCCATATGAAAAGTCATAGTGAATCAGATATCAATACGTCTATGTATAAAGTTGGAGACGACTATCTGGCAGATTTGTCGGATGTTTCAGTGAAATCATTTTCTATAGTGGACGACGATAGTAGTAGTGGCAGTTACGTAGATATCAATTTATATAATGTTAGAAAATCGTTAGTAGATTCAGGGAGTTGGAGCCAGTCGGATCGAAGTCTTGAATTATCAAGCGACTGGTCGGAGATACATCATACAGCAAGCGACCCGAGTCTGGCCGATGAACGTTTGAGCGTTGCAGAAGAATGTCGTGAGAGTGATATTCCAGACACTGCATCGGACTTTAGCCAAGACAGCCGTACAAATGCAACTCTGTCACAAAGAAAGCGTGTTCATAGACGCTTTAAAAAGATTCCACTCTTAGGACATAATGTAAACGAATCGTTCATTGAAAATGAATGTTTTTGTTGTCACTGTATCGTCATGTAGCTGTTCGTATGCCCTGTGTTATTTGCTATCTTGTGTTCGTATTTAAGATATAGTATCCCCTTATTTAACAGTATTTCTCACATGCATGCTTGCTTGTCTTAGAATTTGATACGGCGGAAAAAACCCCCAGCGTGTCTCTCATTCAGCACTTTTGAAACCCATTATGATGATGTTACATCTTTCTCCCGTTTGAAGGAAATTTTGCTGGAACTATTTCAAGATTTACTTTCAAAGGCGATTTGTATCACTCGCTGTCTTTTGCTGACGTTTGAACATGAGCGTTTTGCTTGCACGAAGGAAATACCTTTGGACCTTTTCAGAGTATCCTAGCCATAGTATTCCCAAAACAAAATTGATGGTTAGGTTGTTAGGCTTAAGGCTCACATATACAGATATTTTACGGTCGAGCATTGCCCCAAACCCCAAGAAAGGCATCGTTTGTAGATTTGTCTGAATGGGCAACCAATTTTTAGTTGCATCTAAAATAGTTGATGCTGCCTTCCAAATTGTTTTGTTGTGGTCTGAGTAAACAATCCCCCAAAATGCAAAACGATTCTTCCACTTTTTTCAGCAAAAATGCTAGTTATTCCAAACACATGTTTTTACAAAAAATCGTACTAGCATGACCAAAAATATAAAAACAACTCTTTGAAGCAATAAGAAATTTTGAAAGCAAAATTGAAAACTTCGTTTGCCATACATGTCATTCTATCGTATTCACGAGTAGCATTCCCCGCAATTGTGTTTTGAGCCATATGGCACTATTTTTCTTTGCGTTCTTTGAAAATATTGTTTAGGGTCGTATGTGTCAAGATACGTATCTTTAGCTGACTAAAACGTGGAAAATTTCCTTCAAAATAAAAGAGTTTTTAGTACTATGGGCTGATGCAAGTTTCTTATAAAAAAGAACGTGTAAGGCTTCCTCGTTTCAAAGTCCTGGCTACGTCCATTTTTCAGACACCCAGTTGAGTTGCGGTATTCTGATACGCTACTTTGCTATATGTAAAACTCCCTACAGTCAAAGTCGTATGTTTCCTTTCCACTGAGGTTATAAAAAAGGCCAGGCAGTCCTTCCATAGGCGTAGGAGCCATGGGGGCTGGGGGGCTGTAGGTAAATTTTACCAAAATCAGCCTTTTTCGGGCAAAAATCCACCCTAAGTCGGGCAAAAAATTTGGTAAAAAATAGACATTTTATCGGGCAGCCCCCCAGATTTTATTTTCCCCTACGCCCGTGAGTCCTTCTGGAATAGAACATGTTAACTGTAGCGATTGCACTGTTCACCTAACGAGAAGTTAAACTGTTGAACGTGTTGCACAGTTTTTTAGAGTTTAAAGTGGAGGCTTTCACCGCAGCACCGACTGTTGCAAAATTACAATATTTATTTAGAGGTGAATAAGATGGAACCATAAAGAATTATCCACTACCACTGAGAGCTAATAGTTTCAGCAGTGTTTTTAGCCTGCGCAGAGACTTATAGCGGGTACATAAAATTTGTGCGCTGGCTACGTTTTTCACCATCATATACGTTTGTTACAGAGTTACTAAAAGCAAACGCTGTGGTCTAATGTTTATCCAAAAAGCTAATTATGCATGGTTAATTCATGTAAAAACGTCTCACAATTGATGCGACGTTGACGAGCGACTTTGTGGCTGTTACTCCGCATATTGTATTTCCAGGAAAACAACCTACAGAATTTCTTATTTAGATTTGAAATTCTCCTTTCCTAAGGGAATCAATCCCAGTTTGTTTGGAATGACCTTCCTATTCGAATTGTTGACCGTAAGCAAATTTCTTGCAGTTTTGTAAAAGAGTTATATTTTAGGTAGCCTGCGTCGCAGACCGAATTACGAAAAGAAAAATAATAGTCCTATTCCTTTCCTTTTTGGAATTTGGTCTGCGACGCAGGCTATATTTTAGGGACCCTCTGAAGTTCTTCACATTCTCGGTAGATAGTTTCGCTACACAATGCATTATTGTTTCGTTCAGGTTTAAGACTTTGGAAAAGAATAACTGATTTTCGTGATTAAAGAGTATACCTTAATGTATTATTTATTCGAAAGTATATCATGATTTATATAGATCTGCTCTTATTTAATCAAATAAATTACATCCTATTTTTATATTTTTGGTACACAGGAATAAGCAATAAAGTTGTCTTCTCTGATTTCATCCTAGCTGGCAAGGCATGCCCATACTCCAGTACAATCCATAGAAACCCCAACCAAAGTGATTTTAGCAGCATGGATTTCTGGAAGAAATAAATGATTTTGTCATTTCTTTAAGAATAACATTTGAAAAAAGAGTTGCTAGATGCTAGAATTCCAATGCTAGAATTGAAGCAATTTCAATTCCAGCTAAATCGAAGCTAATTTCAGCTTATAGAGGACCACGAGAGCTATTTTTTCCTCCCTAATATAATGTGTTTGGAATGTCACAGAAAATTTTTTCAGTGATTTGCCATTGCCATTTTGCAGCGGTCTCGTAATCGATCTGGCTTTGATTTTCAGCATTGTCTTTTAAATCGGTTCTGATTGGCTCATAGTTTGAATTCTCATCGCTGATTGGCTTAGCTTGGTTTGTGCTCGTTTTTCGAATTTGTTCGGTCGTTGTTGTGTTGCAAATGTGGCACACGCTCATTTTTGGGAGATGCGTTTGCTTTTAGCTGTGATTTAAAACTCTTTAAATTTATCAATATTTAACTGTATGAATCGCATTTGCTGAGAAGTTGGAAGATCAGACGCGAATGAAGGCAATGCATTGGTTTACCAAAGAGAAAACTGTCTTATTGTAAAGAAACTTCGACCAAAGGAAGAGCCTTTTGGGCATTCATTGGCCTAAATTCTGATCATGGATCACATTGTTCATCCACAAACTGCTGGAAGAAGGCTTCAATGGGATCTGCCAATGAAAATAAATCCGTCAGCGAAAGCTACAGATGTCGAAGATCCACCTGATGCAGTTCTTGAACTCGCTTGCTTTGTAAAACCGCCAAGAATATGTTTTGAAAACGTCAAACTCGGAGACACAAAATTTAGAACGTTGAGAATTTTCAATCCTGGTGTTGAGATTGAAACCGTCGTGCTTGAGAAGTTCCCAAGCGCAGATGCAGGATTCGAGATTGAAGGACATTCACAAGAAAATTCGCTGTGCCTGCAAATCGACCCTCAAGAAGAAGTGAACATAAAAATTGTGTGGAGACCAACCGCTGCTGCAAACTCACGTCATCTCGCAGTTTTCAAATGGATTGGAGGCCAAAAGTTGCAAGTCATAATTTTGGCATCTTCTTATGATCCGAATGCTGGGAAAAAGAAAAAGGTATGATGATGATGCTTCCAGAAAGGTCCCTAGAAAACTCCCAGCTCATATGCATACATCAGATCTTCAAGCTTGCATATACTGCTATCTATATAAAAAAATGATTGATTACTGTATTACTAAATATGAGTTGCAATGCAGTTGGTTTTTTTTACGGGGAAAGCTTTGTGGACTAAAACACTCTTTGCTGTTTTTTGCCTCTTTGGAAATCTTTGTTTATTCAATTTCAAAAATTTTATAGTTAAGAATAAAGCCAGCAAAATGAAATAAAATGTACTTATAATGCAGTGAGTGCAAAAACTGGAAATTGAAATGTCTCATGTGCAAATGTATATATAGACGATATATATTAAAACTGCTTGCCAGTTTAGATTGCGAGTTGTCTCAAATTGTGCTGTAAAGCTGTTAAGCACTTTCCCCAAGCTTTTCATATTTCAAGATTGAAAGTTACCCAGCTTTCAATAACTAGGCAGACAGGATTCAGAAAATTGAGGTTGAGAAGGAAAAATGCAAACAATTAAAATGACCAGAGAGTGGCCAGACTGCTAGCCTGCGCGCAGGCTACCAGACTGCTGGCTTTGTTTATTGTGCATATGTATGTATGTATGTATGTAAAATTTTGCCACACAAATTAAAATTAAAATGTTATATAAAATTTAGGAAAAGAAATAGTAGTCTAATTACATGTGTACAATATAAGATAAGTATAACAAGTTAAAAATCTAATCTAGAAACGCTCCCAGTTAAAATGGCAGGGATAGCATTAAAAGGTCAGTGCGACCTTGTTTCCATAATGGTCCCTCCAGAGGTTTTATTGAAAGAAAAGTTTTCATGAAAGAAAAGAAAAGTGTAATATATATTTTGTATCAAAGGTAGAAAGTAATGGTGCAAACTTAATGCATGCAAAGTCTTTTTAGCAAACATTTTTGTGGGCTTGGGTAGACAAACTGTGCATATGGCTTATCACTTGTTGGCCAATGATTTGTAGGACTGTTGCTGTAGTTTCCAACTCCTATCAAATTATTTACAAGAAATGAACTATCATTACACATATATATTAGTGTATGCTGCATGATAACTATAGGGATAAGTATAGATATGTGGATGGCTCTGTCAGAGGCTGAATGCCAAACACAAAAAAAATAAAGAGATTTAGAGTAATTTTGAGGCAGAGGTTGAGAATACTATGGGAGCATGGCACATGAGCACCACTCTCAGGAAAGTCTTCTTGTAGCTTTTTCCAAATTATATAGACTGTTTTTTGAGTGACTTTATCTTCAAATTCATAAAAACTCAACAGATCAAAAGTTGTTTCTACTGTTTCTTTGTAACAACAGATATTCACTTTCTTGACATTATCGTGTGCATGTAGTGAAGCAAATTTATTTTGAGCAAATCTTACCCTAGGAAGTTTTTCCTTGAAATGCGCACTCCAAGGAAGTAAAACAGTTTCTTGGCCACTATAATATGAGGCACACACTTATAATGTTATCAAAATTTAGGTTAAGGATCTTGGATTCTAAAGTTTGTTATCCTAAAATTCTTTTATCCAGGTGACACCACAGGGGCATTTTAAAGGTGGTCCATTTTTCTGATACACCCAGTACAGGCTTAGTCAAAAAATTTCTTCACTCTTTGAAAACTCATCCTGTTAAATCCTATGAAATTGATTAAAAATACCAGCTTAGATTTTTTAATTTTTTTATAATCATAATTTACATGATCATGGTCTCAAATAAAGAACTCCCCAAAATTGGTTTCATTGGGCTTTGGCTGAAAAATAGACCTGGATGGCTCTATTTGATTCGCTTTTCAACCAATAAGGTAAAACTATTTTTGGCATAGGGTATTACTTTATAATGACAGATAAACTGATCAATACCAGGGACGAAAAAGAACGTTTTGTGTCAAAGACTGCCAGATTGAACAGCATTTTTTTATTTTATTTTTAGCAATTTACAAAAGTGATTTTTGGCTAATAATAGATAATAACGCTAAAGATGGCGGCCACTCAAAGCATGCTGGTAAAAAGGCTCCCTGGCCACCACCTAACGACAAAAAAATGTTGGTCTGCCGTTTCGACTAGCTAGCCGTGGTAAAGTTTAGAACAAGTAATCAATGTAAACAAATAAGAACATTTTGTAAATCAAACGCGAATCTTTCATTAAATTTTTAATTCGAATCAAAGGTTTATTTTTTCTGCTTTGGAAAAGTTTCTTTTCGAACTATGTTGCATTCGAATTCAAGGTCGATTTGAATTCAAGCTAGCTGGTCGAAACGGCAGACCAAAATGTTTATGTCGTTAGGTGGTCGTCAGGGAGCTTTTTACCAGCATGCTTTGCAGCAAAACACTATGGAGTCTTTGGAGCCGCCATCTTTAGCGTTATTGCCTATTCTTGAAAGAAGTAAAGCATCCAAAACNTTAGAACAAGTAATCAATGTAAACAAATAAGAACATTTTGTAAATCAAACGCGAATCTTTCATTAAATTTTTAATTCGAATCAAAGGTTTATTTTTTCTGCTTTGGAAAAGTTTCTTTTCGAACTATGTTGCATTCGAATTCAAGGTCGATTTGAATTCAAGCTAGCTGGTCGAAACGGCAGACCAAAATGTTTATGTCGTTAGGTGGTCGTCAGGGAGCTTTTTACCAGCATGCTTTGCAGCAAAACACTATGGAGTCTTTGGAGCCGCCATCTTTAGCGTTATTGCCTATTCTTGAAAGAAGTAAAGCATCCAAAACCACGACAAACATGTCAAAAATGAAATTGAAGCCCCCACTGAGATGAAGAATTTAAAAGTGTAGGAATTGCTTTCATAGTTTTTGCAATATGACTTTTCAAAAAAAGTGGATACATTTTTTGACTCACCCATTATATAAAAGCAAAACATTTTTAGAAACTCATGTGATCAATTGCTATACACTGTCAACGATCAATTGATGCTTTGTATTTCAATTAATTCCTGAATGATATGGGACCCAGTTCATAAGTATATTTCCAAAGTAAACATTAGATTTACTTGCATTGCAGGGAAGATGTGTTCCAGGTCGCAAGGCTCTGCAACCAAGTGGCAGGTCAAACATTCCAATTGGACGGACAACTCTGCTGAAACCAAAGAAAGAACTGCCAAGAGAACAACATCATCAGTTACAAGAGAGTCCAAATGCAAAGTCCCTTGTTGACATTTTGCCAGATACCCCTTCTAGAAGGACAACGTTCACTGTTACGCAGTCCAAGTATGCAAAAGATGACGAAGAGGCAAGAGCAGTCAATGACGACAAAGAAAATGCTGTGCCGAATACACACCAGTGGTTCGAAAATGGGAATACGTTCAATGTTGAAAGAAACGAGCGTCCGGAGAAAGAAAACCACACGAGTAAAATCCCTCAACAGACGGAAGATCAGGTCCGTACTGAGGCTAAAAGCTCCCCAGAAGACGCGGAAAACCTTCTAGACCAAGACGACAAATTTATGATTGCCAAGGATAACTGCCAATGGGAGAATGCACCGATGGATGGCAATACGTTTCACGAAAGCGAAATACGCTTGTCCTCGTCTCCAATACGATGGTATGGCGGCTTCGAGCGCTTCACCTCAGCGAAGTCGAAGAATGACTTAAATCCAGGACAAGTTGTCATGAATGGCGAGGTGAAGCATGAGTTCATCCCATATCCTAGCTTCAACAACACGGATACATTTCTGAACATGGAGATGTCGACAACACATCGGCAAAAAGTAGGTTATCAAGACGAGTCGCTCTCTTTTGGCTCTGCTGCATCAAGTTTGTTTACGATAACTCGCGAAGAGAAATTCTTGCCGCATTTGGAAACTGTTAACGAAACCAATGATTTTTGTGCAACACCAAAGGTAAACGAATCAAAGACGATGGTAGTTGGAGAATCGGATGCTAGTCAGATTGAGCGAACTCACGAGCTGCAGGAGAGCCACGTTACGGTTGAGATGATCTGTCGTAACGAAACGTTTGAGCTGTCAAGCAGAAACGGTTGTGTTGAAAGGGAGAGTGGAGAAGGAATAATCTGGAATGGTACCGTGGAAAGAAGCAATTTTGAAGAGAACGCCGCGCTAAGAAGTGCGGATGCTGATGATGATACGATCCGAGCATCAATTGGTGATGTTGCTAAACGTCCTTCAATAATTTATGAGAGCAGTCAAGGCTTGGTAGACGAGGAAACGGCAGCAGTCAACGAGGTTTCCTCTATATTAGTCGACGAGGGTGTCCTGAATGCACCACAACAAAATCCAACACCAGCTGAAACATTGTCTGAAGTCAAAACCGCCGAAGACACTGTACATGAAGACACAATGAAGGTCAAAAAGATGACTGCATTTGAATTAGAAGAGAAGGCTACTACTGTTCCGGTTGCAGAAATTGCGACCGGGAAAATGAGGCCTCCAGCCATACCAAAAAACAGAGAGAGTAAAACTGGACGGAAAAAGGAAGAACGGGTCGTTCATTCAAGGTATCTTACAGCGCAAGATAAACGGAAAGATGTTGCTTCAAGGGAAAGAAAAGGACGGGCGAACGAACAAATCAAACATAGACCAAATTTAGTCGATGCCAAATTCAAGGCTGTCACATTGCCGCAGAAGAGAAAGACTGACTCAAGTAAGTACCATTGTTCAGACGATTAAATTTGAGACCTGGTTCCCCTGCTGCTTTGTTTATCCGCTTCGTCTATTTTTCAAAATCACGAAGCGGAAACGGTTGCAGTAGCAGCAACTTTTGGCATGACAAATTTTCGCTATCATCGCATTTCGGAAAAACAAATGTTTGACAAGAATTTTGGCCAAAAATTTGCCACTGAAAATGTTCATTCTTATTGTAATTATTGCCATCTTTTGTAGGCTCCTCATCAAGAAATATGACCAAACCAAGCCTTGCAATTAAAAAGCTGAAACTGAGCAAACCGCAAGAGAAAATACCAAGACACCCGATGCCGTATGCAGCAAAGAATATGTTCTATGATGAGCGATGGATAGAAAAGCAAGAAAGAGGTAACAATTTATCTGTAATTTATCGCAAGGACAAGGTAGCTACATCACACATGATCTAAGCATCCGCCGCTAAAGCCAGTTTTCTACTTAGCGAATTTTTTCGCCGCAAAAACTCGAGGAAGCGTGAGCAAAACAGTAGGAACAAATCGAACTCACTTTTTCGCTGAAGCGAACAATCAGAAAAAAATACCTTTAAAGAATCCATTTGAGAGGAACATTTTAATTTTCTATTTTAATTTTGTTATGCTCAATCGTATAAGTTTACATCTAAATTAACTGTATACACAAGGTTATATATAGATATCTATATACATGGATATATTTTTTAATTTGGGCTTTTTTGACAGGTCAATTTGTAAAACAGTTAGTTATAACTGAAATTTGTAACTTGTATAAATCTTGTAAAATGAAAAAACTGAAAGCGGCTCGTGAATCAAGTTTCAACGCGTATGCTCGACAAATTCGGTCTGCGCGAAAAAATTCGCCAAGTGTAAAACTGGCTTAACAAACCGCTTGGTTGAAGTCTGGCTGTCCATTTTCTCAAAAAATGTTGGTGATATTGTTGAAAGGAGGGTCAAAAGGGATGATTTGCTGAAAATACCATGGAATCAATTCGTAAAAGTTCTAAGTTCTTGCCCCTCGCTTTCTCACATCGAGCTCAAATTTTTCTTGTTAGATTTTTAAAGACTGGATGATTTTTGACTCTTTTGTAAGAGTTTTGAGTTAATGTAATATTTTATGCATATTGTTAGGTATTTATTTGCAAAATGTGTTCGTAAGTTTAAGTTAAGGTAAGTTGAATTGATCCAAAGAATGTGCTCCTTTTTTCCGCTTTGGAGTTTGGACAGGAAATCTTAGCGCTGAATTGTAGCTTCGTTGCGACAGATGCAGGGCAGACTTTGTTGATGATGATGATAATAATTATTCTCTGTTTTCAGGGTTCAAAAATTGGCTCAACTTTCTTCTGACACCGCCAGAAGATGAGGCTCAGTTAGAAAATGAACATTCGCGAGGTAATGCATTCATGCTTGTTTCCTTCTATGAAAATTAGCACGAAGCAGGTTAGAAATAATTGCTGTCACATATAACAGACAGAAAATTTGCATCGAAAGAGATTACTTGTGCGGTAAATAGTTATGAAGACCAACATTAAGTGTTAATTTAAGTATCAATGCACAAAACTTGTAAATGTAAAAAAGATGGCTTCAGATAAACAATTATACAATTATATATAATGTAATACGAGGAGTAACCTTGAAGAATATTTCTGTTGACAGGTCAAATTCATGTTAATCTTAGAAATCTTAGTGTAAATCGTTTGTTAACAATTTGAAAAAAATTCGTTTTACTAGCTCAAGCTTGATAAGCCTGTTTTCTCGATTCACCCAAAGATTGAGTTTAGTATACTTTGTAACGGTTATCCTGAAAACAAAATTGAATTTGATGCATTGGATTGACAGTACGAATGAATGTCTTTGCATATTNGCTACAAACGTCTACCGTAACCTTAAGCATCAATGCACACAACTTGCAAATGTAAAAAAGATGGCTTCAAATAAACAATTATACAATTATATATAATGTAATACGAGGAGTAACCTTGAAGAATATTTCTGTTGACAGGTCAAATTCATGCTTAGAAATCTTAGTGTAAATCGTTTGTTTACCATTTTAAAAAACTTCGGTTTACTAGCTCAAGCTTGATAAGCCTGTTTTCTCGGTTCACCCAAAGATTCTTTGAGTTTAGTATACTTTGTAACTATTATCATGAAAACGAAATTGAATTTGATGCATTGGATTGACAGTACGAATGAATGTCTTTGCATATTGTTTTTCAGGACTGCTCACATTGGAGAGTGATTCAAATCAACCAGTGGCACCAACTAAAGAAGTTTTATCCTTTCGCCTGTATGCTGCAAAGCGAAGAATGGCAAGACTCAGAAAAGAAGCTTGTATGCTTTATCAGTGTGATCAACTTGCTGCAGTCATTCATAAGCTGGAACGAGAAATCGAGCATGGTAGGCTCGCCATTCGAGCAGATAGACATGTCGATGCAGATTTAGGTAAGATGAGTTAAATATGCAACATTTATTTGAATAAATATCCGATTCCTGAATGTAAACTTGACAATCAGTCTTCTGTAATTTAGATTTCTTGTCGTTCGTTTCTTTCTGCTTATGTTCATAACATTATTTGAAGCTCATTTCTTTCTAAATTTTTGATACAGGCGTGCGAAGACATATTGCAGATATGCTGCTTTCATTCAACCCTTTGTGGCTAAGGATAGGGCTTGAGGTAAGACTGCATCATCTAAGATATCAAAAATTTACCCGATAAATGCATTACTGAATAAATGTGTAACTGAGCAGCTTTGTCGAAATATTTCCAAGAGAAGTCAGCCTGTAGTATCCGCATATGTATCAAATATTTTAAAGTTGCTGCTATGAAATATCACTTGATTATGCCACAAGCTATAGTTTCTACATTTATGCCACTAGCTATAGTAATGTCTCATAAATGGGAAGCACTTTACTTACTTGGCATTACTTTTTTTTAACTCATAAAAGTTATTCTACAAGAAACAGCAGCTACCAACGCAATTATAACGGATTTATCATTTTAACGTAATTTTTGATGATCTAGAATTCAAATCGAAAATATTTACCTCCTCAGGTCGTATTTGGTGAAATCATACCAATGCAAAACAATGATGACGTCAGCAGTCTTTCGCGGTTTATCCATCGTCGGTTATTAGGAAATCCAGACATTGCTGCGTCGTATTCGCATCCATGCGTTCTAGGACTTTTCAAGCCAGGTAAAATGAAATTTAATTTGAATGTAACTTGGAGTTTACTTCAGGTGAAACTGAAGCTATGAATTTCCTTGTCTCTTTGGTTGAACTTGTCTCACCAAAAACTGTCCTTTGCTTCATAAATTTTTTGGACTTTCTGCAAAAAGTTTCACCTATGTGAATGAAACATGAAAACATTTCAACAAACTTTAGGTATTCCCTGTTGAAACAGAACTTCCAACTTGATGGTGCTGGGGTGCTGAATGTTTTCAAGTATCATTATCCGCACGGGCGTAGGGGAAGATAAAATCTGGGGGGCTGCCCGATAAAATTTCTATTGTTTACCAAATTNCTTTACTTACTTGGCATTACTTTTTTTTAACTCATAAAAGTTATTCTACAAGAAACAGCAGCTACCAACGCAATTATAACGGATTTATCATTTTAACGTAATTTTTGATGATCTAGAATTCAAATCGAAAATATTTACCTCCTCAGGTCGTATTTGGTGAAATCATACCAATGCAAAACAATGATGACGTCAGCAGTCTTTCGCGGTTTATCCATCGTCGGTTATTAGGAAATCCAGACATTGCTGCTTCGTATTCGCATCCATGCGTTCTAGGACTTTTCAAGCCAGGTAAAATGAAATTTAATCTGAATGTAACTTGGACTTTACTTCAGATGAAACTGAAGCCATGAATTTCCTTGTCTCTTTGGTTGAACTTGGGTCACCAAAAAGTGTCCTTTGTTTCATAAATTTTTTGGAATTTCTGCAAAAAGTTTCACCTATGTGAATGAAACATGAAAACATTTCAACCGCACGGGCGTAGGGGAAGATAAAATCTGGGGGGGCTGCCCGAAAAAATTTCTATTGTTTACCAAATTTTTTGCCCGACTTAGGGTGGATTTTTGCCCGAGAAAGGCTGAATTTTGGTAAATTTTTCCAACGTTGGAGGGGGGCTGCCGCCCCCCAGCCCCCTGGCTCATACGCCTATGATTATCCGTAGCTTGTTTCTAAAGAGTTCAGCTCATTTGTAATTAAACGACTGATTCTAGCAAAAATGCTCATACTCTAGAAGCATGAAATTCAAATTTGTTGTTCGTATTTTAATACCGGATCATATTATTGTTCCTCGTTGAATACCGCAATAAAAAGAAGTTACTATATAAGAAACCTGAAAATCAACTAATAATCAATGGACCAAGCAATTAATTGATTAATCGATTAATTGATTAATCGATCAACATTTCTCTCCCAGGATACGTAGAAGCATTGGGAAAGTTCACCTTGAAGAAACTGTTGTTAGTAATCATCTATCTTGATAAAGCCAAGAACTGCAGACTTATTAGTCATGATCCTTGTCTGTTCAAGAAAGATTCCCAGTTCAAGGTTAGTAAATCATTTCCTTTTTTGTCTTTGCAAAGTTCTGTCTGTGTCTCCATTTCTTCTCGAGCATAGAAGTGTCATGTTATCTCTTTAGCTGTACATAGTACTCCATTTAAGGTTGGTTCACACTGGAGTAAAGACGCGTCCAGAAATGAATAAGAATTGCAATGGAAAGAGTTCGACATTTGTTTCGCCTTAATTTGAGATTCGTCTGGCACCTTTGAAGATGTCCTGACGCATTTTGATGGAATCAAAATGCTTCAGAAGAGACAACTCACAAAAATGCGTTTAGAATGCGTTATCCTGATTCTAATACGGTTTTACTCTGGTGTTAAACCAAGCCTCACAAGGGAAAAGTGACTATTTCCGAAACATCTGGCATGCATCTTATTTCTAATTAGCAGTTTGTGTTAGCCATTTCCCTGCATCTTTCAATGCAGTAGTTGGTTTTGTCGAGTTCGAATCTGAGATCAGCGTTTAGCTTCTAGGTCAGTCAAAAAGATTTGTGGGATTAGCCTAAACTTATTAGAATAAATAATCTTCCTATTAAAAAAAAAACAACTATGAAGCTAAAACAAACTAAAATGTGAAAATTGATTCCTTAAAATTGATCTTACCGTTCGAAAGTAATGGAAAATTTTGCTTGGAAGTTGTATCTGCAAAAGAGACTCATCTTGTGGTATGAAAATTTTCACCATTTCTTTTGCAGTCTACCCGAGACATGCTGTTGATGTTTTCGAAAGATTATCTGCACCGTGAAGGTGATTTGGTGAAGCATTTAACATATCTTGGATATTCAGTATCACATGTTCAGGTAAGAAATTTTTTGCAAAATTGCTCATCGTGGAATTATTTTGTATGCGTTTTACGCGTATGTACCGTATGACCCAACGAAGTGAACCTTTGAAGAATCACCAAAGTTCGATTGTATTACCGTGCATTTGAATCAAGAACGAAATAAATTTCAGACATGAATGTTAGTTTATTCTTGCGGGAAAGAGAGCATGATATTATAGCTTCCAAAACTATGTTTTGAGCAATGGTGTTTTACAAAACATCGCACTTTTAGCCAAAACCGGATATCTTGCGATTTCATATGAAAGTTCGAGCCCTACATGCTATGAGAGCTTTATCAAGGACATAAGAAACCAATTTAAGTCCACCCAGGTTGATATAATTTCTTGCAGTTTCAGAGTATGCTTCAAAACCAGGTAGCTCGTAAACGCACAAATCCCAACAAATTCAAAGCCATTTCAAGTCGTTAAAATGTGTCTAAATTAATTTGAACCTTGACACAATTGCTCAAAAAGAAATTTTCGTGATCGATTTTGAAATGAGGTAATATAATCGATTTTTGATAATTTTCAAGAAGAAATTTATTTTTTGGGTGATCCATTATATGCTTTCAATAAGATGCCCATTTTGGTGTTAGTAGTCTAAAAATTTACCAATCGAAAGAGGGAAGAAACTTTCTGATATTATAAAAAATGTCGCACTCAATATCTATTCTTTGACGAGACCGTTATTCGACAATAGAAGCTCTCTTTTATTTTGTAGACACCATTGCAAGAATTTGATTTTGGAGTCAATAACCTTGCTGCCGATCTGCGTGATGGTCTCAGACTTGTGTAAGTATTATTTTGCAACTATTTATAGACACGAAAGTGTGTACAAACTTTATAGGTTGACCTGCTCGCCGCCTAAATTTTCGCGAAGGAGCATCGAGGCTGTGCGCTGCTAACATAGGTCAGGCCTCATTAATGTACGTGAGCACGCGAGCGCCGCTCGTAAGCCCTTGAAGTTGATATTTGATTCTCGCTGGTTAGTCTGCGCAGCAGTTTTGCTTTCGGAGAATGAGGCAAGCGTTGACAATCATTTTATAGTCTTTCATTTTATTGAAATTCCTTCTTCTAGTTCTGCTTTCTTCTTTTTGTTTTCATTCAGGAATTTACAAGGAGGGTAACCTTAAAAGTTCTATTCATAAAGTCATTCATTAAGCAGCTTGTTCTGTTATCTCTTCGCCTCCTAGTACAAAGATTGAAATTCACATTCAAATATTATATGCTCTTCCTTCTAGTCGTGTCGTAGAATTGCTGACAAAGAACTGGAATCTCTCGTCGAAGTTACGCGTGCCAGCTGTTAGCAGATTACAGGTTAGCTTTTACGCACAATATGAACTACAGCATGAAGCCAAGAATTTTTAGGAAGCAGCAGTACGAATTTGATTTTCAAATTTGCACGCAAAGCCTTGACAACTGTTATAAGAAGCGAAGATATGTGATATACTAGGGAATCTGCTGAAATTGTCAAGGTCAATCTCATTCAATGGCATTGTTTTCATGCCAAGAGGCAATTTTTTGTTTCTAATATCTTTGTCTTATTATGCATCAATTGATTTGTCGGTTTGGGCCACAGATTTCTATGAGATTTAAGTAATTAAGGTCGATTGAAGTTTCAGTAAACATATTATATCAGATACATACTTATCTTCTGCGAATTTTCAGTTGTTTGCTATCATTTTACAGAAAGTCCACAATGTAGAAGTTGCATTTCAAGGCTTGAAAGATAATCATTTGGATGTCAACGAAGGTGAGTTGCTAAGCACTTTTCAGCCTTCNCATTGTTTTCATGCCAAGAGGCAATTTTTTGTTTCTAATATCTTTGTCTTATTATGCATCAATTGATTTGTCGGTTTGGGCCACAGATTTCTATGAGATTTAAGTAATTAAGGTCGATTGAAGTTTCAGTAAACATATTATATCAGATACATACTTATCTTCTGCGAATTTTCAGTTGTTTGCTATCATTTTACAGAAAGTCCACAATGTAGAAGTTGCATTTCAAGGCTTGAAAGATAATCATTTGGATGTCAACGAAGGTGAGTTGCTAAGCACTTTTCAGCCTTCAGTGATGCCTTGTTCAACCAAATCTCATTAGCCTTATTTTATATAGCTTCTCTCAAATGAGACTCTTGAGAAGCTTAGCGTGCACTTGACGTTATAAATGGAAGCGACCAAGATGTTTTGTCTTCAAGGTTGTTTTGTGACACGTGCACATCTCTAGACTATTGCTAATCGCTTAATAGAATGGTTTTGTTTTTAGGAGCAAAGACTGATGCAAGATATATCGTCGATGGCCACAGAGAGAAAACTCTACATTTGCTTTGGCAAATTATTTTCCATTTTCAGGTTTGTGTTTTTAAACTTTGGTGTTAAATTCTTGTTAACTCTTCTTAGCGTATTATCAAGGTGTATAATACAGTTCACAGCATAGAGATTACAATACTGCTAACGGAAAGTCTAACATCGTGATTTACGTATTGAGCACGACGAGCGTTATCCACGATAATGTGCGGTGGATATGTTACAACAGTATCGCGATTCTCTCAATTGTTTATCGAGTAACAGTGCGACTGAGGCCTATGATTGCATCGAGATTTCTCATTGAATGTAGATTCTCTCAATGCAAAGGCAGGCAGAAGTATTTGGTAATAGGAAAACAATGTTGTTGTTCGTGTTGTACGTCGTTTGTATCAGTAAAACATTAATTTCAAGTAATTTCAATTTGTATCAGTAAAACAGTTATTCTTCTTCGTACGAGTCGTATTTTTATTGAAATTACTGTTTTAGAGAAGTATTTGGGTAATTTGATCGTGATTTTGGGCTGTCTGTAAAGCTATATGGAAGCCTTCACCTTGTTGATTGTTGGTAAGACTCTCCACTGTCCAGCTTGTAAAGGCTCTCAATTCTGGTAGCAGTTTTTCAGATATTTACTCAACTCTTCAACAGTATAATTTCTTTACTAAGGATAAACAATCACATTTCAGGGCGTTACTCAGGAATATCTTGTTGCGTATGCGTATTGTTAATCAAAATTAGAAAAAAATATGGGAAATATTGCACGGAATTAATCTAGGAACCAAATAAATTACAGAATTTGATATTTGATTTCTTCGATGCAATTTATTAAGTAATCCTCTTCAAGGTTGAAGTGCTTTTGGACGAAGAGAAATTGCAGGACGAAATAAAACATTTGGAAAGAAATAGGCAGTTGAAAAGAGATTATGATGAGCTGCACCAGAATCAGAAGACTGCAGGAAACAAGCGTGAATCACTGGACAATGAAATCTATTCAAAGTCACCGAAGCTGGGCTTACTGTTGAAATGGTGTCGTTTGGTTGGATGTCTTCATGGGGTCAAGGTAAGTAAAACATTGAATACCTTGCAAAGTTTTTGATATGTTGAAGAGAAAATTCGAGAAATTCAATTGACGGGAAAGGGAATTGAACCTCTCAATGTAAATTCTCCATCTTGACATGAATAATATGAGAATTTAAGCAGTAGACAACTCAAATTCTCGTATATTTGTAAGCGTAATTCAAATGTTTATAGATCTGTTTCTGAACAAGGTACATAACACACCCGAGGCGGATGGATGTTTTAATCTATTCTTCTTCTTTTGACTTACACTCATGTCTTCTCTTAAAGCGGATAACCAGAGTTATAAGTAGCCTATTGTATTTGATAATCTAGCGTGTGGTCAAAGAAAGCAAAACCAAAGAAAACAATGGCGTGTTTAGGTTTTCCTTTGTCCTATTTATAGAGCGTGCCATATAGCTCAGGTCATTCACTTTAACAACCAGTTTTCGCATGCAACACGAATGAGTCAGCCTCCCAGGTTTCGGTGTATCTTATGCAGCTTGGTTTATTAATCGGTCGTAGAAATCAAAACCAAAGAAAGCAAAACCAAAGAAAAGAGTGACGTGTTTAGGTTCTCTTTAGCTATTTATAGAGCGTGCCATATAGCTCAATGGACGATTACGGAAAAGATGGCGTCAGGGGGCATTTGACCAAGATGCATTGCGTTTGATGATCGATTTTCTATACCGGGTGTCCCAGAAAAAATGCAACAGATTTGATCGGAGCTAGCGACAAGAGTTTACGTCGAATCAATTCCTAATAATTTTTTAAGTAAGCCTCGGTAGTTAACTTGAAGATAAATACCTTGTTTGTTGACATTGGTGTATTGAGAATTGAAATATTAATCTTGAAAGTTCAAATTTGCCTCCACCTCCAAACCAGAGCTTTTAGGTTTTGGCCTATACTGTAAACGCGCTGTTTAGGGGAATCTCCTCGATCATAGAAATAGCATAGTAGTTGTGAACAACGACCCATGCTTTGACACACATTTGAATAGAAATTTGAAAGCTGAGAATTNGTCAAGGTCAATCTCATTCAATGTCAGTGTTTTCATGCCAAGATGCAATTTTCTGTTTCTAATATCTTTGTCTTATTATGCATCAATTGATTTGACGGTTTGGGCCACAGATTTCTATGAGATTTAAGTAATTAATGTCGATTGATGTTTCAGTAAACATATTATATCAGATACATACTTATCTTCTGCGAATTTTCAGTTGTTTGCTATCATTTTACAGAAAGTCCACAATGTAGAAGTTGCATTTCAAGGCTTGAAAGATAATCATTTGGATGTCAACGAAGGTGAGTTTCTAAGCACTTTTCACTTTTCAACCTTCAGTGATGCCTTGTTCAACAAAATCTCCTTAGCCGTATTTTCTATTGGTTCTCTCAAATGAGACTCTTGAGAAACTTAGCGTGCACTTGACGTTATAAATGGAAGCGACCAAGATGTTTTGTCTTCAAAAGTTGTTTTGTGACACGTGCTTATCTCTAGACTATTGCTAATCGTTTAATTGAATGGTTTTGTTTTCAGGAGCAAAGACTGATGCAAGGTATATCGTCGATGGCCACAGAGAGAAAACTCTACATTTGCTTTGGCAAATTATTTTCCATTTTCAGGTTTGTGTTTTTAAAGTTTGGTGTTAAATTCTTGTTAACTCTTGTTAATGTATTATCAAGGTGTATAATACAGTTCACAGCATAGAGATTACAATACTGCTAACGGAAAGTCTAACATCGTGAGTTACGTATTGAGCACGACGAGCGTTATCTACGATAATGTGCGGTGGATATGTTACAAAAGTATCGCGATTCTCTCAATTGTTTATCGAGTAAAAGTGCGACTGAGGCCTATGATTGCATCGAGATTTTTCGTTCAATGTAGATTCTCTCAATGTAAAGGCAGCCTTCACCTTGTTGATTGTTAGTAAGACTCTCCACTGTCCAGCTTGTAAATACTCTCAATTCTGGTAGCAGTTTTTCAGATGTTTACCCCAACTCTTCAACAGTATAATTTCTTTACTAAGAATAAACAATCACATTTCAGGGCGTTACTCAGGAATATCCTGTTGCGTATTGTTAATCAAAGTTAGACCTCATTCACACTGAAGCAGTTAAACCAGATTTATCTAGCCCAGGTTAAATTTCGACCAATCAAATGCATTCGATTTGTTGGATCGACCAATTCGAACGCAGCATTCCATAACCTGGTTTATTTTAAGCTGGTTTAACTTGCCAGTGTGAATGGGGTATTAGAAAACAATATGGGGAATATTGCACGGACGTAATCTAGGAACCAAATGAATTACAGAATTTGATATTTGGTTTCTTCGATACAATTTTTTAAGTAATCCTCTTCAAGGTTGAAGTGCTTTTGGACGAAGAGAAATTGCAGGACGAAATAAAACATTTGGAAAAAAACAGGCAGCTGAAAAGAGATTATGATGAGCTGCATCAGAGTCAGAAGACTGTAGGAAACAAGCGTGAATCACTGGACAATGAAATCTATTCAAAGTCACCGAAGCTGGGCTTACTGTTGAAATGGTGTTGTTTGGTTGGATGTCTTCATGGAGTCAAGGTAAGTAAAACATTGAATACCTTGCAAAGTTTTTGATATGTTGAAGAGAAAATTCGAGAAATTCAATTGACGGGAAAGGCATTTGAACCTCTCAATGTAATTTCTATATCTTGACATGAATAATCCGAAAATTTAAGCAGTAGACAACTCAAATTCTCGTATATTTGTAGGTGTAATTCAAATGTTTATAGATCTGTTTCTGAACAAGGTACATAACACACCCGAGGCGGATAGATGTTTTAATCTATCCTTCTTCTTTTGACTTACACTCACGTCTTCTCTTAAAGTGAATAACCAGAGTTATAAGTAGCCCATTGTGTTTGATAATCCAGCGTGTGGTCAAAGAAAGCAAAGCCAAAGAAAACAATGGCGTGTTTAGGTTTTCCTTTGTCCTATATATAGAGCCTGCCATATAGCTCAGGTCATTCACTTTAACAACCAGTTTTCGCATGCAACACGAATGAGTCAGCCTCCCAGGTTTCGGTGTATCTTATGCAGCTTGGTTTATTAACCGGTCGTAGAAATCAAAACCAAAGTCAAAGAAAGCAAAACCAAAGAAAAGAGTGGCGTGTTTAGGTTCTCTTTAGCTATTTATAGAGCGTGCCATATAGCTCAATAGACGATTACGGAAAAGATGGCGTCAGGGGGCATTTGACCAAGATGCATTGCGTTTGATGATCGAATTTCTATAGAATCACTTTGGATTCCATTATAGAACGCAATGCATCTTGGTCAAATGCCGCCGACGCCATCTTTTCCGTAATCGTCTATTCATTCACTGTAACAACCAATTTTTCGCATACAGCACGAATGAGTCAGCCTCCCTGGTTTCAGTGTATCTTATGCAGCTTGGGTTTATTGCTACAAAATATGTACTTGATGGTACAATTGACATCTGTGAGATAGCGGATGTCAACTGCAGGGCATGAAAACCCACCCGACCATGTGACCGGGCGGTCGCAGGCAATGTTCAATTCATAACGTCCTACAGGAAATTTTTCAAAATGTATCTTTTTTCATGTATATATTTGCAGGAACTTTAAGCATGATTTTTGTCTGGTCGCATGAAGGAAAATTGTTTGCTTGCAGGTTGACAATTTCACAGTGTCCTTCTCAGATGGCCGTGCTTTGTGCTATCTGTTGCATCATTATCNAAATTTTTCGCATACAGCACGAATGAGTCAGCCTCCCAGGTTTCAGTGTATCTTATGCAGCTTGGTTTATTAATCGGTGGCAGAATTCGTTTAGTTTGCAATCTCTAATCGCTTTGTGAACGGAAAGCAATAGATGCTATTGTTACAAAATATGTACTTGATGGTACAATTGACATCTGTGAGATAGCGGATGTCAACTGTAGTCTTGAAATTCACTTCGTGACGATTTTTGTTTGCTTGCAGGTTGACAATTTCACAGTGTCCTTCTCAGATGGCCGTGCGTTGTGCTATCTGTTGCATCATTATCATCCAGCCTTAATGCCGAAGCAGATGGTTCTTGATGAAACGTCAGTCACTTGTGGCTTGTCCCAAGACCAGAGTGATGATGATGATGAAGATGAAGATGAAATTGACCAAAGCCGTATCTATAAAAACTGGACGCAGTCATGCAAAAAAAATAGTAAGTAGCAAATATATCAGTTGTTTGTACATGTGGCTAGATGCATAATATTCATGTTAAAGTAAATGAACGGCAATACAGTAAAAACCCGCATATAAGAACCTTCCTCGAATAAAAACCTACAGCCTGAAATCTTCAATATTTACTCTTTTATGTAAGAACCCTTTCACCCTGATTTTTGCATAGGTTCTTATTTGGAAGATCAAATGCATTGATTTTGTTCTCAATTGTCACGATCCGAAACATTAATTTGATTATCGAGTAAAACAAAAAACCATATTGCTCCTTGATCATCTATAAGGCCTAAACAAGTCTAATTCCACCACATTGCTAATGTTCAGTCCTCTATCACAGAATTTTGATTGTAAGAAGAGTCATTTAAAGACTGCACATAAAGAAACATGGTTGTAAAAAACTTTGTTGAGAAAATCTAAGAACCCAATCTAAGAACCTACAGCTTGATTTCGTGAATGTTATCCTTTACATAAGAACCAAAACAGCTTGGTTTGAAAAAGGTAGGTTCTTATATGCGGGTTTTTACTGTATAGCGACCACAAACATAAACAAAACGAGGCCATATGCCACTTATGGTCCTAATGTTCCATCATCGATAAAGAACAATTCCTCCCATTATCATCCAAATAGGCAAGTGACATATTCAACTTTAAATAAAATATATGGCCCAGAGCTTTAATAAACTTTTCGGACTTACATTTTATCAGTATTGAAGGGTTTGGAAATGCCCAATTATTGCTTATTTCTTCAAAGCGAAAGCAATGTGACGTGAAAATATAACACAGGCGAGACTTTGGCAAGTCCATCAAGGATTAATTCCGAGACGTCTAAGCTCGAGCAATGTTTATGTTACAGGGGCTGTGCAAGCTAAACGTCCGAAAAACTACGACTTTCGCCGCCTAATGCAGACAAATAGCAGCAGATAAATTGCAAATGAAGATATTTTCTATAGGTTTGAACTCCGTAGAATTAGCGAATGCAATCATATTTTTCATACCATCAACGATTATGGAGATACAGCTGGATTCCGAGCCAAGATTGTTAGATGTGTTTAGCCTAAACACGACTGCAATTCTATGACATGCGCCCTTTGTTTACTCAAATCTTGTACAGCTCCTTTAACATTAATGTTGTGTATCAAATAGCGAGTACTTGGCAGGCAAACAAAGTTGACCGGTTGAAATGATCATATTACCTGTGATACGAAACAGCTCTACGTCTGATGAAGTTTGAGAAGCTGATGTAGATTGTCACGGGTTCGTCAGAAAGGTCGATCAGCGGTGATAAATTTGTTCAAGCACTTTTTAACCGTGTGATGTACCACATAAAATTTTTAATTATTTTGTAATGAGTCTATATTTTTCAATAACTTTCAATTGTAATATGATCATGTTACTAATCTGCAAGCTTGATCTTGATTACAGACATTGATGGGAACAGACAATTTGAGAAATTACTTTCAAACGAGAAGCGAAATTTCAATATATTTTGCGAAAAGGTAAGTTTGTTGATTTAGTATATGTCTTTAGTTTTAATGTGTCCTTTTAACAGAATTTACTAAATATTTTCGAATGAAATGTTTCATTTTAGACTTGGAAAATAGGATTAGCGAAAAAATTGGAAACCGTATTATAAATATTATGCGTTCTATTTTTCATCACTGCTGCACTGATGAAGGATTATGTCTGATATATTTAGCTGTAAAGATTTTTATAGTAATTTCTTACGTTTGCAATTTTTTGCAGGTGAAAGAAATTGGTGCCAGTCCAACAATGATTCAGGCATCAGATATGTCAAATACAATTCCTGATGAAAAGGTAAGCTGCACATATTTAATATTTATTATTGAGTATTTTCAGTATTCCAGTGATATTATGGATAGTATTCTTGAATGTAATTGTAGCTTTAGTTACTTGACGTTCGTTGTAAATAGACAGGAAAGAAACATACCACCATTAGAGCAAAACTTTCAAAAAGAGTATGTCCTTGTACGACTTACGTTGAGTTCTCATACCCATTGTGCGAACTACAAGGACAAAAGTAGCATCGTTTTCCAAGCAGTACATGACTTTAATTCTTGTTCTGCGTCCCGAACTGATGACATGTGAATATACCGGGTGTCCCAAAAAAAGTATAATAAAGATGCTAAAATATCCTACAGTTAGACCGCGCAGAAATATCGTTCATTTTAGAAGATCTAGGGGTGTACCGGATCAGGATTTTCAGAATCCGGCCGGAACCGGATTTACCGGACTTTTCCATGGAGTCCGGCCGGATTATCCAGCCGGATAATCCGGCTTGATTTTGCCGGATAATCCGGCCATTACCGGATTTTCCTATACCAAAAGTTTTCGAGATTCGTCCAAAAAAGCTTAAGGCGACAACAACGAAACGTAAAAATGTTCATGAAGACATCTAACAGACTTACAGTCTTGTAATCTAGCGATGCTTAGCACTTATATTTCAAATCCGTTTTTAAAGTTTTTGTTACATCGTAAAATAGAATGAAATGAATATTTTCTTCTTGAAAAATTGTACGAGATTTATCAATGCAAAATTATTTGAATGAGTATCTGAGGGGTATTTCTTCAAGCTTGAGGGAATTCCTTATGAGTGCAGGTTTTCATATGTATAACAAACTCATTTATAACAAACTAGTACTATGATGGCTGAAAATTTAAGAACCTCTTGTACAATGCTTGCAAATAGACAATAAAGAGACTATTTTGAGATTCGTGCTTGATTACGTTTCATGATTTGTTCTGCTATTTGACTTAGAATTCTTGTTGTTTGTTTTATTCGAACTTAAATTGCAGGTTTTGCCATCCACTGCAAGTTGTCTCAGTTCTAAATTAATTTCTTGAAAATCCGGTAGCTGGCCGGACTTCAAACAAAAATCTGGCCGGAACCGGATTTTTGAAAAATCGGTGATCCGGCGCCGGATTATCCGGCCTACCGGATATCCGGTACATCCCTATCACTTCATGGAATGTTATTGAAAATACTCCTAATTCCTGTCAACTCCTCCTTCTTTCTCAGGTTGTCATTGTTTACTTATCCTTCCTGTGTTCTCGTCTACTCGATTTGCGTGAAGAAATTCGTGCAGCAAGATGTATCCAAACTGCTTGGAGGCAGCATCACTTGAAAGAGGAAAAACGCAAGCACACGGTATGTATCTTCAAACAATTTACAACAAAAGGCTGCACTGTATATTGTCAACGAAAAAGTGGCATTTTATTTCAGAGCAATCGACGGCTCTAGTGGCTTATTTTACAGCTGTAAGAATATGAACTGAAATAAAAACAACTTGCCAGTCATTAGCTGTTTCTTATCCTAAATCTAAGCTTTTGCAAATAAATCTAGTCCGAAAAATCGACCATTCGTTACCTCTTCTATTTCGAATTAAACACCGCTGCTTTTTTTCTGGGACATCCAATCATGATTTGGGTGATTAAATCTTATTGACAATAATACAGAATATCATTGTCTAACTGTTATCCGTTGCAGAAAGTGTTGATTATAAATTTTTTAATTATGAAGATAACTGCCGAGTGTTTCTTCTTAAATTCGTCGCCTAATGCTCACTTATTCTCTATTTATTAGAGTCGAACTGCTGCTGCATCAACAATTCAGGTAAGCTAAAAATTGATGCATTTGCGTCTTTTAAAGGGTAGCGTTAGGTGTCATTGCATAACTCAACATAAGTTAACAAGTCTGCTATGATGCGTTTGACCTGTAGAGTAGCAGCTAATAATGATCATGTTAATAGTGTTTGTTTATTTGTTAACTTATTTTACATCGATTATTTACATCTAGCTTACTATATACAAATGTACAAAGTAAACTAATCTAAATCGATAAAACTAAAGACAGCAAAGATTTGAAACTGCTGCATTTTAGGCAATAGATCTTTCAGCTATTCTACAAAAGAGTCTGGATCGAACGATATTTTTACATACCGGCTGAGTCAATAAAAACAATCCCCGTTTGCAAGACTTTAGAATGCAATCTTGCCCAAGGTTCTTAATTTTTCGATTTCACTTTAACTTTCGATTCGTACATGATCACAAGATTAATTTTTAGCAAATTATTTTTAGCAATTATAAAATTGTATAAAATTATGCGAATGACTTTGAAATCATAGCTTGAAATCCCATATTTTGAGCCAAATGCTTTAGAAGACATCGTAAATCTTGCCCAGGATTCTTAATTTTACGATTTCACTTTTGATTCGAACATGATCACAAGATTAATTTCCAGCATAATCAACCAAAGGGACAAGAAGTCGAAGGGACAAAAAGATAGATTTGATTACAATTCTGTACAATTTTGTAGTATGCTTCAAAACCAGGTACCTAATAAAATCTCAGAATTTTGCTGATGGGAAGCTGTTGATAGGATAATTTATTTTCCAAAATTCAATTTGATCTTTGTCAACAAAGCACAACAAAAGAACGAAGTATCATTTAAACATGAGTTTCTTTTAAAGTTTGTTTATGCTTTATAGGCAGCCGTACGTGGATTCTTGCTACGAAAGCGACAAATAAAAGAGAAAATTGCAGCAGCAAAGATTCAAGCAATATGGAGAGGTTATGCCGGGAGGAAGAAGATATTGAACGAGAGAAATGCCAAAGTGGCTAAGAAACAAGAAAATGCTGCAAGGAGGATTCAGGTAATAAATAGTGATTTGGGAAAGGGGACCGCCGGAGAGTTTAGAAAATGTCTGATTCGGATATTAGGCTAAAGGAAAGGAAAGGAAAGGAAAGAAAGTACCATCCTCAAATTAGCATTCCTATGAAGAGAAACGTATCGTGCTTTAGTGGCGAGTCATCAAGAATTTCCTGAGTAACATAGAATTATTATATTGTATGTATTTATGCTTGCCATTTTCTCATTTTTCGAGGGTCTAAAAATGACATAAAGTACATTTTACAACCGTAGTCTTCCCATTGCATTGTTGCCAGCACAATTGTGCTTTATTCCAGATAAACATTACACTGTACACAAAGATTTAAGAAAGCATCGATTCTGTTGCAGGAAATTGCTCGAGAGTTTATAAATCATAAGAAACAAGAGAGGCAGCAGAAGGCCGCTACTTTGCTGCAAACTGCAGTACGACGGTATTTGAGAAATAAGGAAGAAATCTTGCAAGAGTCAGCCGCACAGAAGATTCAACGTCACTACAGGGCATGGAAGGTGGCTGCCTTTGCAAGGTAAATAAAACGGTTTTTTTATTCAGTTCTATTCCATAAAATTGGAGCCATCTTTCTAATTATGACTGATGTAGTAGGTAAAGTGGGGGGCAAAATGGTTCACTTGATATTTTTGCTTCTAAAATTGAGGCAAAGCGTCCTTGGTTGCAAAATTCCAGATTTTTCTATGAATATATTTTTCTGCTTTTATGATAGAAACTGATTTTCTTCAACAAAACCACAATAACAGTGACATCCGTGAATTTGTCAATGACCCATTTATGCCCCAACTTACCCAAAGCAAAACATGAGTTGTAACAGTTCGTGGAGATTCTGAAGTCCTCACATCATCCTCATCTATTACAAAGCATTATCTGGTCTAGCACCCCAATGTCTTTCTAGTCTGTTTAGGAAGAAGTCTGCATGTAACATAAGCATGAATTTTCGCAATGCAACTACCGGTTTCCTTGCTCCAAGGATGACAACATGCAGTGGGCAGAAAGCTATGTCTTCAAGCGGTTACCACTATTTTGAGAAACCCTTGATAATTCTTACCATTTTCATATTGGGTCATTGTTCTCCTTACTTTTCTTAGCTCATGCTCTCTTTCAGAAATTGTCGAGAGCTGGCTGAATTTATATGGCAGGTTCAAGAACAGTAAAATACTGACTATAAACCGTCCTATAGCAATGTAAACCTGCCGTAACTGTATCATGACACTTTGTACCTTTATGTTTCAGGGCGTCATACAAAGAGAAGAGAAATGCAGCGATAAAGATACAAGAAGCATACCGCGACTATCGAAGCAGACGTAACGAGATGTATGCAAAGGCAGCTATACGTATTCAGGCTGCTTGGAGGATGTACTACGTGCAGCAGAAATTCTCAAAAAAGAGGTCTGCAGCTATCACCATACAGAAGAATCTGAGAGCCTATTATTGCAAGCTGAAATTCATATCTTTGCGGGATGCAGCATGTAAATTGCAAGCTTATGCTAGAGCATACATCCTTGGATCAAGAGCAAAGAAAGAGTTTCTCAGAAAGAAGAAAGCTGCGATCACCTTGCAAAACTTTTATAGAGGCTTTGTTTCAAGAAAGATTGCTGCACGACGAGATGCCGTAGTCAAATTACAGTCTTACGTACGAATGGTAAAGCAAAGGCGACAGTATGATAAGCTAAGGCTTACGGCTATACTCTTGCAGTCGTATGTCAGAAGAAATGTTGCCAGGAGAAAGTTTTCGACAAAAAGAAATGCTGTTGTGGTGATTCAGCAAAGATTCAATGCCATTAAGCAAGGACGCAAAGCAAGGGATGAGTATGCACTGCTGCGACATGCATGTGTTGCAATTCAGGCTGCCTTCAGAGGTTATCAAGCCCGTCAACGGTATACTAAACTACGGCAGAATGTCATCGGAATCCAAGCTTTGGTAAGACGAAAGCAATGTCAAGATCACTTCAAAGAGCTCAAGAAAAGTACGGTCCTACTGCAGCGTGAATACAAAGCATTTGCAGCAGGAAAAGAGGCGAGAAAGGAATTTTTGGCTCAGAAGGCCGCCTGCATTGCGATCCAATCGTTCTATCGTGGAAGAAAAGCTCGCAAGCAATTTAAGGCTTCGAGGAATGCTGTGATTGCTATTCAGGCTGTGTGGCGAGGGAAGAAAGCTAGATGGGAATTCATAGCACAAATAAATGCTGCCATTGAAATTCAAGCAATGTTCAGAGCATGGCGGCAAATGATCACTGAGCGAAAGAAGTTCTTAGTGCTGAAGAAAAGCAGTGTAGTGATACAAGCTGCATTTAGGGGGTCGAAGCAAAGAGCAAGATTTGTGCAGTTGAGGCAGGCAGCAATCAAAATGCAAGCACTGCATCGAGGTAAAACCGCAAAAAAGATGTACGAGAGAATGCAAAATGCGGCGGTGATCATACAGCAGAGGCATCGAGCCAGCATCACTGCCAAGAATCAGAAGAAGAAGTATGACCAACTGAGAGCATCTTGCATTCGAATACAATCTTGGTATCGAAGCAAGAATCAAGAGAAGACATTCAACGCTCTTAAGAAAGCTGCGATCTTTTGCCAGAGTCACTTCAAGGGTGTCAGAGATATGCAGAAATATGCAAAGGCAAAAGCCGCAGCCTTGGTCATACAGAGGAGATATCGAGCAATGAAACTGGCACAAGCTGCCCAAGTGCATTTTCTGATTACGAAAGCAGCAGTTATCAGCATTCAGTCAGCCTACAGAGGGTACATTGTCAGGAGAGGGCTTGTGAAAGGCCACAAGGCTGCAAGTAAGATTCAAGCATTGTTTAGAATGTACTTGGCAAGGAAACAATTTGAAAGGCAGAAGAGTGGTGCTGTCTCAATCCAAAGGAGATTCCGTGCCACAAGGCAAGCCAACGCCGAGGCAGTGAAGTACAGGAAAATGAAGGAAGCAACTGTTGTGCTACAATCAGCTTTCAGAGGATATCTCGAACGAAGAGAAATTCGTAGAATGAACCAAGCAGCTACTAAAATTCAAGCTTTGGTTAGAATGTATCTGGCAAGGAGAGAATTTGGCATACAGAAGATGGGTGCTATCTCACTCCAAAGGAGATTCCGTGCTGCTAGAAAAGCCCGCGTACAGGCAATGAGGTATAGGGACATGAAGAAAGCATCAGTTGTACTGCAGTCAGCTTTCAGAGGATACCGTGAACGAAAAGAAGCTCTTAGAATAACGCAAGCAGCTACCAAGATTCAAGCATTGTTTAGAATGTACCTGGCAAGGCGAGAATTTGGAAGGCGGAAGAGTACGGTCATCACGCTCCAAAGAAGGTACCGTGCGACTGGAAAAGCCCGCGTCCAAGCTTTGAGATATAAAGAAACGAAGAAAGCAACCATTTTGCTACAATCAGCTTTCAGAGGATATCTTGAACGAAGAGAAATTCGTAGAATGAACCAAGCAGCTACTAAAATTCAAGCATTATTTAGAATGTACCTGGCAAGGCGAGAATTTGGAAGGCAGAAGAGCAGGGTGATCACGCTTCAAAGAAGATGCCGTGCTACAAGAAAAGCTCACGTCCAGGCAGAGAAGTATAGGGAAATGAAGGAAGCAACGATTTTGCTACAAGCAGCTTTCAGAGGATACCTTGAACGAAGAGAACTTCGTAGAATGAACCAAGCAGCTACTAAAATTCAAGCATTGTTTGGAATGCACTTGGCAAGGCGAGAATTTGGAAGGCAGAAGAGTAGTATTATAGCTCTCCAGAGAAGATTCCTTGCTACAAGAAAAGCTCACGTCCAGGCAGAGAAGTATAGGAGAATGAAGAAAGCAACGATTGTGCTACAGTCAGCTTTCAGAGGATATCTTGAACGGAAAGAAGTCCATAGAATGACACAAGCTGCTACCAAGATTCAAGCCAAATACCGAGCCTTCGCAGCGAGGAGAAGATATACGAGAATGCGCAACGCAGTCATTGTTATTGTGAGAAATTTCCGCAAGCTGTCTGCCAAGCGAAACAAATCGGCTACGAAGATTCAAGCTTGGACGAAAATGGTGCTCTGTCGGCGAAAGTTTATCAGGCAAAAGAAAGCTGCCATTGTTATTCAAATGCACTACAGGGCGTATACTGCAGGTCTGGTGCAGTCTGTATGTTATCACGTAATGCGCGGTGCTGTCATCACTCTGCAAGCATGTGCCAAAGGATTCCTGGCTCAGAGAAACTACCAGAGAAAGCGAAAGGCGGTTATTCTATTGCAAGCAACAGCGAGAGGGTATCTTTGCCGCAAGAAGCACAAGGCTTTGAAGAGAGCAGTTATTGGCATGCAAGAGCGCGTCCGTGCTAACGCTGTCGGTAGGGTTACACGGCTAGAGTTTATTCATAAAAGATCAGCTGTTATAACGATACAACGAGCACTGAGAAGGCGAAATAAGTTGAAAGAAGCTGCCATTACCATACAGACATTCTACAGGGCTGCAAGAGACCGTAGAATGTTCATCAAAATGCGAAATAGCAGTTTGAAAATAAAGAGAGCTTTCCGAAGATACCAAACAAGAAAGGAAGCAGCGACAACCTTACAATCATATTGGCGCATGCATCATGCGAGAAGGTCATACAAACAGAAGAAAGCCGCCATTACCATACAGACATTTTACAGGGCTGTGATAGATCGTAGAATGTTCATCAAAATGCGTAATAGCTGTTTGAAAATACAGAGAGCTTTCCGAAGATACCAAACAAGAAAGGAAGCAGCGACAATCCTACAATCATACTGGCGCATGCATCTTGCAAGAAGGTCATACAAACAGAAGAGATATGCCTGTGTGAAGATACAGGCGGCCGTTCGCTGCTACCAAGCCCAGCAAGAATACCTCCTGAAGCAAGGTGCTGCTCTGGCTATTCAAAGGCGATACAGAGCGTACTTGATTGGGTCCCTTGAAAGATTGAGGTATTTACAAGCTAGAGACTCGTGTGTTTTGATTCAAGCATTCATAAGAATGCAGCTACAGAGAAGAAGGTATCTAAGAGTCAGAAAGAGCGCTGTCACACTACAATGCCATATCAGAGCTCTGCTCAAAATGAGAAATCAAAGACGAGAATTTCTAGCAAAGAAGAAGGCTGCCATCAAGATTCAAGCTGTCTATCGCGGATACAAAGCCCGGCAACTTGCTAGACTTCTCAAGCAACGAAGGCATTTGGAGGAATATATGAGGCTTGTCAGAGAACGACAACTGTTTTTAAAGAGGCAAGCTGCAGCGGTAATAATACAGAAACATTTCAAAGGACTTGCCATCCGCAAAGATTTCCTGCAAGGGAAAGCAGCTACGCTGACAATCCAGCGCCATCTGAGAGGCTACTTGAATATGAAGAAAGATCGAGCACATTTCCTGGACGTGAAAGCGAAGACTATCGTTATTCAGTCAGTATATCGTATGCATCAAGCAAGGAAGTTGATGCAGGCATTAAAACATGACAAGGAACAAAAGAGAAGAGCAGCCGTTGTTTTGCAAGCAAGTTTCAAAGCACTTGTGATCCGTAAAGACTTCAGGAGGAAAAGAGCGGCTGCATGTAGCATCCAAAGGTTTTACAGAGGTTATCTACAGAGCAGAAGATTGCAAACAGAATTCCTGCAAATAAAAGAAAGTGTAGTTATTATACAATCAGCGTATCGAGTATTTGCAGCCAAGAAGGTACTTTCAGCATTAAGAGAAGAAAGAAACAGACAGCAACAAGCATCCTTGATGATACAAAAGCATTACAGAGGTTTTGTTTCAAGGAGGAACTTTAGTGCCTTGAGGAATGCTGCCGTATTATTGCAACGTGTTTTCAGAGGCAAGCTGCTCGCAAGAAAAGTTAGAGACGAATATGTTTATAAAAGAAACTGTGTTTTAAAGATACAAACAATTTACCGTGTCCATCTTGCCAGAAAATTGGCACAAATGCTTAGGGATGAAAGAGCAAATCGCGAGGCAGCCGCAGCCAAAATTCAAAAATTTTTTAGAGGATATCAAGCTATGAAATCATGTAGAGCTGAGTTTGAAGCCCAGAAAGATGCCGTTATCAAAATACAGCGCTGCTTCAGACAATATTGGACCAAAAAGATGGAGTCAAAGATCAATGCAGCTGTTATCATACAAAGGGTTTATCGCTCACACCGGGAAAGAATCATTGCTATCAATACGGCCGCGGCCACCAAGATTCAGGCAGTATACAAGGGATACAGGGAAAGATGCCGATACCGGAAGGTCAAAGCTGCTGCGAGATTGATTCAAGCCAGATACAGAGTTGTGCTATGGCGCAAGAGACACGAAAGGCAACACCAAGCAGCTGTCGTGATTCAAAGATGGTACAAAGCATGCTGTCTGGTGAACGTTCAAAGAAAGAGTTACGAACGTGTGAAGAGTGCTGCTATTGTTATCCAGGTAAGTTGAAAGTTCTTTGAAATCTTTTAAAGTACTATTTTTTAGAAATTGTTTAGGTTTCTTATGAATTTGCACTGTATATACAATACGAAGTGCCAGAGATGAAAAAGATATTACCTATCATGGAACCTAAGCGTACGGTTATAGAAATTATGTGAACGAATATTTTCAAAATCTATGGAACAATAGTCACTTGAATGAATTTTGCTCTGAGTTAGTTCTTAGAATCCCGGCCAAATGTGGAGGAAAAGATAATTTGCAACCCCAATGTTCAATGTACTTTCCATTATTAACTATGGCCCTAAACTTCAAGGATCATTTGCTTTATGGATTGGGTTGGGGAGTTGGTTTCTGGTATGTTTCAGTCTTTACGTGCCTTTTTCCATGACTATTGGCTCCTGTTAAAATTTTCTGTGGAAAATTTTTGCAAAAATTGTTTTTGGGAAATATAGCTAGGTAAAACTTGTCTGGGAATCAGGTTCCCTGGTTTCAACACTCTCTCCACTTCAGCAAGATGCAGTTAAGTAATCTTTAAACTTTTTCTATATCATATATTGTTCATTGAAGATCAATTTGTGAAATAGCTAACCACGGTTTAAATTGTCATAAAGACTATGTCCCTGTACGACTTACGTTGAGTTCATATACCCATCGTGCGAACTACAAGGACAAGAGTAACATCGTTTTCCAAGCAGTACAAGACTTTAATTCTTGTTCTGCGTTCCAAACTGATGACATGTGAACATAGTCTTCTCGAATTTTGTAGCTATAATTACCTTGCTCTCCCAAAATGACGTATCAGCGTTTAAAATCTGCAAAGTTTGGTTTTGCTATTTATCTTTATCTTTAATTTTGTTCTTTTTAGGTGCATCAAAGGCCAAATTATTTTTAGCAATTATAAAATTGCGTAAAATTATGCGAATGACTTTGTAATCATAGCTTGAAATCCCATATTTTGAGCCATAGGCTTTAGAAGACATAGTAAATCTTGCCCAGGATTCTTAATTTTACGATTTCACATTGACTTTCGATTCGAACATGATCACAAGATTAATTTCTAGCACAATCAACCATGTTTAAGAAGTCGAAGGGAAAAAAAGAAAGATCTGCTTAAAATTCTGTACAATTTTGTAGTATGATTCAAAGCCAGGCACCTAATAAAGCCTCAGAATTTGGCTGATTTAAAGCCGTTGATAATATAATCTATGATTTTATCTTTCATGCAATACCTCAAAAAGGAAAATTAAAAATAATTGAAATTTCGAATTTTGGTAATTTTGATAAACTCTGATACATCAGTTTTGGCCACTTAGTACTCTATAAAGCCTAATTTTGTGTTCTTGCAGTGTAATGTTATGAATCTCTTGTTCCTTGCAGAGTTATTGGAGAGGGTATCAAGTGCGAAAGAACACAGCTGATCGCAGTATTATTACAGCACGTGAGAGAATCAAGAGTGCCAATTCCGAGGCCACAGAACCTAGAAAGTTGTGCAACAGAACCAAGTCTGCATTGAGTTATTTATTGAACTGTAGAAATGTCAGCACCATTTACGAGGCTCTGAAGAATCTAGGTAAGTTTAAAGCATGACTTTCTTATTCGTTTGCCGACGAATACCTTGTAGGAGTGTATAAAAATCACATGGAAAGCTCACATCTCTCCTTCCAAACAATCATCTTCTCCATTATTTTAATAAACTCCATGCTGATAAGAACTAATCCACTTCTTACAAGTCGTTGCCAAGAGTTTTCTTATTGTCTTGTCTTGTTCAGTCTTCAGAAAATTTGATCGATGTTTTTCGGTCAATCTTAGGCAGTTTTCAGACTAAGAATTTTCAAGAAATCGCTTATAACGTGGGAAGTAGGGAGCCGAAAAATCTGAGAAAAAATGCGGAGTATTGTTTGGCTAAAAACCAAATCATCAATTTTCTAAATAGGTCTAAAGTACAATTTATGATGGCCTGTCAAAAGCGGATACTTTTTTGGCGCACCAGGTACAATTTTCCAGAAGTGCCATTCTTTTACCACCCGGTAGCTAATTTTAATTAGAACCACATTAGTTTTTGCATTAATATTCCTTCTTTATACCAGTTGAATATTTCTTTACCTTCCCTCTTGCCTTTATTTTGTAGAAGTGTCAACAAGACTGTCACATGAATGCTGCGAGAGACTTGTGGAAGATAATGCATTGCAAGTCATTTTTCAAATTGTGAAGAACTGTAATAGGAGCTTACCATCAATTAATCAAATCTTCATGGCTCTTTGCGTTCTTATAAATCTTGCTAAGGTGAGAGTTCTTTATTTTTAGTGAAATTTACTGAAGATAAATTTTTGAANAGGGAGCCGAAAAATCTGAGAAAAAATGCGGAGTATTGTTTGGCTAAAAACCAAATCATCAATTTTCTAAATAGGTCTAAAGTACAATTTATGATGGCCTGTCAAAAGCGGATACTTTTTTGGCGCACCAGGTACAATTTTCCAAAAGTGCCATTCTTTTACCACCCGGTAGCTAATTTTAATTAGAACCACATTAGTTTTTGCATTAATATTCCTTCTTTATACCAGTTAAATATTTCTTTACCTTCCCTCTTGCCTTTATTTTGTAGAAGTCTCAACAAGACTGTCACATGAATGCTGCGAGAGACTTGTGGAAGATAATGCATTGCAAGTCATTTTTCAAATTGTGAAGAACTGTAATAGGAGCTTACCATCAATTAATCAAATCTTCATGGCTCTTTGCGTTCTTATAAATCTTGCTAAGGTGAGAGTTGTTTATTTTTAGTGAAATTTACTGAAGATAAATTTTTGAACGATTCATTTGTTCCGAAAGTTTACCCTCTCTATAATTTAGTTTTAAGAGCATATTTCAAACTAGTAGACGAACAAATCATCTGGACGGACATGTCCTCTGGTGTGAAAACGGGACAGACAAAATTTTCGAAGTACAAGTCATCTGACTTTGTCCGTCTATTTGTTCGTCTACCCAGACGATTTGTGGAAGAAATTGTTTTGTCTCCGCGGTCGTCAAAAGTATGTTCGTCTATCCAGACGATTTTTGGAAGAAATTTTTTTGTCTCCGCGGTCGTCAAAAGTATGTTCGTCTATCCAGACGATTTGTGGAAGAACATTTTTGTGTCTACGCGGTCGTCAAAAGTATGACTTGAATTCAGACCAGACGAGCAAATCAGACGACTTTTTGCAGACGATCAGATCGGAGGATTTGTCCTTTCAGACGATTTGCTGGTCTTCTTGCCTGAAAATGGACGATCTCCATGGACGTCCAAGAACAGCGACTTCAGATCCGAGATATTTGTACATCGGTCATGTGACTAATTTGGTTTTTCCCTTTCCAGTGCTCCACGACTTACATGGCCATCGTAGAAGAGAAAGACTCTTTGCAGCTACTCATCGACTTGATGGGAAACTTTAGAGAGAAGAAAAAAGTATTCCCTAAAAGCTGCACCCTGTTGGTTATATTATGTGGAGATTCAAACATTTCTCAGGTATATTTATCAATCACTTTGTGGATACATGAAAGGGTTTTGCGCAAGGTTAAAGACCCTTTCCTGACCACCATCCTTTACGGCCTTCGATTGCCGGTCCCCACAGCTTCTAGTCGTTCGTATTATATTCTGACATACAGAAAATAGCACAGTTGTAATCCGTCTTAATCTTCGAATGAAATCGCGTAAATGGTCAACAAATTATATCAATAGTCTCTTTAGTTCATAAACAATGTATTTAAGCATGTATTTTCGTACTGCATAATCGGAGTTTTGGGAATTAGAGGAAAGAAATTTAGGTTACAATGGCATAGAGAACGATCAAGGAGTGGAGAGGAAATTATCTCATTTGCTGTAAAGAAAGCATCAGAGATCGAATATATTTTAATNGCCATTCTTTTACCACCCGGTAGCTAATTTTAATTAGAACCACATTAGTTTTTGCATTAATATTCCTTCTTTATACCAGTTGAATATTTCTTTACCTTCCCTCTTGCCTTTATTTTGTAGAAGTGTCAACAAGACTGTCACATGAATGCTGCGAGAGACTTGTGGAAGATAATGCATTGCAAGTCATTTTTCAAATTGTGAAGAACTGTAATAGGAGCTTACCATCAATTAATCAAATCTTCATGGCTCTTTGCGTTCTTATAAATCTTGCTAAGGTGAGAGTTCTTTATTTTTAGTGAAATTTACTGAAGATAAATTTTTGAAGGATTCATTTGTTCCGAAAGTATACCCTCTCTATAATTTAGTTTTAAGAGCATATTTCACACTAGTAGACGAGCAAATCATCTGGACGGACATGTCCTCTGGTGTGAAAATGGGACAGACAACATTTTCGAAGTACAAGTCATCTGACTTTGTCCGTCTATTTGTTCATCTATCCAGACGATTTGTGGAAGAAAATTTTTTGTCTCCGCGGTCGTCGAAAGTATGTTCGTCTATCCAGACGATTTGTAGAAGAAAAAGTTTTATCTATGCGGTCGTCGAAAGTATGTTCGTCTATCCAGACGATTTTTGGAAGAACATTTTTGTGTCTACACGGTCGTCGAAAGTATGACTTGAATTCAGACCAGACGAGCAAATCAGACGACTTTTTGCAGACGATCAGATCGGAGGATTTGTCCTTTCAGGCGATTTGCTGGTCTTCTTGCCTGAAAATGGATGATCTCCATGGACGTCCAAGAACAGCGACTTCAGATCCGAGATATTTGTAAAGGTACATCGGTCATGTGACTAATTTGGTTTTTCCCTTTCCAGTGCTCCACGACTTACATGGCCATCGTAGATGAGAAAGACTCTTTGCAGCTACTCATCGACTTGATGGGCAACTTTAGAGAGAAGAAAAAAGTATTCCCTAAAAGCTGCACCCTGTTGGTTATATTATGTGGAGATTCAAACGTTTCTCAGGTATATTTCTCAATCACTTTGTGGATACATTAAAGGGTTTTGCGCAAGGTTAAAAGCTTGCATTTGCAAAGAGCACAAAAATCTAAAACATCTTATTCAAATCGAATTTGCACACGCGCCGCGAACAATGGATAGTCAAAGAAACAATGCTGTGTCTGAGTGTTTTCTTTGTTCTATTTATAGACAAGCCTATTTACCATTACACATTCCCTTAACACAAATAGGTTTCGGACGAACCTTTATCTGGAACTTTAATTGTCCGGAATCTAATGCTATCTGAGAGTTTGTTCCTCGGAAAGTTTTAAATTCCCTAATTAGAAGAAGAAAAAACAAAGAAAGTCTTTGGATCAAAGCAGCCACTCTTCAATAAACGTCATTTGCTAAAGTTGAATCAACCGGTCTCTTGCATTAGAAAGAATTGCAATACCTAGATGTATGAACACTTGGAAGAGGTTATCACGATTATAAACCATACCGGGCAAGCAGAAAAACCGCTCCCAGTTTGGAAGGCTGCTGTTCCCTGAATATCAAAGTAATGATACTGGTTACTTTCTTGTTTAATAGCCGACGTACTCAATTTAATGTTAAAAGTTTACCATGCTTGATACGGTGGCCACTCCGTTCGGAAGTCGCGTTGGGTTTGTCGAGCAGGCACCTTCAAGAAACCTTCAAAAATGACCTAAATCTCGATCAAATTATCCTAAAATTTCTACCTTACAGCGATGACTTGATGGTACATGGTACCGTCCTGGAAGAATGAAAAAGTCGTCCTCAGGAGCACAACAAAAGTATTCCGCGGGTGTTCGTTTTCCATAGAGGATACCACGTGCTAATACATGTAATTGTCATTGCTGTAAGGCAGAAAGACCGACAAAATTTATCATCCTGTGTCAGTTCGAAACTACCCTCGAATCACGGTTGGCAAAATTTAGCTTGAAGATATTGATGGCATATTGCCTGTCAGGAATAGTTTAGTAGCATTCTTTGTTGCGTTATAGTTCTTTTGCAGTATCTTTTGATATTATTCTTTCGTTACAGCTTGTGCGAAGTAATTCAATACTCGAGAAGAAGCTGAAGGGCATTTATAGTCTTATAAGCAGAAAGGGTGAAATAGAGCTTAAGCGAAACAACACGAAAGCAAAATTGCAGAAAAGTGTCAATGCTAAAGATAGTAAAGACTCCTTTAGCATCATCGATCAGATGGCTTCGTTGAAACAATTGATGGCGATTCTCAACTGGCTATAGTTCTAATTCACTTCCTATGGCAAGCTTAGCTGAAAAGAAACTGCAATAAGTTACGTGAGTTGTCGTAATTTCGAACTGTCCTCCACAGAACCTCGCAATTAAAACCGTAAGTCGGACAAGTGTCATCTCGTTGAAACTAGAAATTGTCCCAAATGCCGTCTCGTACGCGTGGTGATAAACGGTGCCTAGACGAAAACGACGAAAATCTCTAAAACCGCTTCTAATCAAGCATAAAATGCGTGCGTTTGAACAATGGCGGTTTGTAAATATATCATCCGTTATTTTGATTAACACAAGAGCAAAAAGTGATTAGCGATTTTAGGCAAAAATTTTTATACGGCTTATTAGTTAAAGCTACTGGCACTCTAGTGTGCATTCGAAAATTTGTCACATTTCTTCAAAATGTGGAAAATTTTGCTTGTGAATCGAAAAAATAAAAGAAATAAAAAAGTGATCACCAGCGACCAGAAAAAGAGAGCCTGTAGACAGCGTAAAATATTTTTCATTTATTTAATATACCAAGGATCTGGTACATGGAAAAGTATTTTCTATTGCGTCTCTACAGGCTAGCTTGTCCAGACTCTTTGAAGAATAGCTAAAAGTTTATTGTTTGAACTGAATAATAACATTGATAAAAAGCTTTGAAAACTTTCCGGGAATCATGTTTTACTTTTCGATATAATTTGAAGCTCTTCTCTGAAAACAAACAGCAATGTAAATACTTACCTACAGTTCCGTTGATATATCATCCTTGTAAATAGAATTTATGCAGTGACCTGTTTTATTTTGAGACGAAGAGTAGGGANAAAATATTTTTCATTTATTTAATATACCAAGGATCTGGTACATGGAAAAGTATTTTCTATTACGTCTCTACAGGCTAGCTTGTCCAGACTCTTTGAAGAATAGCTAAAAGTTTATTGTTTGAACTGAATAATAACATTGATAAAAAGCTTTGAAAGCTTTCCGGGAATCATGTTTTACTTTTCGATATAATTTGAAGCTCTTCTCTGAAAACAAACAGCAATGTAAATACTTACCTACAGTTCCGTTGATATATCATCCTTGTAAATAGAATTTATGCAGTGACCTGTTTTATTTTGAGACGAAGAGTAGGGAAAGTGTGCCAGGTAGAAAAATGCTGCTGGGACTGTTTGCGAAATGGTTGATGAGTTGTATGTCCGACACCGACTGATCTTTTTAATTACAGGAAAACAGTTAGGTCCTACATATACAGTAAATCCCGCGTATAAGAACCTACTATTGAGAGCCAGGCTGAATTAGGTTCTTATTTTAAAGGTACTTATGTTAATTTCAGGGTATAAAGGTTCTTCTGCTCTGTTATTTGTTTTCAAAATATTATTCAGGACCTAATAACTAATTCTAAGCTTACAAAAAGCAAGGGAGGAGGTTCACATTTTAACAGCCAACTGTGACAAAAATTAACTTAATAAGGACAATCAAAAAAGCTACTTTATTACCCTTGTAATGAGAACACATTTTTTCCATCAAATTGAATCAGGTTCTTAGGTGCATAATTTGGGAAAAACATCCTGTAGGTTCTTATTTTTGTAGGTTCTTATATGCGGAGTTTACTGTATATTGCAAATAGCCAAGAAGCGGTATCTGGTCCAGCAAGACCATGTTGATATTCTGGCCTTAGTTAAGGAAGAAAGTTCCGAATCGGATGGACAAACTGATCAACAATTTCGCAAAGAGCCTCTTCCTGCAGTCGTGGAATTGCAAACTTTTTTTAAAGCAGCATCAGCAGTAAATTTCCAAAATCTTTAATTATATTTCAGGCCTGTTTAAGTTTTGAAGAGCCTGCCAGACCAACCCTAAGAAGCTTTAGGTGTTCTGTTAAGTTTCGTGAATCATGTTATATCAGATGTATTCGAGGAGAAGTGTAAATATATATTTTCAAAAATCAGATAATCATCGCGTCTCTTTGCTCATAAATCTGCTTCAGTATCGGTGAAAACATCTAAAAAATGTGAATTTTAGCGGGAAAGCCTATAGCCTTACTTTTTGGCCAAAAAAGAGCACTTTCAAAATCAGCCAATTTTATACAAAAAGGTAAGCCTATTGCCTTACGTTTTGGCCAAAAATGAGCACTTACAAAATCAGCCGATTTTATATAAAAAGGTAAGCCTATAGCCTTACCTTTTGGCCAAAAATGAGCACTTTCCAAATAAGCCGATTTTAGCGAAAAGGGTAAGCCTATAGCCTTGCTTTATGGCCAAAATCAAGCACTTTCAAAATCACCTGATTTTATACAAAAAGGTAAGCCCATAGCCTTGCTTTTTCACCAAAATCAAGCACTTTCAAAATCACCCGATTTTATACAAAAAGGTAAGCCCATAGCCTTACTTTTTGGCCAAAAATGAGCACCTTCAAAATCAGCCGATTTTATACAAAAGGTAAGCCTATAGCCTTACTTTTTCACCAAAATCAAGCACTTTCATTTTCAGCCGATTTTATACAAAAAGGTAAGCCTATAGCCTTACTTTTTCACCAAAATCAAGCACTTTCAAAATCAGCCGATTTTATACAAAAAGATAAGCCTATAGCCTTACTTTTTCACCAAAATCAAGCACTTTCAAAATCACCCGATTTTATACAAAAAGGTAAGCCTTACTTTTTGGCCAAAAATTAATACTTTGAAAACCAGCTGTTTTAGCGGAAGAATTAGCATCACTGTTTGCCAAAAAATGAGCTGTTTCAAAATCATGCAATCTTTGCGAGAAAGGCTGGGCTATAAATAGAACTGGTTAGGTCTATTATAGCAACGTCCCTAAAGTTCCTTATAAGACATTCAGTTCAAAGAAAGACGTAATAACGATTGACACCACCTTTGTTTAAGAATAGGTTCCTTGGCCGGCATGGACGACGTATTGTTAAAGCGTAATAACGGGCTAAGGCTGAATTTAAACTTTCTTGGCACTGCAAAGATGAGGCTCGCTTTTTCATGATGCACCAGCCTCACTTGGGGTAGACGAGCGGCTTACCTAGGCAGCGGCAAAAGAAAGGATCCCAGCATGCAGCTTAAAGACTCATGACTGACCGGGATCCTTTGCAGGCGCAAAATTTTGTCAACGCAGGTTCACTTCCAAGTATTTTGTGAATACAGAAAATAGACCTGTGATCTATCCGTTCTAATCCTGCCAGTATTGCGAAAAATATTACGAACAAGTGCATATTATGATCATAAAGATTTTGGACAAGTTATGTGACACAACCTATTCCACAATAGAGGGTTATTATATACAAAGTTACAGACTGTTAAACCAAGATATTTATGAGCTAACAAAGACATAAACAAGGCATATTGTTTGGAGTGACGGGGGGGGGGCGTCAGGTAGGGAGACATTGAGAACAATCTTTTTCAGTTCACTCTGCTAAAGAAATAACCCAAAACTCCAAGTTTGCTATTATCATCTTACGATTCCCACCTTTTTGGAATCCTTTGCCAGACATAGTACCCCTTGCCCCTTTTTAATTAAGCTAAACCCTAAACTCTTGGATGCTAAATCAAGCATTATGTCATGTTAGGTCTGCATAGAGTTGACATCCACTATCTCGAACCTTAAGGGGAATTCGAAATTTGTTTAAGATAGCAAATGTTCGAGATTACAGACAATCAAGATAGCGGGTGTCAAGTGTAACCTCCATTTGTTCCTTTACATTGTCGAAAGGGACAAGACAAAATATTGGTAGAGGAACCCAGAAGAAAGGGTGTTCCTGAGTTACTCGCGTTGAATACAACACACCTATTATTCCAGACTCAAAAGTCAAAATCTTCCGCATAGTTGATGAGGTCACGATCAGGTTTCTTCTTCGTATCTGGCAAGGGTGATGTTGGGGCATCTGCCGGTGAAGGAGCATCTATGCTGGGGAATCTTGCAGGTGGCGGTGGGCGATCTCTTCGATCTATGCAACATAAAAAGTTGACAATCATCATCATCATCAAAAATTTATTTAAAGTAGGCTGATAAATAAATAATTCAGCAACATTACTGCTAATTTAGGCCTACTATCAAGCTTACAAATAAAATTAAAAGTCTATTTACAATCGTTGAAAACTAATAGTATAAAATATATATGATAGCTGTATGTCATGTTAGATACCCATAAATAAAATTGTTGTGCATAGCCGACAGTTGCAGTTCTTGCCATTCCAACATATAATCTGGTTTTCAAACATAGGAAGAGTGCTTGCTTGTTTGACTACGTTTGGTAAAGTCGGCCAAAGTCTGTTTCCAAGGAAGATATAGGGCGTATTCTTTTGGGAATTGAAGTCTCAGAAGTCTTCTGAAAACGGTAGACTTTGCAGAGAAAAATATCAGTTACCAAAAGAATGCGCATTCTGGAAACGGTAGAGATCGGAGAGATCGCGGAGAAAAATTCCAAAAGAATGCGCATTCTGAAAACGGTAGAGTTGGCAGACTTCGCAGAGAAAAATCCCAAAAGAATGAGAATTCTGAAAGTGAGAGAGTTCGAATACAGTGCTCGGCTGAGCGAATTAAAGCCATTGCAATGCACTGTACTCTTGTTATGCAAATCCCAAGAGGAAAGAATTTGCAATATTTTATTCTATTTTCAAACTTTTTGCAAACTTTTTCATTCACGAAGCAAGGCTCTTTGCGCTCTCTCCGAAATCTTCCAGCTTCAGGAGCAGAAGGTTTCAGATGCCTCAGATCTCTACCATTTTCAGAAGAGCCCAAAAGAATACGTCAAAAATCTCTCGGAAGCCTACCGAAAACAGAATGACCAAAAAAATTGGTTTTCAGAAAAAATGATCTGAAGCCTGCGAAGTCTACCGTTTTCGGTAGCATGGCACCAAAAGAATGAGATTTTAGCTCCTACCAACTCTACCGTTTTCAGAAGATGCCAAAAGAATACGCCCATAGTCTCAATTCCAAAGGTTTGGCGGAGTAATAATACTTGAATCAAAGCAACCTCGTTCCCAGGGTGTTCTCACGTCATACGCTAGTCAAGAAGCCGAGTGAACACCCTGGTACACTTAGTCCCAATCCGCCCAAAATAAGGGCGGATTAGCAGCCATTATGGGTTTGCGGTTGGCAGGGTAACGCTCATTATGCGACCTCGATTCCAAACAACACAGTAACATTGTATTGGTTGTTGCTTAGTGACTAGGTTATATTGTTGCTATTCGAATAATTATTATCTATTGTTTTCGAATAGCCAATCAAATTGCAGAACGGCCACTTGTATCCCAGAGTAGAGGTAGAGCAACGAACTCACTCTGGGGACGAGATTGGAATCAAAGTTATGTGCTAGTCCATGTTCGAAATACTCTAGCTTATTAAGAATTTAATTAGATCAATAAAACTACGGCGGCAGCTATTAGCTTTATCTTTCTCTTTGGATATATACTCATGCGTACTTTTAATTCTTCTTTTCGCAAGCAGATCGAGTGAGATAGCCACCTCGGTTTCGTGCTATCTTTGCAGTGCGGTTTAAATTCATTTGAGGCTTGACAAATCGGAGATTCCTTTGTCCTTTGTTTGCAAATGCTAGTCGCTTTGTACTACTAGCACGGGTGAATTTCGCGATACAAAGGAATTAAATCTTCGATAAAACAAAGGGATTTACTGTTCTGATGAATAGATTTGACACTTTCAATGAAGCCAGCCAAAAGGTTTCGTTCTCTGTGTTTATTTTGTCTGCAGTTAGAGGTGTGAAATCCTTTCTTTAAAACAGTAAATTGTTTTGTCTTATCGGAGACTTAATTCTTTTGTTTTACGAAATTAATTCTTCGGCTTTGTACCGACATGTTACTCAAAAGCAAAGAATGCTATTGCTACAAAATCCGCCTTTGTTACACCCCCGTCTAAGTGCCCCGTCACATTCTACCCCAGTGATATCCCCGGGGAAAAATTAAGCAAAACCTATCCCCGGACAAGACGTGAATCTCCCCGGTACAAAACGTCTCACAAATGAAACCTCGGCTGCAAATTGGCAAACCCGGGGGGGGGGGGGATTTGAGAAGTTATTTCCACGCCGATACAGTTTCTCACAAAAAATTAGACTGTCCTCGGTGGAAAATAGGAGCCCCCGGCAAAAGTTCGTCTATTTTTTCCGATCACCAGGACCCCGGCGGACCTTTCACCGGGGCACTTGTTAATTGCTCATGCATGTGCGAGCATGGCTGCCTTAACTTAGCTCCCATAATGCTTCTGTATTCAAGCACGCACTTACAATAAAGCTTTCCGATGGCTTTATTTTCCACAGTTTCTGCTTTCTCGTTGCGAAAATATTTTTACTGAAAAGAAAATCGATGATAAAAAGTGAACCAAATATGCTAACCTTCAAAGGGTCTTCGTTCGTATGAGCTATCACTGCGGAAAGGTGGTTTTCCAGCCATGTAAACTCTCAAATTGACATTATCTACCATCTTTCCATGCATCTAAAGATAAACAAATTTCGAATTTAATTCGAATTTAAATTCGAATTTTCGAACGGCTATTTAGCAAATGATTCCGTAATTCACTATTTCACGTCCCCTTTAAGATTAAGACATCATCCCTAGTTGATACGCCAGCATCCCTAGTTGATACGCCATGCACCCTTGCAAGTTAAACCAACTTAAACTAAACCAGGTTATCAAATGAAGCTTTTTTTGTTTGTCAACTTATTTTGATTCGATTTTTACCTAGCTATACATATTTAAATATATACAACTAATCTAAATCGAATATAAAAATGAATAAATAAAGAAATAAATTAATTAATAGATAAGTTAAATATTCAAATCTAAATGGACAATGTATGGACAAAATTTACAGGATATCGTTGAATTGACAAGCGTTACATTTACAAGTAGGGCCATCCCATTGTTTTATTATATTTTTGAAGCTATTCAAGTAAATTGCGTTCTAATTGGTCAATCCAACAAACTGACTTCGATTGATTAGTTAAAATTCCATCTGGTTTAGATAAAGCTGGTTTAAAGACAATTGATGGACAAATAGCGATCTAGTTAAAAAATAGAACAAAAGAAGGCCGCGCGCCTCTTTTTCCAATCCACAGATCAGTGGTCCAATTGCTTTGATAATCTATTGAGATCATAAAATACAATGGAATACAATAGGCTATATTTAGATTGCCCAGGCCCCTAACTTAAGTTGTCTTTTATCTCCGTCAATTGCCTTTAACTGTGTCAGTTTGAATGGGGGTATTAGATTTGAAAGACAATATCTGCATAAGTTGGTGATTGCTTGGGATGTACGAAATGCCACATAATAAACTTTTGATCAACCGAATTTGCTCAGGCAGTACCGGCATTTACAATTCCCTTGGTCGTTTTGCACAGCCCTCGCGAGGCGAGCGAGCTCGGGTTTAGATAAGCAGGTTTAACTGCGTCAGTATAAATGGGGTTTAACTCTGTTTACGTTTCTTTAAGTTATATTGCCCAGTAAATAACATAGAAGAGCCACATCGATTATCTGTTACTCTGTACGCCAAAGAGACGAACGTAAAACAAGTTCAAACAAAATCATGGATACCTCCGCTATTGCCTGTTCTGCAGCTTCGTGTGTTGTAAATGTTATAAATCCTTGCCTGTATGAAAAAATAGTAAAGCCTACTGAGTGATCCACAACGAAGTACAGTTGACATTCGCTATCTCGACTGCCCGCTATCTCGAACAAATTTCTATTTCCCCTCAGAGTTCGAGATAGCGGATGTCAACTGTATCATTTTTTGAAAAGTCACTAGAGATTATTCAATTGATCCCAAAAAACTTTCATTCCAAGTTAAAGATCCTGGGTTCCAACCCCACATTGGTCGATACATTTGAAATTCTCACAGTCTAAATTTGTCAGATAAATGAATCTTGGAAGAATTACACAAGATGCAAGGATTCTTACCCTCTTTCCAATTCTGGATGAACATTGATAATTTTACCTGAAAGAAAGATAGCGATGAAATGAAGGTAATCTTTTCTGGTGGCACAAGAACTAATGGTCAACAGTTTTGCCTCCTCTTCAGAAGCTGTGAGTTCGAGCCCCATGACTGGCACCAAAATTAGGCGATCAGAGATTCCACTCAAGTTTTCTCATGTTTATTCAATTTCAGACTGTGCAAATTCAAATACAAGCATTTTCATAT